>JABACO010000004.1:8198865-8265575 GCA_013339895.1 Ephydatia muelleri | reverse complement strand
ATATATATCATCTCGACTATAAGATACATGTGCATGTACCTTGTACACATCTGGGAAGAAAAAAGTTCCCGGAGTTGTATTATTTGTATTAGCACCAGCAATTCCAAATATTACAGATACACCAGTGTCTGCAATTAGCGATTTCAACTGCGCAACAGAAGGGAAATCCTGTTGAAAATAAGAGAAAGAACAAAATTACTCACATTCCCAAACCCTTCATAAATTTGGATTTGAACAGTGCCATGTACATGTACAGTACACGTACATGTACAGGGCCCGTATTAAATATCCAAGAGCCTTTATACACTGTGGTACAATTTTATTTTACATGTACATGTATTCAGAACTGCATGTCAAATTTATTTGAACATTTCAAGAAAATACAAAAAGAAATTCAACTCACATATAGTGCGCTATACTTGGGCAAGTAATCATATGTTCCTGTGGCATTATTCCACTCCAAGTGACATTTTCCATCAAAAGGTACCACTACTCCACCCGCCTGGAATATTAGCAAAACAATTAGACATGTATTGCACAAGGGAGTGCATTAAAAATATTGGTAACTTCCAATCAAACATTGTTGTAGTGCCTACACTGTTTCATGCATACATGTAGCTTCGTTGTAATTACATATAATTACATGAAGATATAGTGACCAATCATTTCAAGTTATTACGCCTGTACATACATGTACATGCAAATTGTACTGATGTTATAGACAGATATTATAGTCTAGCAGTCAAAATCCACACCACACAACAGTCACCTCTCCATTGCAGTCAGTACATGTACTACAGTACATGTAACTGTAGTTGGGGATTGCAATCCTCAAATGTTACAGCATGAAAATTATATTTGTAAATCGCTAAATGTACAAATCATGATGGTATTGGTAATTGCAACAATGGTACTGAGAGTAAGCCTCACAATCTGTTTGATTGCAGGATGAAAGTCTGCCAAACATCCCCCATGTACTGTAGACCTTCTGCATCTTGTAATTTATAACTAGATATTAAAACTAGACGTTCATAGTTGACTTGGATTTGATGGTTTCTCAGCAGAATCTCAATGTTGTTATCACATCATTTTTACAATTCCAAACCAAGTGATCATCACAATCTGTATATGAGTATGTACAGTTTCCTGTTGTACCAAATACTTTGTGATAAACCAACAGTGTGCCACTGTACTCAAATTACTGTACATGTACATGTATGTACATGCAAATGTACAGTATGCGCAACCTACATATGTACAATACATTAAAATTAATAAATGCTATACTAAACACTGAGAACAGACATTGAGAGAACAAACACTCACTTTTCCATCACCCGCAAAGTGAACAGCATTGTCAGAAATGAGCATGAGCATCCGAAAGGCTTCATCTCTCCAACCAACAATCTAGGTGGGATATGCAAAGTAAAATATAGCATGCATTGAAAATAACTGCATACAGTGTATATGCACACATCTATGTACTTATACATGCAAGATCTGTACACTGCGTGTTTAATGCAGTGTGGCTACCGGTACAAGGGCAGCCGGGCGCACCACCATATGAGTTATATGCGCATAGCGCTGAGCAACCTGCAGTCGAAGCACGTGTTCGATCGCAGTCGTCCGGGTCGACCTATTCGCCTACCTTCCCGCCCCCCTCATCCTGCTCTCTGTCCTCCATCATCCCTGACAATGTTGCACAGTGGCATGACAGGGGACCCGCCCACCTCTCCTAGCACGCGAGGCAGATCCTAACACACACACACACACACGTAACACACACACACCCTCTTTGGTCCCATGTGGGTTGGGGACATGGAGGGACATGTCCCTGTAGCCCACCAAAAGGTAGTGTGTAAGTGTACTAGCTGCCACGTGCTACCCTCCTTCGCAGCTAATTAAATACAGTGTACAGTGTATGCCATAAATCATGTTGCATTAAATCCATGCGCTTTAAGCGAGGCTTTAAGCGTAACTTAAATTTCATGTGATTTAATTCACATACATTCATCATTTGATATACACTGTATTGGCGATTCGCTTAAGTAGAGAAAATGCCCAGCTTCGTTCTCCAATGCCAGTGTCAATACCTTCTCCTGCTTGAAGTCTACAACTGATGGGTGTGCTTTTCAAACAATGTGCAAGTTGTCCGCATATCTTGGTGGATAGTGATTTCACATCACATTACGTTTCGCAAGTGTGGACTATTTATCCAGCCTGTACTTGCAAACGGTAGCTGTTCCATGCATTGTAACATGCTGTCTAATCTTCATTAGAGTTTCATACGAGTATAACCCGCCATAAGAGTAACCTGCTCATGGCACCCAAAGATGCATTAAATTCCTAATCCAACCTAAAATACATGCTTTGTTAGCACTGATATTACACTACTATTTCACACTCATATTATCACCACCACAGACACTGAGCAGGTATATTTATTAATTTGCGATGATTTCTAGCAAGCGCTTATATTGCATTCCGAGTGCTCACTAACGTTTAAGCATTACTACGCCCATAATAATGTGAGCACTGCGTGAAGGGAATTCCCCTGGTATCCTAACCCTACATTTATGTTGAATAATTAATGAAACATGTCATCATTATCCTGATTGATTCTCTGCTCGTTTTCAAACCTCTGCAATACAGTTGAGTTCGCTCTGTCTACAGTGGTGTAGAATTTATTACTACGGTTACAATGTTTAAGTGGCTTGTCACTTATTCAAACACTGATTTGAAGTAAACGTTGATAACCAAACCGTACCACACATTTACAGTCTCACCATTCAATGGCTACAGCGTAGTAAATAACATAACCTTCTTTTTTTACAGCTACTGTATGGAGCATACTATTACGTGTACATGTTTTATATACTCTGTACATATACATATTGTAGTCAGGTACACTGTATACTCACATTCTTGCAGAGAATGGCTTGTGCTAAGGCATCTGTTCCACTTTGTGGATTTTCCGCAGCAGATGACAAATTCAACTTAGTGTTCAAAATGTTCTGCACATTTGAAAGACGGTAGACATGCACACATGTACTTCTCATACGCCTGTATGCAGTAGTAGTGTACACATGCACATGAACCTACCAGAAATGTTTCTGTAACATTTGTCATCTGGAGAATATGGCGATAGGCATAAGGCTCAATACACGACCCCTCTTTATTGTAGCAAGTGCCATCCCTGAAATAAAAGGACAAAACGTACACGTGATTGCCAATTCAAAATAATTTTGCTTTATTGAGATGACTGTTCTCCATGCGTTTAAATGTTGCGCATCATCAACACCCCACTACACCTTAATAAACAAAATCAGTGAACTTTACTTACGGTTGTCGGTATGGTATGGCAACAACAAATGGAGGGACAGGTTTAGCCACAAATGAGCCAAATCCAACTTTATAATTCTGCGAGATGTTCTTCAGTACATTTGCTAAATTGTATACATGAATGAGGCGAAATTTAAATATACACACATGAGCATGATACACATGTAAGATAAGCAATTAAATGGACAGGATGTACTGTAATTGTCATAGTTATTCTCACAATGAATAACATTCAATTCCCTCAAACATACAGTACAAACAAATTTGGCAAACTCATCTTTGGACACACTCCCTTCTGGAAGCCTTTGATGTGAAACACTATACTCTACAAGTACCCACAAAGAATGCAGAGAAAAATGCATCTGTGCTGTCATACAGGTACATGCTGTTCAAGCATACCAATGTCTGTTCCACTAGCTTGCACTTGTTCAACATCATATTTAAGTGATCCTGTCAGATCCATCATGAAATAGAAGTCCAAAGGGTATGTTCTGCTAGTTTTCACGCTCACATTAAAGACAGCCTGTTGTCCTGAGTGGCGGATAACAAAAACAAACTGTTGTCATAACTACTAAGTGCACATCATGTACTAGTCAGCAGCAGGTTAATATAACACTGAATTATTTGATTACCCCATATTCCATACATGGGTCGTTCCTGGACAAATAAGAGTGCTAGAACACTTTGTGCTTCAGATTTAAACAAAACTTTCTATATTTATTTACAATTATTGGTTCAATAATTGTTTTTCTCTACTCTATATATAAAACAGTATGGCTTATTTTACCTTGTACTTTGATGAAACTGTGCCCTGTTCGACTTACCTTGCAGCAAACAATAGCTCTATTTAAGGCAAACTCGATTCAGTGGTTAAAATGTACTAGAGTCCAAAGAGTTGAATATTGTATACAATTCTCAGTTTGCTTTGAGCTGTATTAAAAATTAAAGTACAAACCTCTACAGTTAAGACTTCAGTGCATGTATTGTAAATTACATTTCCACAAATTGAGTGTGGGCTGGCTATGGGCATGGCCAGGCAGGGCACAGAACCTTTGAGTAGCCATTGCTGCCCCTGGGTGAGTTGTTTTTGCTGTGGAGATGTCGTGTTCTAATCAATGGCGTACAGATTGTGTCCCACTTAAGAAACCATTGATTAGAATTCAAACACAGCAGCAAAAGGCAGATCTTTCACTGTTGGAGATGTTGTGTGGCTGCAAGTACCAATAACTGGTAAACTGGATGCACCAATAGCTGGTAAACTGGAAGCACCAATAGCTGGTAAACTGGAAGCACCAATAGCTGGTAAACTGGAAGCACCAATAGCTGGTAAACTGGAAGCACCAATAGCTGGTAAACTGGATGCACCAATAGCTGGTAAACTGGAAGCACCAATAGCTGGTAAACTGGAAGCACCAATAGCTGGTAAACTGGAAGCACCAATATCTGGTAAACTGGAAACACCAATAGCTGGTAAACTGGATGCACCAATAGCTGGTAAACTGGAAGCAAGGTGGGAAGGAGGATGGACTATGAAGTACAGTAGGTACTTTCCCCAGTAAATGTCACAAAGAACACATCAAGGCGGCAAGGCTCGTGTGGTGCATGATAATAGACTCCAACAAAGCTTCATAAGAAGAGAGGCAGAAGCACTTGGTGAGAGCTACAGTAGAGTTCCGATAGCTGACTGGGAAGCACCCAACATTGAACACTTTGTTCTTCAACCACAGCAAGAACAGCAAGCTGAAGTAGGAGGTCATTACTCTCGACATGTTTGGCACCCAACGTGCGATACTAAGCTTGAGGTCAAGCTTGAAGAATGGTTGGACGAATGTAATGTCACACAAATCTAGTCTGGGAACCTGTAACTGACTTCAGTAAACATATGCTACATATACTCTTGGCGAGACAACTGGTCTACAGACAGATCCATTTTTTTCCCTGACTTCAGAATAATGGCAATACAATTGGTGGTTAAGGTAATCACGTCAGTCTATTGGGAATTACAGCATAACCATGACACATGAGCATTAGACTATATTGCACTACGGTACAATCCACTAGTCATGAATTGCTGATTTAGTGCGGTTTTAAGTTAAAATTGCATACACAATAGATATTACATTGCCCATGCATAAGATGCCTGGCATACAGCATGCACACACAGTGTACAATGTACACTGCACACAGGCAGCACAAGACATAACGAGCACACACTACATAGCAAGAAACATGAGCACTGAACATGTGTAGATCTTGATATGACAGTACTATGGACTGAAATGCAAATATCTTCCAATACACACTACACACATGAAGTAAGCGTTACTAATGCCCATATTGGGGCTGGCAGATCCAAGAAGTGGGGGAGGGGGGGGGGGGGGGGTTTGGATGGGTTCGTTTGGCTCGAAGGAGCCCCGCCATTCACACAATCCAAAACAGTACAGTTTGTTATTGAAATCGAGTACCTACAACCGTCCATGTCTATCTAAAGGCATCACAAAATTACTACACTCACTGCACATGTACTTCACAGCCCTACGTTCATGAATGGGAGACTTATCTGAGTAATGCTACCATTACCAACACTAATTAGCTCTGCAGTGCTTTATCAATAAGTAGACCAATACAATACATGCTCTTAAAAGACATAATCGAGTTGCATTATAACGTAGCATTATCTGCAGCCAGTGGTGTAGAGCTTCCTTCACAACACACATAGCTATGAGGTGATAAACACCCTTGCATATCGGCAGGTTATGCGCTACCAAATAATCATGTCCCAACCAAAGATAGGCTGCACTGTCTTGAAGACATGATAAGTTCTGACGATGGGATAAATGATTCAAGAGATCGGATTGAACTGGTTGACCAACCGTGGTGGTCTAGTGTCTACAGCACAATTTTTTTTTTACCCTGCATGACTTGCATACCCATTTCAAGGACTTGTATATTATGCATAATATGGTTGTTGATGCTCTGTGTATGCATGCCATTTGTTCATCTTTTGCTGTGTGAAGGTGCTGAGGACCAACACGTCCACAACAAGGGAATACAGCAGCATATGTTATACCGCCCTTTTTTTTCACATTGTTTTAATTTGTTCTGCCAAGTGATCAATTAATTGCACCCTCACACAACATCCTTTCCATGCCAAACGTCTGATTCAGGTACCAAAATTTATTTTAAGGAAGTGGAGCCACCTATCACACTCAATACTAATAGCACTGACGGTTACCCTGGAGATATCTGGTAGCTTCACGTCTAGGTCTACATGTAGGTCTGCAGACTTTGTTGCATCTGTAGCTACCAGTATCTCTGCCTTGAACTGATATTGGGTGAACTGCCCATGGCAAAACATTTGTGGCGCTTCCCAAGCCCTTGGGTTTTGGAACCTCCATGCCATCAGTACAAGTCGCCATAATGCAAATAACATTTAATAGCTACTGTTGACTGTACGTAAACATAGTTAGTCTGATGATAAAATACATATACCTGCACAGTATTTATTGGTTTTCATGTTTCGTGTGAGAGTGGAAATATCAGCAAAGCATGAAACCAGTTTCAAATCAGTTTCATACGTATGCAACATTAACCCTAGCAACAAACTGAGTGTATTATTGTGTTCACAACTTTACTACACTATACACTTCCACGTATCGCAATTACAACACCTGAAACAATACACTATCAATATACAAGGGACCAGATACAGTACACTGTATGCACAAGTGCATGAATGTACATATACATACCTGTTCGCAGATTAAGATAAACTGACTGGGGTGATATCAGCACACTCTCAGATAAATTTTCCTGCATTGCCATATGAGTAACAGTAAATTTCACATACACGTCCACACAAGCACAAGCACTTAGCACAATCACTTTGGACATGTACATACATGCACTGTGCGTATTGCACACTGATACACTACATGTACATGTACAATGTATACAGTAGCTGTGTTTAAAAACCAAATTGCCACATAGACTGTAGCGAAATTCAGCTTTGGGCTGGTTGGGCTATAATGCAGCTACAATGGGCCACTATTGATTCAAAATCTAATTACTACAGACAATCAATTCATTACTTACTGAGCATGCCACAATATTAGGCTCACGCTGAGACCCAGCTCTGCAAGCCTGGTCTTGGCACAAGACTACATCCAACAGATGTACACTGTACATGTTGCAGTACATACCAACAAATATATAATCATGGTATTTGAAAAGTTAAAATTTGGAGGGGGAGATTTAAGCACCCCAAAGGCAACCCCCCTCCACACACACACACACACACACACAGTACACTTGTAATGGTCTTGCACATACCTCTGCAAGGTTTGCTACAAACACCTGAGGATCTTCGACATAGCTCAAGTTGCACGAAACGTTAGCCACTGATCTGTCCATGCATGACGGGGTGATGTTGGCAGTCTGTAAGAGAGGGAGAGGGAAGGGAGGGAGAGTCAAGTGAAGTGGACAGACGAATGAAGACATTTGTGTGTACAAGTGACATAAACCACACAGGAAGAGGAAAAAGAGAGAGGAATGGGCAAAAATTGATACTGTACCAAAATGCATCATATGCAAACAAAGACTACGCAATGCACTACATGTAGGTACCGTAACAAAAACTGTGCCTGTAAGATATACACATGTGTGCACACACTAGACACAGCACATTGAATGTACAGTAGCTCCTTCACTGCACAAAGGGGCCCAGAGATAAAATAGCAAAAATATATATGTACACATTCGATAATGGAATGGAAGTGACATGCTTATTTAACTAAATCAAATGTTGTTTACTCAAGGATCTACATGTACATACATGTATATGGTCTAAGGAAACATTCACATGCGAGTCAGGAGAGAAACGACACAGAACGCTTTCAAAAATAACACACTTACTTTGGATGTTGTACATGTACATGACAAGAGAGCATTCAATAGCATACAAAGAACACACACACACACACACACAAACACACACAAACACAAACCCATGTACTGCACACATAAAGAGATAAGTACTGTACACTAAAGCATGAATATGTATGTGTACTGCAATGGATGTCATGGCAACCTGCACAGACTTCAAATACATGGCATGCCTTGCATGTGTTTGAGAACATCAAATCCCTGCAAGAGCACACAGGAAACTTTCTAATCAAAGGGATTTTTTTAGACAGTTACTCATTAGAGCTTGAAATAATTAACAACCCATTTCACAAACAATTAACACTACACTGCTCAAGCCACACCATGCTTATTAAAGGACAGCCAGTAGTAGCCTTCTTCCTCTCACGAGCACAATGAAAGGTACAGTTACTGGTACTGCAGTTTTTGTACAGTTATCCTCAATGCCCAGTCAAAACTGACACATTATTAGGTGAACTAAATACATGGGCATACCATATTTAGCTACAGGTACATGTACAGTACTACATTTTGCCCTGGTTTATCACATAGAGAACAAGGATCAATTCTTACCACATCCTTTCCCATCCTTAAGAGTACATACACGTACCTTACTGACGAATGTACAGTATGTGTACATGTGGATTATACAGCCTAGTACTACCAGTGCAAAACAGTATATGTCCTTGTGCATACAGCTGGCAAATAACACTCTTGCGGTATTTTGCGAGCAAGTGATTTGCTAGCACTGTATGTAAGAGTGATTCCACATGCTCCCCCCTCCTGTGTGACTTGGGGTGTAAACATGTGAGTGAGCAGTACTGTAGCTTCCAAAATAAATTAATCGAATCTGCAAACAGAATCAGCAGCTACAGTACATGTATAGTGTTACATTCCTAGAGACCACTGAGGTGTAGGGCTGTGCCTCTCTTGCGTCTATGAGGATTCACAGCAACCACAGGTATTTAAGGTGTGATGTAGCTCAAAAGAAGTTACATGAAGGATACCATATCCCGTATCACACAGATGTGATGACAGAGATCAACTAGACGTTCTTGTTATCCACAACATAGAGATTGTAACAAACTCCAGCTCCTCAGAGCTCAACTACAATGAATTCCCATTTCCTGCTGTTGTGTTTGTTTTGAACGTCTAAGGTCCACCCGCTCATTCTACAGTCAACACCAACACCTAAGAGGTGACGCACAGTGTGTGAGGTGCAGCATGATGGCATGATGATGGTCTGTGTGCATCTTGATGCTTAATGGATACTACTGAGAATAGCTTAGTACGTTCACTTAGATACTCGGTGCCTCTCTCACAACCAAAATGTTGGCAACGATGAGACTGAGTGTGCAAATAAGGCAACTACTGATTTGCCGGAAGCTGGTGCGTGGAGAAGGTTGCACAATAAGGGTCTGTAGTTCCTTGTCTGCAGTAGCGGCATTTTGCTACATACACTTTCCCAAGTCATTCAGCTGGAAGTTACCATACAATTTAATTAAGCACTCAATCAATGCCAAATCTTGCCATGCAAGTGACTGCCTTTACATGTCAATCTACATGTAAGCCATGCTATGAGGCCATGAGGGGTACAAATTATGGTTTCACATATGCTGTATGTGTGTGCATGGGGTGGGGAGGAAGTTGCAAGGGGATGGAGGGCAATCCTCCTTAGCAATTAATAAATCCCTATGTCAAAGCTAACTATGCTAGATAACTGATTGGCCCTCCAATCCCTTGTGCGATCATTAAAAGGAATAGCCCAGAAGCATTTCCACCCATATTTCAGCACACTCCTCCGTTTCTTTAACTTTAATCTCTACCACTGTTAGTTGCTCGTATCTACCCCACACACACCCACACCCCACACACACCCACACCCCACACACACCCACACCCCACACACACACACCACACACACACACACACACACCACACACACACACACCCCACACACCCACACCCCACACCCCACACACACACCACACACACACCCACACCCCACACACACACACCCCACACACACACCCCACACACCCACACCCCACACACACACACCTTTACTTTAAAACTCTAACATAACCCACAAGTGTTTGTAACTCACAATAATTACATCACACACATGCAATTATTGTGGTACACTTAACCATGGAAATCTGTCAATATTGTACATGTACATGTATGTGGATGTTTTTACACAAATACAATAGAATACATACTAAGGCGTATTAAGGTGCTGTAGCGCAACCTGGATGCATGCATCGTCACCATAACACTCACACAGACACATGTGCACAGTGAAACCCGGCACAGACATTAAAAAAAACTCACAGAACACCATGATGCACAAATATACAGACTTTGTACACACCAATATGGAAAACACACACTACATGCACCAGTTACACAAATATATTTAACTTAGATAAATACACACATGCATGTACATGCAATATTGCACTCAATCAGAAACAGAGACCCCATACACGCAGGCATAGACCCCCCCCCGCCCCCCCCCCCCCCCCCCCCCCTTCCATGTGAACAGCTTACCCTCTGGCTACACCACACACAGTTGATTCCACTGGACACACAGGTGGCACAATTCTGTGCAGTGCTGCACATTGATGCAGTCCAACCAACTGAAAATAAAACAAATGTGGTTAGAAAAACAGAAGCAGGAAATACACACGTTGCACAGGCCATGGTTTAATTTATACCAACACTTTTGGGGTGACTAATTCTGAACTAAACGCTGGCAGTCATCAACTGTGCCACATTTCTTAATATACATGTACGAGAAATCTGCAACACATGTTTCTGTGCTTAGTCTACCTCAAACCACACGTATCACAGAAGTGACTAGCCTACTCTGGTAACCATAGGTAACCAAAGGTCCGTCACAGCCAGTACGGTTGCATGGTTTTCATTGGACCACTTTTCCCTGGTGCCTCTGTCCCAGACACATATTATTACATCATCATAAACGATCTACAAGTACATCTTTCAGTAGAGCCCTCCATCAAGACAGCACTGTTGGCACTAAACAAGATGCAGTGAATGCTGCTTAGCACTGTTGTGAGCCTGTAATCATCCATCTGCAACTAATGCAACTTGAGAGCAACCCTGCGTCCAAATAAATCCCATCTCAACAGCAGTAAGGCTAAACAGCTTAACGATACTACATTATCACCAAGGAAATGATGGACAGACTAGTATGAGGTGTATTGCCAACGCCGGAGTACATACTGAAGAATGAAGCTACAAGAAGTATATTTGCTACCTTTCCCTATGATGCAGTTAGTAGTACACGAATGTGTATAACCTTGTTTTCATACACTGATTGGCCTTCTAAAGGTTCACTTTATTATGACCTGAACCCCCACTAGTAATGTACCAGTGCAGCCACACAAGTTCTACATCAAACACACACGCCCACAGACCGCCACTTCTTTAAAACTCTCGGATCGACACAGGCATATCCGGATCACTACAAAAAGGTGCACGAACATGTATGCACACACGCACATACACACCCACTAACAGCGCACTAGTATACAACCAGACTGAGGGAAGCCAGAAGTATGTACTACCGAATTCGTAACCACGACGTCTGCGTATTCATTACGCAAATGCTCCTTTTCGCACGCCCTTTTCCCTGGTGGCCTCAGCGGACTGCATCTGCCTGCATACGTACCCCATCACACGCACACACGCACTCGCGCGCACAACACGCACACGCACACACCAATGCACACGCACGCATACACACACGCGTACGCATACACACACACACACACACACACACAGCGCAATAAAATAGTCGCATAAGGCAAGTAAGACACCTGATCAATATAGAAACACAAGGAGCTATTCCTATTGTATCTGATTCATCGTCCTACTTGGAAATGCACCGAATACAGCTATATATGGCAACAGCCGTCGCGGATTTTAAAGAAACACCCGTGATGCTGATCTCCAAACACGCACCTTTCATCATCAAAAGTCCAACGAACCATACTGTTTGAAGGATAACAGTACGATGCTGTCTCCACCGGTCCATTTACACCTGTTTAGCTTTTCGAAGCACACGTGATTAATAAACAGACACAGCCAAAAGTAATTTTCTGTACCGAATATGTGGCATATGCCTATATGATACATATTACGTATCATAATTGGTAAGCCTGTAAGATATTCGCTACGGCACAGATTGTTCTAGCAGTTTGTTACATACCGCGTTTCATGAACAAAACGAGAGAGAATAACACATTTATATCGTAGTTTGTTTACTTTCAATAATCCAAGTGAAAGCTAACGTCACATGCTGCGTACATGTACTAAAATTGTTCATGTTTATTGACAAACAGAGCGTTATCGATTTTCATTGTTATGCACTTCTACCTAAATAAATTCAAATCACTATCTATGTTCAAATGAACCAACACGTAAAGAGTCAAGTACCAGTAATATTGTCACGTGTGGTGTTGATCAGATTTGTTCCATGATTATGTACCAAGCACATCATACTGTACAGTAAAATTAATGATAATACATATGTGTAGCATAAATGATATATGTAGCATAAATGGGGTCTTGATGTGGTACAAAATATATCTAACTGTTTCCATAATGTAAGAAAGTCGCGGTTCCCATCGTGTAGTCGAGTTAGATTTTCAGCCTGGCAAAGGAACCTGTTTAGACACAAGATGTCATGTTTTAAACTATTAATTTGTGTTAGGCATTATTTTAAAAAAGTAAACCACGCTGTATACACGTTGCGTCGCGCGATTTCTATGTATATATGGCGCACATATCATGATTGCATGGGTATTTATATACGCTGCATTGACTCGGATGCAGCTGAATTTTCCGTTGCTTTCAACCTAGCTTGCTGGCACATATCTCTGTATTATAGTATAGATGTAGAAAACTTCTGCATGCATTCTGTCTGCAAGAGTACGAGACTAGCTGACCGGCTTGCCTTCTGACAATACATTCTGTTTTCATCCCCACTTGAACAACTCAGAGCACAAAGATGAATCGGAATGTTTTTATTCTGGATCGGCTTCAATAATAGTACTTGCCGCATATTGATATTGAGTTATGAGCAGATATACGGGTTCCTGCATGCTGTGGTGCAACAAGTTCGATCTTTATAATATTAAATGATACGAAAGTGCGTTGGAATGCTGCTGATCTTTTGTTATGTATATATGGGAACCATTAAATGTACAGTACGCATCTTGAAAATCTTATCTTAGCCGTTTCATGCAGCAAATAATCACAAGGCATGTAGTTGAAATGCTAACATTTTGTGTTCTGACTCTGTGTCTTAGGTAGGTAGGTTTGTAGTATTTGTGCTAAGCCATAATTATTATATTCATATGTGCATCATGTGACATGGAGCTCTAATAGGCTGCAATGTTGAGGGCGTTGGTGTTAGGTTTGTGTTCAGTGCTGCTAATTTGGCAGACACTGCCAGCAGTGGAGTCTTCCCTACAAATGAGCACTCAAGAAGTGAACATAAGCACGATCTATCTAATCTCGTCTTGCCATCTCGACGTCGGATTCGCCAACACAGCTGTAAACATATTGAACGAGTATTTCCTCCTGTACTTTCCCGAAGCTATATCCATAGCAAACGACCTGCGAGCTCAGGGAGGCGAGGAGCGGCTAGTGTTCACCACACACCCTTACCTAGTGTACTTGTACATAAACTGCATACCCGAGCTGGGCCTCGCATGTCCGAACGCATCGCAGCTTGATGCTTTTTATAAGGCTGTCGCCATTGGGGATATCGTTTGGCATGCATTTCCTTTTAACTCTCAGATCGAGTACTACGACGCTTCGATGGTGGACTTCGGGTTCCAGCTGACCCACTTGCTCGACGATCACTTCAACTTGACACATAAAATAACAATGAGCCAGCGAGATGTTCCCGGGACAACTCGGTCATTGATACCCATCATGAATTCAAACGGCATCAATGCTCTGACCGTCGGAGTGAATTCGGCCTCAATGCCTCCAGCTGTTCCTAGCGTTTTTGTGTG
Organism: Ephydatia muelleri; assembly: GCA_013339895.1. Lineage (NCBI taxonomy): Eukaryota > Metazoa > Porifera > Demospongiae > Spongillida > Spongillidae > Ephydatia > Ephydatia muelleri. The sequence goes on along the minus strand of JABACO010000004.1, from coordinate 8,251,257 downwards.
GAAAGATAATGATACGAATACAGATATTATTGCAATGTGGCATCCCCATGGATATGGTGGGGATCCTGAACCGGGACCAGACAGCATGGTCATTGTACCCGGAATGCAAGAAGCATTGGCATTTGCTATTCGAGGTGATAATTCCGGTCCACCATCAGCTGATGAAGTGAAACGAAATTATGCTCTCCTCAAAGGTTACTTTCCATCTGCAAATATTGTTGCAGCAGGTTATGACACCTTCGTAACCCAATTAATGAGTTTCAAATCACAACTACCAGTCTTTAGTGGAGAGATTGGTGACACATGGATACATGGAACTGCTTCTGACCCTTGGAAAACAGCTCAAACACGAGAAATATCTAGACAGAGACTGCAGTGCATGCAAAAAAATCAGTGCTCTTTGGATGATCCTAATTTTGTTACCTTCTCATTGTTGTTTCTTAAAAATGGAGAGCATACTTGGGGAAAGGATGTGAAAACATTTTTACATGACACAACTAACTGGAGCAATGCCGCATTTCAATCAGCATTGTCAGAGCCCAACTTTCAAGACATAATAGCATCTTGGGTGGAGCAGCGTCTTTTGGGCATCGATTTCCCTTTAAAAACCATACAGAACACAGTGCTTGGAAATTCAATTCAGGAAAGCTTGGACAATATGAAATTTAATGGCAGCATATCTCTGGACGGTTACAGCAGAGTTGAAAATGTATCCACAATATTCCAGTGTGGAAAAATAGACTTACAGTTTTCTTCAATAGATGGGAGCATTAATTATCTTGTGGATAGACGTACACAATCACAAGTGCAGTATGCATCCAGCACAAACCCAATTGGAAAAGTAATCTACCAAGCATTTACCACAAATGACTACTCGGTATTCCTTCAAGAGTATCTTGATGACTTTTCCACAGGGTTTGCACCTCTTGACTTCGGCAAACCTGGGTACAATAGCAGCACAGAAATAAATACCTCACCACGCCTAGAGGCATTGTGGTACAAATATGATGTGAATGGATACAATTTCTTCACTGAACTGTATTTTGACAGTACACTTGTATTGAATTATGGTGCCCCCAAAGCTGCTTGGGTTTATGTATTACTTCCAGATGTAGAGTCATCAGCAGAGCAAATACCAATTAACATCACACTGTATGTAGTGGACAAAACAGCTACCCGTACACCTGAATCTCTTGCATTCTACTTCAACCCTGTAGTGACGTATCCAACAACAATGCAAGTGAGCAAGCTATCCAGGTATATTAATGTCTTGGAAGTAATGAAAAATGGCAGTAAACATTTGCATGCCAGTGACAACGGCATTCGTTACAGTGACACTAGTCTTGCTTTTAACAGCCTGGACACTAGTCTTGTTTGTGTTGGCAATCCTAATGCATTTCCTACTCCAATGCAACAACCAGATGTATCATCTGGGTTCTCCTTCAATATATTCAACAACATTTGGGGGACAAATTACATAATGTGGTATCCATATCTACTGGAAGAAGCAAATGCAAAGTATCGTTTCTTCATGACTATTCCTGGCTTAACATGATGTTTTACAAAGTCAGGCCCATATACCTGGTTATGATACTTGTTTATAGATATTCGAGTACTGTTATTAAGTGCATATCCATGTAACATATACATGTATTTGCATCTATTTACAAAATGTGTACTGAAATGCATGCAGTTATAATGCCATACTAATGAACATTAGAACTTTGCATATACACATAATAATTGCAATTCATGTGTTGAATCACGAAGTAAGGATTCAGACCACTATACCAACACCAGGTGCATAAACCATTTCAAATAAATTACTTCGCTTTAACACAGGAGGTTGAAACTCAGCATGCTACGATATCTAAATCCGATAAACTGGCATTTTGAATAACAATTACTATTTGCCATTGCCCTTAATCACTGATTCCAGAAAGTCCAATTACCTTAAATTCAGAATTGAATTGCAGTTCATGCAGCCTTGATCTGGAAGCTCAATGAAAGTACAAAGCATTGGGTAAAAGACTAGAAATTGAATGGATTATTAGCGTGACTAACAGTTATGGGACGATCATGAAATGCGGACTATCAAGACTTGTGCATATCGTATTGCGTAAGCCGGATGAAGAATAATTTTTTATTGAGACAGTCAGAGTTGTAGTAGCTTAGCCACACACGTCATACGTATCACAACAAGCACTCGGACAACACAATAAGCTAGTATAATACGCCAGGTCCGCCACAGTTCTCGATGCCGCATACTGTGGAGTTTAAATTAGACTGACGCCTGCCCTACAGAATAGAATGGTTCTTAAATATGCAGCCGTAAACCGAACTCTGCCTCACTCACTGCGCATGCGCCTCAGATGGTCTGTTCTATTGTCAACCGGTTACTAAACTTAACAGTACTATTTGATCGCATGCCGTATGTCTATAACGCATGATCATGACTGCTAAGCTAAACACTGAGTCTCTGAACTTAAGTCATTTTCTCAGAGCCTCTTGCTCAATACTACATATTAGTTCTTGAATACCTATAAAGTAACGCACTATCTTCACAAACTGCACCAAACACAGCATTAAAAAATATTGATGCTATGTACGCAAAATTGTAAAAGCCTGGGGACTGGTCACGTTGTTTATCATGTCTTCCTTCGGGCGACTCTCTCTACCGCATCTGCAGGGCTACGGCTTGCTTTCGTAAGTGGTCTCGAGTTCCAAACAATGTTATATTTCTTACTATGCGCAAACAGTAACCTAGTTTCAATCGTTGGGGCCGGCTACCTTGCTAAAGTTCTGATAGGAACAGCGTGGAGATTAGCAAGTGACTTTCATGCCTACTTCCTTGCTCCGATGGGTATATGGCGAATCGACCTAAAAAAATATGGAGAATGGGCCGGTAAGCGAGGACTATTAATTGTTATGTTGGCCCCGCCCCCCACCCCCACTGTGGACTACTACTACTGTGTCCACAGTTCACGTCAGGTATGCTATGTCTATGACAAATTCATCTTATTGCTTAGCATTTACTTATTCATAGAATCGTTGGTATTCAGCATAGCAAGCGTATCGTGTGGCGCAAGTGTCTAAATCACGTAACGCAAAAACGTCTAAATTGATACCTATATGATGTACATTTACACATATATAGGCAGCAGTTCTGTTAATGGAATGCTTGCCAAAAAACAGTACACAGTATCCCACAATCAAGAGAAATGGTTACTATAGCTGCAGTGCAATCGTTCGCCTTAAAATCTTACTACTTGTGGGAAGCAGTCTCAGTACATTCTATGTTTAGTGAAATATGAGTGAAACCATGAAAGTGTCTTGCTAAACTTGAACATCTTTTTGCACACTTTTGATGCTTAACCGGTTAACACCGAGAGACACATTTCTGTGTAACGATGTGTTTACCGTTACCAAAGAATTCTTCCAGATCCTTTGAAACATTATATACCAATTAGAACTTATTCATGTTCACGGCTTCAGTTCGTATTGCTACCCAACATTACTCTGCTGCCTCATTTATTTGATTTTGGACAACTCTACTTTAGTTAAACAAAAATATTTCGGTGTTAATCGGTTATACAGGAACATATGTTTTGAAGAATCTAACTCTACTTTAGTTAAACAAAAATATTTTGGTGTTAATCGGTAAATACAGGAACATAATATTATGTTTTGAAGATTCGTCGGTTGGGATTATTACATATACATGTAGATGTAGTTATTTTGGACCTAACATACTAAGTTGTATTTTTGTTCATGGCAATGTCTTTTCATACATTAAATAACATTGATCTAATTAAATTTTTCTTTATTATGGGATACCCTGAAATATGTGCTTGAAGTGTTCATATATTTTAAGGATGTACGTCTGTTGACATCTGTGTAGCATCTGTTTTTAAGTGTATTTGCATTATTTCTGCTGTTTTTAGTCATTACAGGTGCATCTGAAGGCATTGGCAAGGGATATGCTCTTGAGGTACAGTGTAAATTTTGCCATTTGAAACTTGCATATAATATACATGTATGTGCAATGCATACGCAAGAGTGTATGTTGATACACCTTGTGATGATGCAGTTTGGAGAAGGTACAGTACGTCATTCTGTTTATATATCCTTTATTTAGCTCAGACATTGGACTACCATGGTGTATATATATTTTTAAAGAAGTTCATTTTTAGTGTTTTTAATCAGTGACTACTGTTCAGATACACATGCTCATATGAGTGCAAGTGGGTGTGTACATGTACATGTATGAGTGCATTCCATTGTGGAATGGTTTACATTTATTTAGTATTTCAATTTTGGTGTACACCAGTCTATTATAACTGCTGGATGCATCTTGCTGTAATTAACTACAACTCAAATGCACCCAAAGATCTGGCTATCTGTAGATAATCATACATGTAGAAAAGGGGGCTCTGAGATTGAAAATGAGTTATGCCACACATGCATTGCAGCAGCTCCATTAACAAGACATGCAACTGGTGTGTTAATCTTTTGTCTTTCACAGGCCCATCACATGCTTGGCCAATACATGCAGTTCCATGCAGTTTTCTGTGTGATTTCAAATTCAGGTGCAGAGGCACTGCACTCCTTAGCTTGGCAATATCATCTTGTGGTTAATGGCTTGGGTCCTTCTCTTCTCCCAGCCACTGAGATTTGAGCCATCATCTCTTCACCAAGAATGGCATCCTTTGCTACTGAACATGTAGTGGTTGATGTAACCCAAAGCACTTTGGAGACTTGTCTCAGCAGAATGCCTTGAACTGCAAGGCTCATCTGACAATGAAGTAGCTGGCTAGGTTGAGAGCAATGATGTACATGTAGTTACTGTATATCTCTGTTATCGATAATCTCTGAGGGCAGACAAACTGATACAATTGATTGTGTGGCCATGTTGATGGATGAAGTGTTCAAGACAGGTCTTTTCCTCTTGGAAGTCCAGATGAGTCTCTCATCTCAGCCAGTGCCATTTCTTCAGGTGTAATTCCCCCTCTCCTTCGGGAGTTCCTTCACTATTAACACTTTGTACCTTTCCTTGCCACATGGTACATGTAGGTATCCTTGATACAAAGGCTGTTTTCCTCCACCTTTGGTATTCATGTGCATGGCAACAAGTGCTGCCCGGGAATAACAGCTGCTATTGTCAGATACCCATGTTACTTTGTATCCTTCAATCTTAGGATACTAATCAGCAAATTCAACAGCTTTTCAACCTGTTGAAGGAACTTGGCCTTGACCATTTGCTTCCATCACTGCCCTCTATGACAGAAAAATGTCCGTTTTTCTCATCTGCAAAGTCTGACACCATACTTCCAGATCCCTTTCCTTTGGGTTTAATCACTAACATGTCCTTAGTTCCCCATTGAGTCTTCTGGTCATCATTCACTGTAAATATAAACTCATCAAAAGAGCGGGCCAGGTGGCAAAAGGCCTCCTTTGTTTAAGAATTGCGCAGTGGACAAATTGAACACTTGTGGGTGCTACATCAAAATGAAGTATTTTGCTTAATTTATAGTGCAAAGAATCTGTTTATAATTGGTCATTACCTAACTAACGTCAAAAAATATTTCTCCGTAGCACACTTTCAATCAACTCATATATGGTTTCTATGCACATTTTGCTCCATTTCTATCTGACATTGAGAAGTAGTTTATGTCTTTGTGCCCTAAAGCGCTCAGCAGCTTTTGTAGTACAAGTAGTCAGCAAAAGTTCAGAATTTGAACAATGGCCATTTTGTTGGGAGAGCAGTTTGTATAAGGATGTTTTTTTCAAATGCAGGAGCAGAACTTACATTGAGTGTTTTTGCCATTACACTGAAGTTACTTAAGGTTAATGGTGTTCTGATTCAACAATGATAACTTTCCGCCAAATTTATAACATTTTTCTCTTTTCTGCTGCCTCTAAATAACAAACTAAAATAAAACAACAAAAACTGATGTTTAGTCATGACTGGTGGTGCCTTACCCTCCCCTACTTAATGCATGTGTTGTGTATTAGATGCATAATCAACTTAAAAAAGCAAAAATAAACAACAGAACAAGAGGACAGGATGTTAGTTCACCAGAGTACTCACCATCAAGCAATGTTTCCTCAGTAGCAGAAATCTCATTTTCTGAGATCATGATCGTGCTCTTTTTGAAGAGGGTACAAGATCTTCCATGCCAGCCTGGGTGAATACAATATGGTACGTGACAATATTGATAAGAACGAGACCCAGGGAAATGAGATTGATAGCCAAACTCAGTCATGAAAATACCTTGAGCACACTCAGTCATGGGGCCTCGGATGTTTTTCAGATAGCTGAAGTTCACGAAGGATTTCTTCTGGTCTTTATGATAACAGGATAGGTGGGGCTTCATACAAAGGGTAGTGGTGGGTTGCAGTGATGAATTTGACAATCCAGAAGTATTTTTTCCCTGTGTTGTTTGATGGAAGCCTATCTGATACTAAACTGCAGTTGTTCACACTATCAACATGCCTAGCAGGTCTAGGAGTACTTGACCCCACATCCGTACCAACAGAGGTCTACAATACATCTAAACAAGCACAGTTGTTGTTGCCAATGCCTTGAAAGATAGCGATACATTTTGCAACACAAGTCATCTGGATACACTCAATAAGGCCAGTCAGCTGCACCGTAAAGTTCAAGAGAATTTACACAAGTCCAGCTTAAGAGTCCATTCTACAAAGTTCACACACGAGCGACAGAGGTCAATACGAAGGGCAATGAAAGGCAAAACTTCAGCATAGCTAAATGTGGTTCCATTAGAGAGTTGTCATTTACCCTCCCAGATTAGGATGGTTTGGCCATTCGTTACCAATGACAACCTTCCCTGTTTACCTATCAAGTGTGATGGATGTAATGCAGATTCACATCGCAACATGCATTAGACTGTAAGACAGGTGACCTTGTCATCCAGCGATGTAACGAAGTTCGGGACTGTCTTGGAGATATGGCTGCTCAAGTATGGACTCAGGTTGTATGCAAACCAATAGTTAAAGAGGCTGACTCCCAAGCACATGTTCCAGGATTGAGGGCCAATCTAGGCATTTGAGGTGTTTGGACTCCTCAAGTGGAAGCGTTGTTGGATGTAAAAGTCATTGACACAGACCCATCATCTCACCTTCATCGAACACCAGAATCAATCTTGGAGGGGCTCTAGAAAAGAAGCTGTACAAAAAGGCAGTTGAAGATAGGAGAGGTGCATTTACTTCTTTTGACATGACATCTGTTGATGGGCTCCTCCAGAGAGAGACAGAACATTATTTGAAGAAAGTAGCCAGCTGCATAGCAGCCAAGTGGGACAAAACATATGCTGAAACATGTGCATATGTCAGAGCATGACTCTTATTTGCCCTGGTTCGACCATCAAGCTTGTGTCTGAGGGGATCCAGGGTGAAGTGGAGGAGTGGATTGGGCTTTGATGATAGGGCATCACTTACTACAATCATGCATTAGCATTAAAAATATATATATTTGTCTATCTTTAATGTTATTTGTATATTCTATTTATTTGTACTGAGAAAACAAATTTCATTGCACACATTGTGATTTATTACAGTACTATAGATCTGTGTTAAATAGCTCGATAAAGAATCTCTGGCAAAACAAAAGGCTTCTGGCAGTGATGTCATGGTACTATCAAAATGCCATATCTTGCATGTAAAGGGAAATATGCAAGTGAGACTGATGTTCACCCACAACACATCTCCTTTGCCGGCATCACTTTTGCACTATTACGATTGTACATATTTGAAACACTGTACTTCTGCTACATAATACTTTCACCTCTCCCTCTTCACATGGACTAACACATGCACCAGTCTGGCTTAAAACGCACCCAACGGCTTTGAGTGACATTGCAATCCCTGATATTTTCTGCATACTGACGTATAAATAATAATCACACATACGTACAGCGTATACCATACAATTTAGTTAAACATACCCAAGTATGAGAAGATACATGGCATCTCTATGATGCAGCAAATAATTGCCACCTAACTTTGTGATGTATTACATCGTGGCCTAGTGAGATAAACATCATGTAGCAGAGCATTTTTGGAGCCAAAAATAAACCTCAGATATACCTGTAAATGCTGCTTGAAATGCTTGTACATGTGTATTGACATTATGGGCACATACATTGTACCTGCTTGTACACCATAAGGGGAACAGATACATTGATTATCATTCATTCTCTGCATGGTTCCTTGCTAAACACAGAAATGCAAATATCAAGTATGCGTTTTTGACAACTGGCTGCATCTGTGTTTCTGCATGCAAGATTCTAGTAGTGTAGAAGTGGTTGGTGCTACACATGTACATCCTGGATCTCTCTATACAGTGATCCAGTGAATTATTGTTCGTTACAGAGAAGAGAAGTGTTCTTTATTAGAGCAAAATGCAAATTCAATTCAGCAATCATTTTTAGATCAAATATGTGTCTATCATGAACTATCACATGCTTCAAAGGTCTGTACTGCACATAGGATCTTTTCTTTCTCAAAGCTTTTACCAAACCTCTGAAGTGAATTGCTTAAGATAAACGGCCTTGAACTTTTGTGGTACTGCACCAAAACCTCAAATTACAGGATGTCCACATTGCCAAATATGAATAACAGCACATGTAGGCAAATTTACAGATACAAGTACAGAGGTGATGAAGGTAGACTGAAAGATGGTAATGGATTTTTATTGCTGTTCTTTGTCAAAAAAGTACTTAGACTTCTCGAGCTGAGTCAGGGATGTCGTCAATGCAAGATAGTCAGGAAACTTGTCTGGTTTTGAGACAGCATTCAGAGCCCAATAATGAACACAAAAGCAGAGTGAGCCATCTTTTGTGTGGACAAAGGACTACAGTGTTCCTTATGTACATGTAGCAGTTATGCACAGCTTCTACACAAACCACCAACTATCTTTGTCATCACTACCATGACATGGGCACCTTAACTCTTTCGTGGGCGGCAACGCATTATTGCTCCACAGTTGCTATAAAGAATCTAACCATTATAATGTTTTTGGAGTCAACAACACATTGTTCAGAGGAAAGTCACTGCAATAATTGCCTCGAAATTATGCTAATTTCAAGTTCTTCATGATCACAGCTTCAGTTAACTGAAGCCGTGATCATGAAGTTTAAATTAGTATAAATTAAATTAGTGCATAGGCAATTGCTGTTTCGGGAAAATGTTCCTTGTAAACAACTTCTGCGAATTTGACAAGCAAATAATATTTCCTCTGAACAATACCGGGATGTTATGGACTCCAAAAGCATTAATGGTTAGATAAAAAGTGGCGTCATTATAGCAGCTGCGGCGCAATATTGCGCTGTTGCCCGCGAAAGAGTTAATACGACAGCACCAAAGCACGCCATTGTATTTGATCCACAGATTGTAGGTTCCCTTAACGTACATGTAGTCCCAGGAATATCTCATTCTGTCAGTTTAAGTGCAGAAACAAAGGGCTGAGCCAATGAGCGTAAGCAGTGACATGGGCCTACTAGACATGACGTGTACAAATTAGTGGGTTCTCAAATTGTACTGTACATGCAGTACGTGTATTTATACTTCAAGGACTCATTGATAATCCATAGTGGGAAGTAACATTTAGTGACCTACAATAAGGAGGAGTTTAGTCACTGAAAATCAAATGGAGGATGCAAGCGTCTGTTGGATTAATCTCTTTCGTTAATGACTATTATTAGTGATGAAGATGCCATCATGACATATTGTGTATGACATATTGTGTATAAACATTGTACGTGTAAGCATGATGCACATGTATGCATGGTAGTGCAATGTAATTGGCTATTTACTGGTCTGGTTCTTTTTGTTGTCCCAGTTGGCACGTCTTGGGTTGAATGTGGTAATAATGAGCAGGTCACAAGAGAAGTTGGAAGCCGTAGCAACTGAAATCAGTTAAGTCTTTTGTGCTTGGTAAGGTCTTCCTCCATTGCTAGGTTTACATACATGTGTGCTTGAATTCACCATATTCATAGCATATTATTCTTTTCTCATAGCTGTCTGAACAAGACGTCATTATTGATGTGTCATTTTGCCTTTGTGATTACACGTGAAGCACTGCTCCCACGTGACATACATGTACACAAATTGTGATTGAGTCCTACATGTACATCTAGGTTGAGCTGCAAATGTAGGAATTTAGCCATAAATGTAGGAGTTGAGTCGCAAATATATGAAGCGCAGTTAAAAACACTAGTTGATTGTGTGGGTGAGGTACGGTACCTGTACAGTTGGGAAAATGGCACTTGTAGTAGTTTGCAGTTCTAGTACGAACCTTTTGGCCAACCCATGCTGGGTGGTAAGGACTGGCTCTAATTTATTCAACTTTGTAAATCGCTCAAATACTGTGTCAGTGAGCCATTATCTGTCACCAGTTGTAGTGGAATTGTTGCAGATCATTAGAACTGTTTGCTAATTAGAACCCTAACCATTTGGTGTGTGTATTTATATATATGTGAAATGTTTGGGAAATTCATTGGTTGGTCTAAGACACCACATTGGTGACCGTGACGTGAACCATCTGGAATTCCCATGGATGTACAGGAGTGAGCTTTGGTTCCTGCTTCATCCCCTGACAGTCAGGACAACTGCGAGTAGCTTCTTCTATATCCGAGTCCCAAACCTGGCCGCCACACATGGCTACGAGCTAATCTCTGCATCTTTACCACCCCTAGGTGCCCACCATGAAGCTCGTCTAATACTTGATCACGAAGACTATTAGGGATTACGACCCTCATTCTCCACATTACACATCCTTGTTCCACACCAGGTTCATTTCGTTTGTCAAAATACATCCTTTAAAAAGATTCTTCTGTCTGTTTTGGCCATCTGTTTAGTACATAATCCAGTACTTTCCTCAGAACCAGATCCTTTCTAGCCATTCCTTCAACTTTCCTGCTGTTATGGGTAGCTGTTCAATCTGTTTCACTGCCAGACTACTAGTTCATCCTCCCCCAGATCTTCATCCTTCCCTGGTATTGATAGACGAGACAGGACATCTGCATTGGCATGAAGGCAGCTACGCAATCTTCTGAACATTTCCACAATTATTGCCTTTGTAACAGGCAATACAGGGGTGCCAACATTGACAACAAGTTTGGAAGAAACGTATGATAATATAATTAACCATTCCTAAAAAAGATGGGAAACGGACAGTGGTGAGGTGCCTCTGTAGTTGCCTTGATCTTTTCCGAGGTCTTGTGTACACCATCCTTGTCAATCCAATGTCCACAGTATATTACTTCCTTCTGCTGGAACACACTCTTTTTATACATGTAGATGATAGTTAGGTTTTATTGGTCAAGGTGTCCTAGGGCTTGTTCTACCAACTTAAGGTGCTTATCTTCATCCTCTCCAGCCAGTATAATGTCATCCAAGAGACATTGAATCTTTGGAATTGCTCGCAAAACGTGTTCAAAGCTTTGCTGCCAATGGCCAGGGCAGATGTATTCCTTCCAAAAGGCAATCGGTTATATTTGTACAGTCCTTTGTGTGTATTGATCACTAGTAAATCTTTGGTAGTCTCCATCTGATGGTACGCCTGCAGTATATCAATCTTAGTATAGACTGTGCCTTTCCCAGGGTAGCTGTCAGAGAACCCAGCCAGCAGGAAGCAATAGGTGTTAATAAATGTCACAGAACCTGCATGAAGAGTTCAATTTTTTCATCATTCAGTACATAATGAAAAATACATGATTCAAAATAATGCACTACTCTCACCCCAGATACATATGGTCACTAATGTCTTGAACCTTATCACATGACACGGCGAGTCTTAGTTATATAGCTATAGTATTCAGTTGAACAAAACGATTATGATGTCTCATTATTCAAATCCAATAGTATAAATGCATGCATATTTACATGAAGTGTTCAAGCAATAATAAAATTAAGTATCAGTGGTAACAATATTTACGTGTTCATTACCCAAACCTATACATGTAAATGTACATGTACACTGTACATGTGTCGAAGCTTAACCTTTAATCCCATGGTCAACTGCTTAACCTGTAATATGTGTTAAACCTAACCAGTTAGGCAGCCAAACCATCAAACATTTCCTTCAAGATCTTTTGTTACATAGTTTACTGTTTTCATTTCTGTGCACAATGCAAATTGAGCCAAAGACGAATATTGTACGTTGTTTAAAACTCTAATGCTCACCCGCTATCTTTTTCAGTGTTTTCACCTTCACTATTGTCCTCGTTTTCCTCTTCCTCACTTTCCTCATCATTGTTAGCCTCGTCCTCACACTCAAAAGCATCAGGTTTGAAGTAATCTCGTCTCATTCTCTTCCCCACCCCCTTTCATAAGCCTTTGCAGAACCAGGTATTGCTAACCCTCGCGCTATCTCTTCTGTTTGCATGCCATCACTCAATTTTAACTTAAATACCAATGCCATGGCAGTTACTTCAACAACCTTTCCTTGTTTTTTCAAGTTTTTTTGCGATGCATCCAACTACAAGTGCACCATTTTACAACAGTACCACCTGACTCAATTTACTTCAAACTTTACCACTTTATCATCAGGAACAAAGTTTTAAAACCACACCTGGCAGGGTGTGAGCTATTAAATACATGTAGAACTAACACATGTAGTCTAAGTGTAGTCTGAGGTTATAGCCATTCCATGTACAGTAGTTCATCTACATGTACATGTATGTACCCAGATTGTGCTGTTTGAAATGTCTTATTGACTGTTTATTTCAGGACAGAAATATGACCGTCAGGTTATCATAATCGCTGTTGACTTTACTGACGGACAAAGTGTCTACCTAAAACTAGCAGAACAGCTCAATGACTTGAACATTGGAGTGCTGAGTGAGTGGGTTATTTTGCTGGCAAATATCTTAGTGTCTAATATTAATACTCTATAGTCAACAATGTTGGTCTCAGCTATGAATACCCAGACTACTTTCTTCAAGTCCCTGATGTGGTAAGATTGTGGTACACAACACAATTGAGTGATCGATATAGACACACAGCTTTACATCCTTCTGGTCAGTTTCTCTTGCACTAATTTGCTTATTTCATCCCTTAGAGGCTCCGTAATCTGATAGAACTCAATTGCCAAGCAACAGTTCAGGTAATAACAATTCATATTCAGCTTCAACATGTTCTGTATTAGTTGCTCATATATTATCGGGCTTTGTGTTATACCAGGACAAGAGTGTAATGTTACAAACAGGACTAGTTTTGATGCAAGAATGTACAATTTGTATACATGCATATCTTCAATGACATTACTGTCTAATGGCATAAGCACAATTGCATGTACAGTACATTGTACATGTAGCTGTGTATATTTGTAAACAATACAATGTGGATGTGCATGTAAATGTATACTTCCTTCTGCAGATGACATATTTACTACTGCCGAAGATGGTTGAAAGGTACAAACATTGTTAAATTGCACAAATTTATTAGAGTTTAAGTACGGCAAATGTAATTGTACATACTCATCTGGTACTGTAAACTACTGATGACATCAGTTGTGAACATATAGAAATCTCAAGCATGTTCACATATACATGTACATGTACAGGCATGATTATGTTGCCACCATGAGTGGTCTATGGGGCTACATGATAAATATACATCCTTATTGGGTTGACTTTCTCACAAGTTAGGCCACTGCTAATGATTTTAACAGCACTACAGTGGAACCCCTGTAACGTGGATACCATTGAGACCCACCTTGAATGTCCTGATTATTGAGGTGTCCTCAGTTCACGGGTTGCATATTGAATATGTGAATCATATAATGCACATAAATTGTTGAATAGCAACGTTGACATATTACATATACATGTACACAAGATTCATGCCAAGTAGTCAGTAGTAGTGCTTTGTCATGTTTGGAATGTGTGTTCTTTAGTTTCACTAACTACTGTACATGCATGAATCTTTTGCTGCTGGTGTACAGCTCTTGTCTTCCAAGAAATTCACAAATCATAAATGTGGGCTGAACACTTCTTCAATTGTTGACATTTTAGTATAGCATCCAAAGCCGGCTGCTGCAAACAATGAAACAGTTGCATGCAAAGGACTATATATTTCTGCGGAAAACAGAAATGTAGTTTGGAAATGGTGCACATGTTTTAGAATAGCTGTAGTAAAGAGTACTTATAAAATGCAACAACAACATTGTCTGACTGGCAGCATATTCACTCTCAGTGCTTCAGTTTGTTCAAGGCACTCAATCAGTATTTCATCCATGCTTGCCTCAATCGCAGGCTCATCTTTGTATCAAGCCTAGCCTAGGTAGCTTCAATGTCCATTTATTTCTAAACCCTACACACTTACCTGATATAGAGTGTTGAAAACTACAAATAATGCTTCCTAACACCTAACAGTTTAACAATTGCAGCTGTGAACCACTGCATTACGATTAAAAAGTTTCATTTAGTGCTATTAGTTATTATCATTGTTATTAGACTATGGTGCTGATCCAGTGTGAAGTTGTACATACACAAGTGTAATACATTCCTTCTTTACTGACTGACGCATACAGCCACCATAAAACCTAATGCCAACACTTGTGACTGTGCCATAAACCTTCATAGCAATGGAGGTTTCTTAACAACAGATCAGCAGTGTAGTATCGTAGATGTATGACAGTATTTTACGCTATGTTCATATTTGTGAGGAAGAGTTGGAGCAACAACTATGCTGCTGTCTGCAATATAAGATCTTTGCACAGTGTAGTAGTCAGCCAGTCATTTATAATAACACAGTGACCATAGCAATCCTTAATACTGGCATTGCATTAAGAGAAGCGTAGGAGAACCATTTGCATACCCACTATATCGTAAAGGACTTTCTAACAGGATGATGGTTCCACATTATAACCCATGGAGTAGGACCTAGTGTTCTTATGAGTAATGTGAGTCCCTGCTGCAAACAATAAGTCTATTAAGCCCATCACCCATATGCATAAAGAAAGAATTCTACATGCATAGTACATATACATGTAATCCTAATGAGCCTTTAAAGTATTGTCCATGAATTCCAGATAAGAAGCGATATGTTCTCTTTAGTGACATATAGTTTAATCAGCGACATAGCAAACAAACTCTGTTCACATGTCTTGCAGGAAGAAGTGACCAGACAGAGATAATCTGTAATGTGCATTTAAGTGCAACACAGCTACAGCTGTACTTGCATGCATGTATATGCAGCACTTAGAATAATGACATATTTTTAGCAACTATTGAAGAGAGCAATAATTGAGTAGGCCATGTCTGTTTATAGCTGCTACAGTTCAGGCATCACAACTATTGTATGTATGGAACAGATTGATTAGCTCATAATGACTTTGTTCTGTTCTTCACCCCAGAGGAGGAGGCATTGTTGTCAATATGTCATCCATTTCATTTTTTGCACCATCAAAATATCTTGCTGTTTATGCTGCGTCAAAGGTACATGCACATTATGCTCATCTGGTATGCACTGTGTTATTGGTGTATTTCTTTTTCTCATTCTGTGGTGTATAATTCATGTATGAGGAAGACCACATGATTATTTTTAATATTATTTTTGAGGGTGGCACAATATCTGTCTTTTTGCATGCATACATGTACATGTTTGTACACTTTATGCATAATTTCATGATGCAAAGCAGTAATAGTACCCACGAAAAGTCATGTATGTGACATCGTGTGATTCACAGCTGTATATGGAAAAGGGTTCATCCTAATGCAATTTTTTTTTCAAGTTTACAAATCATTTGATATTCTATAAGACACTTAGGTACATTGTCTATATTTAGTAGTATGAAATATTGGGGACAAGTCTTTCTATGGTTCTGCTTGTGACGTGACAATTCCAAGCATCATGATCGTGCCAAACTATCTAGACAAAATATTTAGTATGACAAACTCCTGGACATATTGCAGACTACACAGTTTTGTTCATACTTGGTCTCATTGAACTGCAACTATCGCCGTAGATTTCTCTGATAAAGGATGTACATGTACTGACGTGGTACATACTTCCTCATCTATAGCAATCCATACTTACATAGACCACTGCAGTCTCTCTTACACATGTCACATAGCTCACAAGAGACCAATTACGTTACATTTCAGAGTCGTAGAAGTAGAGCAAATAAATTCGCCTTTGAAAAGCTGTGTTTAAAAGGGAGCATAGCATCAAATGACTGCCTTTGTACTCAACTTTCTGTGCTCATCAGACATTACATTTTAGCAGTGCCAACAAAGGCATTCCATTGCATCTGCCTCAATGTAAGACAGCCAAAAGTACATGACTTCTTAGCAGGCTACTCTTAGGCCAAAAGCATCATTTGATGAAATCACTTTGGCTTGCCTTTCGACCCAGGGGAGAACTGAAGCAATCTCGTCATTCATCATCTAGTGACCAGTGTAGACATTCATAATCTAATGACCAGTCTAGACAGTG
Organism: Ephydatia muelleri; assembly: GCA_013339895.1. Classification (NCBI taxonomy): domain Eukaryota; kingdom Metazoa; phylum Porifera; class Demospongiae; order Spongillida; family Spongillidae; genus Ephydatia; species Ephydatia muelleri. The sequence continues at coordinate 8,234,793 of JABACO010000004.1, read as the reverse complement.
GCACAAGGTTTGTCCTCTTTTGCAACATTTCCTTGCAAGTAAGCTATTACCAATTTAGCCTTGCTATAGTGATTCATGGGTTCCTGTGCAGTGCTTAGCAACATCCCCTCTGCAAAAGAACTCTCTAGAGCACTTTGTTCCTGGATCTTCTGATTGTTCTTCTGGAACAGGTACCAGATGTCTGCTGTTTCGTCTCAGTTGCCCTGAAGGAGTGTTGACTATGTAAGATCTTGGTGTTACAGCAGCAGGTGACAGGACTTCTCCACGAGTATGTTCATTATCGCTTACCCACACATCCCAACCAACTTGAAACTCACACTGACATTTGTTACAATAATGTGCTTGTTTGGCTTTATACTCTGCATGTTGCTTGTTCACCAGTTTCATATAAGGTCATTTGGGGATTAAAAAAGGGCACTTGTGTGCATAAAGATCGTCCTATTAGTAGCTGTAGCCACACCTTCCCATAGACGTTGCTCTGTACTGTAGCTCAACAAGCTAAGGTTAATGTCGTCTTTGGATTCCACCGTCCCAGACATAGTTAACGACAGTTTGACTATCTCTATGTACCTAGAAAAATAGTCTTCTACCAACAAATACATGGTTCCCTGCCATTCAAAAAAATCTGTACCAACCTTTTGCCATGGGTACCTAGGTAGTGTAAAGCAATCATAGGTTCCCTCCTTGAGATAGACCGCTTTGCACATACCTGACATTTTCTGCTAGTTATTCTATTGCCTTTGTTATCCCTGGCCACCATATAGCTTCAATTGCCCTGAGACGGCACTTCATAACACCTTGGTGTCCGCAATGAATCTTATCTAATGTCTCACTCCACGATTTCTGTACAGAAGGAGGTCTTCAACAATGTGATATAATTTGGTTTAAACATCCAATACGGTTTTACTCTAACAAGTAACTTGTGTGTTTCAAGTCAGCCCAATTTACAGTAGGATCAGAGAGCCTGTAACAGGGTCTGTGGCTTGAGCATTTCGATTTCTAGCTGCCGGTTGGTAGCGGTAAATGGCCACTGCTGTTATGTGACTATGTGACATTCTACCTCCTGCTGTAGGTTGGCACTTTCACTGTCCAGTGTTGCTGTAGGTGCCCGAGACAAGACATCTATACATATACTTTCCAGGTACATGTTGAATAAAAAGGAATATCTCATCAGTTGGAGGCGGAACCCCAATGCACCATGATCGAAGATTATCCAGATAAATGGTGCTGAATAGTGGCTTGTAATCTGTCTCTTAGGATATGCTTTCCTAGAACATAATCAGAAAATTTGTCACAAAACCATGTTTTAGCCAGAGCCTCTTTTTCAATCTGTGCAGTTTTTCTCTGCTGCAGTCAGAGACCGATAAAACATATACATGTATAACAGGCTTCCATTCAGCACCGAGTTTTTGAAGGACTACCACACCCAATCCATATGAAGAAGGATCAGCGGATAGTTTTGTTTCCCCTGCTACATTATAATGAGACAATACCGTAGGTTTGATCAGCCCCGACTTTGCATCCAAAAAGGCCTTTCTTGAGATGAATTCCATGTCCAGTCAGACCTGGTGCTTAACAAATCTCGCATTGGTTGGTAATTGATGCTAAATTTTCCCAATTGGTTAAGCATCCCCATAAATTGCCTTAACTCCAAAACATTGTTTGGTCGTGGCACCTTATCAATGGCTGAGGTCTTCTCTGGATCACCTCTGATTCCCGTGGCATCCATAATGTGTCCAAGAAATTTCAATGACCTAGTACTGAACTAACACTTTGCTTCATTGAGGTAACTCCTGCTATCTAAATTCTAACAAGAACCTTCTCCAGCCTCTGGTTGTGTCCATCCAAAAACCAGCACATAATCCTTTCAGGCCTAATGTCCCTTCCACACCTGCCAAAATCTGTGTAATCAGTCTCTGGAAGAGTTCGGGAGCACTTGAAATCCCAAAGGGAAGTTTTTTTTTAAATAACACCCAAATGGTGTTACAAAGGCCATTAGAAGACAGGAAGATGCATTGTTCAGCCGACTCATTCTCTTGCTCTGTTCTCCTATTGATCTCTTTCATAGATAACATTCCATTGTATGTGAAAAAGCTGTTGAAAATGTACATGTAGTACCTCGTTTAGGGTTTCTTTTCCTTCTTTGAACCTTCTGCTGCCTTCAAAGCATCATCTGCCTCTTCCCCCAAGCAATACAGAAACGTATTGCTTTGCTTGTCTTCATCTTGCTCTCTAAGGCCGGAAGCGACTCGAAATTGTTCAAACCGTTTCAGGTTTTCGGAAATTGAATGCCAAAAGGGGGTCTAGACGTATGAACGACGTCATGACCACTTACTGCCACCATGTAATATATTTACAGAAGGCACTAATACATACACTTGAGTAATCAATATAACATTAATAGTTATGCAGTTACCCCACACCAAGGAATCATCCCAGCTCTGTAATGTTGCTGGGAGAACTGTTTCCCAACACTCTCCGGCGCTGAGGGATTACAAAATACTCATACAAAAAAGCAGTTTCACTCAGAGGGAATGACTCTTTTTTCAATATCCCCAAAATTTCTCCACATAAATGTGTCATCAACACAATGCTTTTGAAACGAAATGTGGGCATTTTGCATTTGGTGGAAGAAACTGACATCAGCTCAACCTAGCAAGCTCTTATTGTCCTGTGCATTAGTTAGTTTTGCATTCATTTCAGATCTTTGTCAACTATTTTTCGGATGGCCTAAGAATGGAGTATGGCAACAAAGGAATCATTGTACAGGTTGGTGCATGTGATAATGTGATACAGGCCTTCTGTGCTATTAATTAGCCTCCTCTAATGCATGTATATACTAGCATGGATCATGTGGTAGTGTTGTGCATCAGCATCTTGTTGTGTATGCTTGTTTTCTCCAGTCAGTCACTCCAGGTTTAGTTACAACACAAATGAGTAAGAAGCGCAGAGTAGAATTCTTTGCTCCTGCTCCCATGCCATTTGTGCATGCGGCAGTGGCAACTATTGGAATACAAGACACGGCATATGGATGCTGGTCCCATGCACTGCTTGTAAGTACACTGTAATTATAAATGCTCTGCGTGTGATGGATTTTGTTTTCATTTTGCAGGGATTTATTTCAAACTTATTTCCAAAACGCATTTATATATGGTTTGTAGCCAGAAAAATGTTCTACGCACGTAACCGTGTACTTGAAAGAATTGCAAAGCAGAATGAAAATAGCATGTACTCGACAAATTGATGTGAACATACCTGCATTTATATCTCTTTAGAAATCCTTCTCTGTAGACCATAACACAGTACTTTTATCTGCATTATTCATGTGTATAAATGTATGTGTAAAGCTATATATTTCAGAATGTGATCTTCTTGATAAGCAATTGATATTTAGTGTAATAATAATGAGGTAGAGTCAAATCTATGATCAACACACCAAGCACTTATTGGGACATGTACATGTATAGTCAGACAGTCTGGTCTTTGCTACATGGTGGCACACCAAGTCCATAAATCATAATGTGCAGCTTTAATTACATGTAAGCTGATCAGTATTGTTATGAATCATGCAGGTTGAACACCATAAATCCCTTTTTTGCAGTAGTTCGGTTGTATTTTAGCCCCCAGTATTCCACCAGAAGTTTCTGTTTTTGCATCCTATCTGAATCATTGATCCTGGCTGGCAATGAACATCTACTGACGCATGACAATATAATTCTCTCAGACAAAATCAGAATTTAATTTGTGGAGGACAGGAGTTAACTCACCATCACCATCGTCATTCATGATCACTTCACGCCATCATCACCCTTATCACTACACAGCTAATTTTCAATTAATCATGATCATCATCAGAATGGTTCGCTGTACTACTTTTGTCAATACATGTAAATGTTGCTATACCACTAACACTTGAGCTATCAACTAAATCATCATTATACAGTATAATCTGTCAAATCGGCACAGAATTCAATGTAATATATGAGCTATAGCAAACTATGCTGCTCAAAACACTAAGCTATAATTCACTGAAGAGCACTGAATGCAAATTGTCCAAGCTGTTGAGACTCAAAATACCTTACAACATTTGAAATTTTTGTCAGCCAAACTTTTCATGGGCAAAAAACACCCATATAACAATCCCTGAAAATGTGTACATGAGATTTACTTATCAATTACCTAATGAGAACTATAATTGAGTGAAGAAAACCCAGCACTGTACTGAATTGCAATTAATGCTGTAAGGACTGTGGCTTGTTTGCAAATTGCATTTACAAATAGACAAGCTGACTCACTTCCCCAATTGTGCTTACCCAATACAAACATTTTTTCTGAGCCTATATATATCATCACGTGTCACAGGTTTCATTGTCAAAATGTTCTGTACGTGCCTTATAGAAATGGGTAAATTTGGAGCACAAAAAGTGAGGCTAAGCACTCACACAGAAGTTTACATGGCTGCTTCATCAGCTGTGAGCTAAGCATACCATATAAGTGGGCCATTACTGATGAAGCCAGTACAAAGATGGCAATGTGCTGATTTCACACCAAATAATGGAAGGCTCTCGAGATTCAAGGCAGACAGAATATATTATGCATTATGATGCATGCAGTTTAGGGATACAGCAATATTTCTCTCTAGCATAAGAGTCCACACTTCTCCAGGAATCATCATACATTTTGATGAGAGGGCAGCATACTCAGGCATATCCAAGGATACTTCACCTCTCCAATACCATACAGCATATCATAGTCTTGAATGTTTAATAGGGCAACATGGGTGCACAGAATTGAAAGGTACTGCATCGGAATAAAGAAGTTTATTACTTTGAAAGCTATGCTGTTCATCAGCCCCCAAACTACTTGGATGAGTTTATATGGGGAAATTAATATGACTTACGTGCCTTTGACTCTATTTTGAACAATATCAGTGTGTAAGTATGTTATTCAAGTACACAGAAGTAAGTTATTTATTCCTTACGTTATCCTTATACTGGTATCTATAATTGTTGATTATGTGATTCCAACTAAACGATCCACTGTGCAATGATTACAAATGCACCAATTGTTATTGTACAGTATGATTATATGGGATCGATTCATATATTATTACATTTCCAGTACACACAATAGAAACGTAACGTTTGCGTTGAAATATATGGCTAATAAAAAATTCAGAGCCTTACAACTCATCCATGACAGATACTCCAATTCTCACTGCGTAAGAAGCAATGTGTAGAGGACATTTCAGACTTCTAGAATATTAAGAACAAATGAAAACTTGCTTCCAACAATCCCATAATCTCATAATGTTCATTAAAGTTGTTGATTGGGTTCATTAATTATATAAGCATGCATCATTGCAAGATCCTTGCATGTACCCTTGTGTTATTACCTCTTGCATCATTCATCAACCTGGTGGAGCACGCCTCTCTTACCCACTGGGCATGGGACCAGATGTTCTTCCAGACACAGGTACATCGTGCTGTTATCTAATACGGATTTTGCTACATCATCTTCACACTGTACTCTCTTGAAATGCTGTGCTATTGTCCTGACATTAATTCTAGCGGTATTCCAAAAATAATCCAAGGTTTAATAAATGAGTTGCGTGTAAAGAAACGCTGAACTCGTTCCATACTGTAGTGTATTTGTATTAGGCTCACGGCTGTATCATTGGGCCACTTAGTTCATAAATAGATTATTACGGTACATCTACCATCACCGTAGCGACCGACCTAGCAACCGAGTTGCGAATGTATACAGCTTGGCTGCATGAAATATTATAAGACTTAAAAATAACATTGGAATAGGAGTTATTGTACATCAACTATGATTGTTCTTATTCTGATTCCATGCACGCAGGACCGAATCCCCATCCTGATCCACTGCGCACGTGTTGTAGTAGCCCTGGAGGAATCGCGCTGTTAGACCATTCTACATAAACTAATACTTTTCGACAACGTGCAGTTTTCCCTGGTGTGTATTTAGTCTATTCGTGTTCCCAACTCAATAAAGAGCAAGGATTCTCTTTGCAGGTGCAATGAGTTGTTGTTTTTTGTCAAAGCTGTGAGCAATTAAACGCGGTGTGTTTATAGGCATTCGGTACCGTTTTTTCGTCCATTCAAGCCATCGGTTATGCAAGAGCATGCAGATTGTTTGTTGAGGGTATGCAGGGTTTGTGGGGGTTATATCAACTCAACAAGAAGCACATCTCCCATATACTGTTGTGCTAATTATGCCTCTGACTTAATGATGGTCTTAGGTATTAATCTTGCAACTGATACCCCTCCAGTCACCCTGTAACGTTTTGTTACCTGTGCCAAAAAGTTGTTACTGCGTACAAAAATGCATTAGCTCATGGTAGGACGTACAAAAGTGTGCACAGTAATGTTTGATGGTTGGGAGTCACATGGCAAAGACATGTGCTGTGTTTGCATGTAAACATGGGTAAAGTAAAGAAAGGGGGAAGGCCAAGGAAATGCAAGCTCATTGTTCGACCAGGGAGACCTTTAGAAGTTTCTTTGAGGAGACTTGTCAAGCACATGGAGCTCACTGCACCTCCTCCATTTGTGCCATCAATGTTACATCCACCAACCATAGCAGGGTATGTATCTCGGTTGAATGCTGAATGTCCTTTATGTTTGGAAGTACTGAACAGCCCAATTGAGCTTGTTACATGTGGGGCAATAGTCTGCTCCAATTGTTGCTGTACTTGACTAAATCTGCGCCATGAACTACTGTGTACATGTTGCTATGGTGATCACCTAACAGATATTACCACAGTGTGAGCACCATGTAATCTTGTTCTGGATGCTCTCAAGTGCATTCCTGTTATATGCAAAAATGAGATCCTGCATTCAGACTATGCAACTCACCTGGGATCTGGTTGCCTGTTAACAGCATTGTTAGTGAAATTCTCAGCCATCCTGTCAACAAAACTCTGTCACCTATTGAGCCTCAGTTACAAAGAAATGTAGTCAAATGTTCACTTCTATCAAGTCCAACAAAAGATGAACAGGGTGTTGAGAGTATCCATCACTATTTTAAGAGGCTTGCATTGTCATTACATTGTAATGCTGTACGAGACCCTGCTCAGAAATTATTGCTGATGCTCAAAGAACACATGCTTCATGTGACTGCTGAAAACATTTCTGCCAGGCGGCCAAATGTGAATAAGAAAAGGAAAAGCATATGAACTCCTACCATGGTGTTTTTCAGTTATGCCGTATGCTGTTCCACAATGCAATTACCTACATACGCGCGTGGGCTCATCAATGACTTGTATTTCAATATATCTCTGTGAAAAAAAAAACTCATAACATTTAGATTGTTTTATTTCATTTCACACTAATTGGACTAGTTCGTTACGTTGTTGCTATATTCAGCAAAACTGCAGCTTTGACGCTATAATGACATGTGTAAAAAGCAGGAACGCGCGTTTTTTACTAACCGGATACATTATGACAAAAGCATGATTACTTATTAAGTTTTTCTTCATGATACCTGCTTTTTTTTACATTTAAAAGATTAGCAACACCATGACAAAGACGATTTACCCCGATGTATCCGACCCCATTGCTAAGTAAATTACTTTCTCCAGGGCGCGCGCGCACAAAGTTATCCAATGCAATGAAACAGCCGTGCGGCTACGTATGCATAGTCTGCGCATGCGTGTACTTGCCAATGGCTCGCTAACTGTACATGGTGGCAGCGATGGCAAGTCTTCGACTTCAGCCTCCCGAACCATTCCAATTTGCAAGGCCTGACACATGGGCGCCAGGAAGCGCCGGTATGGGCACTTTCGCATGGCAGCAGGCCTCTCGGGCGAAGATGAACAACGGCAAGTACTGCTTGGGCCCAGAGGCTAAAGACGTTTTAACGTCTACAGGTATATCTCTTCTGAAGAAAGAAAGAAGTACGCTAAGAAGCTAGACGAGTTTTTTCAAGTAAGAAAGAATATCATATTTGAGCGCCCTCGCTTCACCAGCGGATGGCGAATCAGCGGACGAGTACATTACCGTTCTACATAGCCTCGCGGAAGATTGTGAGTATGGGATGCTCAAGGCGGAACTGATTAGGGATCGATTGGTTGTTAGTATACGGGATACAGTACTGTCGCTAAAACTTCAGTTAGACTCCTTGTTGACACTGGAGAAAGCTCAAAAGGGCTGTACTTCAGTTTACCCCCCCCCCCCCCCCCCCCTTACTTAATATTCATAGTTATTAATTAACACTAATCAACAACTATTCGCGCGTCATCGAAACGTTGTCATGGCAATGACACATTCGGTAGTCAAACTTAGATGTTACACGGGATACTGCTCTGAAATGTGCTTCAGTATGTGTCCAAAGCGACGGGACTCCCAAACTTTCTCTGCCACATGAACTCAGGGAGATAGGTGTCGAACAGCTGCAAATGCATCGTACGTTCCTCGCGCATTATTCGTTTGCAGGAACTCCACATACTTTCCACTCCCTAAGTACATGTGTGCACCAGTCACCGGATCCACAAAATGGAGCGAGTGATTCACGGTGAGGTGAACGTTGCCTGTTGTAGCTAGCAGATTGTATGCGCTCCATTCGTCGCTGTACACGACTGTTCCTGGACAAATGTACTGAGCGATGATGGGGAGCAATATCGCAGAATCCCTACGAGCCACTTCCACAAGAAAGCTCTCTCCGCCCCCTCTCTCCATCCCTCCGAAGACCCAGTGCACCCCCACAGCTCGTCCTCGGTTGTATTTTCGCCTTCCGAATTTGCTCTCATCTATTTCCACCTCTTTACCAGGGCCTCCTAGGACTGCTGGATGGTCTATAAAGTACTGGATGCAGATGTCCCTGATGAAATTATACCAGTCCACAGAAGTGGCACTTCCAACCTTAAAAAAGGGAGCATAACAGATGTGCTCCCTCCCCTCCCCATAGGTCTTAGTCACCTTTACTTCATCCTGAGCTTTACCAACTGGCGATTTTGTGGACCAAAGGTGCAACAGCCTCAATATCACTTGGATTTCCAAGTGACTGCCTGAATTGTGGAAGAATAGGGAAAGGTTTATACATTCACATATTTATTCAAGGCCTTATTCAATTGGACGTGCTTTAAAGAACATCCCTTTCCTGAGTGTCGCCTCCTTCCGACAACGTTTTCTTGGACACCTCCACCCCAGCTCCACCGGACTATCCTTCCTTTTGATGAGGGTGCATCCCTCTTCTGCAGGAGCACGTCTTGCTGGATGGAAGGAGCTTCAACTTCTGGCACCACCAAATCGTGGAAGCGTGATCTATGAGCTCGTGAAACAATTCGAAATAGGGGATGGGGTGAATCAAAGGATACGCACAAACTGAGGAGCTTGTTGAGCCATCTCCGCCACCAAAGAGTACATGCATATAAAATGCACCCTTTTTGTACATGCAAAAAACATGCATGGCTTCTTACAAATCCGCGACACGACTCTGATATCGTGCTTATGTCGCGGCACGACTTTAATATCATGCTCGGCAAGTGTAGGTGTTGAAGATCTCCTCAGCATGGCAATTATTTCGCAAAGTACTTTTTATAAGGTGACTACCGAATGTGTCATTGCCTTGACAACGTTTCAATGACACACGAATATTTGTTGGTTAGTGTTAATTAATAACAAGTAGGAGGGGGAGTAAACTGAAGTACAGCCGCTAACGTGTGTTGATCTGGAAAGGTGGAGCAAGTGCACAGCTAGAAAAGTGAGAAGTCCGATAGGTTTCTGGGCACAATTGTGGGTGTGAAGAGACTTTTTGGGTTGCCCGTGTGCTACTGCTTGGTAGAATGATTACATTCAAAGTTGGACACCAGAGCAGAAGTTACTGCAATCTCATTTGATACATTTCAGAAGCTTGGAAGGTCTAGTTCTACCCTAGGTAAATCGTCAAGGAATCTGTATGGGCCAGGAAACCACAAATTGAACACAATTGGGCAGTTTGTTTGTGACCTTACTTATAAAGGACGTACAGTGAACCGGTGATTTATGTTATACGAGAGCTGAAGACCAACTTATTGGGACTCCCAAATCTACGAGCTATGAATCTGATTGCCAGAGTTGATTCTACCAAGCAGTATGAAGAGAAGATTCACCTCCAGTATGGTGATCTATTTAAAGGTCTCGGTACTCTTGGACCCAAGTACACGATTCAATTAAAGCACAATGCTAAACCATACGCATTTTAAACACCTCTAGGAATGTCCCACTGCCGTTACGAGACAAAGTGAAGGAGGAGCTGACGAGGATGGAGGAGATGGGTGTAATAACCAAGGTTGAGGGCCCTTCAACATGGTGTGCTGGTATGGTGGTAGTTCCCAAAAAGTCTTCAAAAGCAGTCCGTATCTGTGTGGATCTAAAACCCTTAAATGAAACTGCTGCGAGAGAACTTTCCCCTTCTCACTGTTGATGTAACTCTAGCTCAACTAGCTGGTGCTGCTGTGTTCAGCAAGCTTGATGCCAACTGTGGATTTTGGCAGATACCGCTATCCAACAGCTGTTGACTCCTCACTACATTCATCCCACCTTTTTGTCGCTATTGTTTTAATAAATTGCCTTTTGGCATATCTAGCGTGCCAGAGCTCTTTTAGCGAAGGATGAGTACAATTCTTCAGGATCTTAGTGGAACACCAAACAGCGCTGCTCAAATCGAAATTTTGGGCATGTGATAAGTTTTACACTTTTATCAATGGAAAGCATTTTGAGATTGAAACTGACCATAAACCGCTTGTTCCTCTGCTGAGCTCTAAGCATTTAGATACCTTACCCCCTCGAATTTTTAAGATTTCGACTGTGTTTAGGGAGGTATGACTACAGTACAGTATGTGGTATGACTACAGTATTCAACACGTATCAGGAAAGTTTCTGTTTAACACCTTGCTGCAGTACTGCTGAACCAGAAACTGGCATGACAGATGCTGATGGGGAGTCATTTGCAGATGCGACAACCTCATCTGTCCCTGTAACTAAGACATTACTTGAGAAATACCATATGGGGCAGTTCAAGGACCCCACTTGCACAACAATCAAACAGTTTTGCCCTTCTGGATGGCCTGAAAAACATAAAGTCCCAGCGAATTTGAAACCATATTGGTTGGTTTGTCATGAACTCAGTATTTGCAAGGATCTACTATTGTTTGGCTGTCGAATTGTGGTCCCGGAGTCTTTTAAGACATTACTTGAGAAATACCATATGGGGCAGTTCAAAGACCCCACTTGCACAACAATCAAACAGTTTTGCCTTTCTGGATGGCCTGAAAAACATAAAGTCCCAGCGAATTTGAAACCATATTGGTTGATTTGTCATGAACTCAGGATTTGCAAGGATCTACTATTGTTTGGCTGTCGAATTGTGGTCCCGGAGTCTTTTAAGACACTAACTTACAGCGACTACATGATGGACACTTAGGCATACAACAGTGTCGCTTGCGTGCCGCTTCAGCCGTCTGGTGGCCTGGCTATGCAAAACATGCTATTAACATGGTGCAAAGGTGTCATGTGTGTGCAAAACATAACCTCCCTCCAGTGGAACCTATGATTTCTTCTTGTCTACCAGCCTACCCATGGCAGAGGGAGAGTACAGATCTATATGCATGTACTAAAGGGCTGTACTTATTTTGTTTTAGTTGACTATTTTTCACAGTATCCAGAGGTAATACAGTCGGCTACAACAACCTCAACCAAAGTGATTAGTGCCTTGAAACCTGTGTTTGCTCGTCATGGTATTTCTGAGGAAGTTGTGATTGACAGTGGACCCCAGTTTGCTTCAGAAGACATGAAGGAGTTCACTACTCATTATGGATTTCACCACTCTACTAGTAGCCCATATTACCCACAGGGTAATGGTCATGCAGAGCGTGCGGGTAAGACTCTAAAAAACTTGTTAATCAACACTGAGGATCCATGACTTGCACTGCTGAACTATAGAGCAGCACCATTTCCCTGGTGTGGACTGAGTCCTGCAGAGCTGCTTTTTGGTAAGAGGATCCGCACAATAGTACCTCAAATGGAAACACATTTGAATCCAGGATGGATGACTTTCACAGCTATGATCAGCGGTTTAAAACGACAACAAAAAACCAACTATGATTTACGACACAGGGTACGATCGCTCTCCCCATTGAAACCGGATACTGAAGTAAAGGAAACTGTTGTGACTGCTGCTGCAACCCCAAGATCTTACTTTGTAGCCACTCCAGAAGGTCAATTATGTAGGAATCATCACCACCTGACCATAGTACCCACTGATGAAAAGACTGAAGGAACTGGAAATCATCAACATGAAGAAGGGAAAAATGACAATGACACTAAACTTCCATCAGAGGGTATGGATGATTCCAATTATCAACGTCACATTCAGCCTGCAAGTTCTATAGCATCAAGAACACGAATCAAAACTGGTACCCAGTATTCGACCACCTGATAGATATTGATTAACCTTGTATAAAAGGGACATGTAGTGTATTTGTATTAGGCTACGTATGTATAGTCTGCGCATGCGTGTACTTGCTATTCTAATTATTAATGGCTCGCTAACTGTACACATACATTCAATGCCAATTCCACAGAGGTCAAGAGAACAGAACGTGAAGCTGAAAGAAAAAATGCGTTTGCATTTGACGGAGGTGATGTATATAGGGCATGTTATTTCAGCACGAGGAATTCAACCAGATCCATCAGAGATGTCAGCGATACATGAGATGCCAGAACCTAAAGGAATGGCAGATGTTCAAAGGTGATGTATAATTACTTTGCCAGGTGTTGTCAGAAGCAAATGATCATGAACCTTTGAGGTGACTGCATGATGGAGTCTGATGCTGAGTTCAAGTGGGAAAAGAGGGAGATACAAGCATTAATTGAAGTTCAAGGACCAGATTGGCAACCAACAACTACTGGCATTTTATGATCTACAAAAGCTTGTTGTCCTTCAATGCAATGCCAGCACTGAAGGCTTAAGGCTACCCTTCACCAGGAGGGGTATCCAGTAGTAATCAGTCTCCAGGTCACTGACAAGAAGCGAAAGAAACTATGTGGTTCTAGAGCTAGAATATCTGGCCGTTGTGTTTGCCTGCCAGAAATTTGATCAGTACATTTTTGGAAAGGTTGTACAGGTTGAAACTGATCACAAGCCATTGGAAATATCTTCAAGAAATCCATTCTGGGGCCCTGAGACGTCTACAGAGGACATTAAATAGCAAATCTACAATCAGGTCCAGTAGCTTAAAACACTGGTGAAAACAGTGGAAAATTGATTTTACCTCAATAGTGAGCCTTTTATGAAAGGGATTGCAGAAAGCTTAGATAGATCCCTACCCATGCTAGACCAGTATACCACATCTGGAGCCCTTCGCATGTTGTCTGGACACCCTGATGGCTGGAATGTAACCACTCCAGTATTTTCAGGCCTCAAACTCAATGGATGACTCCTTTATTACACAATACCATCTTGAACTGTCATAGTGTCACGAAAATTCCAATAGCTACACATACCTGTGAAATCACTGTGATGGCTAACCCTGCACAATCACGTTTGGCAGTGCTAACTGTACCAGATCTTTGACTTCTGCCTTTCGCACATTTATAATCCGTTGGTCACTGATAGGTATGTTTTCACATTCCTTGGTGTTTTGCAGCTGAAACACAACCTTGTCTCTCAGTAGCTGTGTGACTCACTGGTGCTCTGGACATCATGTCTGCCATCAACTGCTGCTCCCCTGGCTTATAGTTACTTCCAATGAATACTTTTGCGGTATGCCATTTTAAGTACACTTTACCAATGATTATACCCTTTCACTACTTGGAAATGCACTACATAGCTCCACAATCCTTGATCGTTGTTGACGTATGCAATGGAGCAGTGTAACTACTTGCTGCAATGTATCCCTTTCCTTCTCTGCATACTCCACCTCCTCCTATACCATGCACACTACCCTCCCCAATGACAACTTCTCAATATTTGGGTTTGTCATCTGTTGTGCACGCCACTGTCAACAACTCCACCTACAAGACCACAACACAGTACGTGTTACTCAACAGACTGGCGTCCTGATAACTATTACAAAAACCAATAAAACCTGTATTTAGGGGAGATGAGTCCAAATCTCTCGTCAGGAAAAACCCCAGTGGCAAACCCTCTATCAGGGGAAATCAGGGAAAACCGCTAACTAGCACCACTCAGTTGAGCACACAATAGTCCAGAATTTTGAGAATGAAGAACATTCTTTGTCTTCTTTGTAACCCCCCGCATATTTGAACCATCTGAGGTAGTAAATGGTGTGCAAACGTGTATCCATGTACATTCACAATCTACTTTTATGTGTTTTGTACCACTAAGTACCCTGAACTTGCTCCATGGTAACCCCAAGCTGGCCTTTACAGCTAGCCCCTCTACTCTGATACCTGCAGAGTTGAGTAACGTGTCTTTCTCTTCCTTCCCAAGGAGCTTCAATTCAGTCTCAAACAAAACAGTGGAGCTTTCAGCACTGAGGATGGCTCTAGTTTTGCTCATTTTATCTACATGGCATTTCAGATTTTGTTGGCTCCAGAGTCTGATCGGTTGCATGATCCTCATACAAGTCAAAGGCTGCATAGGAGACGTGCTTTGTTTGTATGTTAGATATGTTGTTTATTTTAAAACATACGGTTCCTGCAGTTGGCAACTGTACAGTGTTGCTTGCTGTGTTGCAAAACTGTTGACTCACAACTTCTGCTGCCACCCTTGACTGCTGCACATCATCATATTGCCTGCACTGATGTGTGTCGTATCTCCATCCTTGTCACATCCTTAACAGCACACCACGACATCACTTAACAGCAAGTTCAGGGGCTGATTTGAGCTCTTAAGTTTTATAAGTTGCATCACTTGCCACACTGATGACGAATGCCACAAGAAAGCTGCCAGCATGTATGTATGTAGGCTCTGCCTTTAGAGCTTTGCCCTTTGTCTTTTTATGCAATTTGTGCCTACAAACCCTGAAAGGTCTGACAACTGGCATTTGTGGTTGGGTATCATAGCTGCACACAGTGCGCATTGTTCATGATCTGGGATATTCATAATAGCAATGGATAGGAGATGTGGCACTGTTAGATTAAGACATATACTAACCTGCAAAGGATGGAACTACTAGCATGGTAAGGTTTTAAACCTGCAATCACAATCAAACATCTGAAGTTGAAATCCATTATATTTGCAATCACCAGATATGTATATGGCTTCATCAATCAACAGCTTCAGTCATGTGGGGTGTGTGGTATGGGGGGGGGGGGGCAAGCGAGAACAGGTGGTTAAAATAGTGTCTCGTTCGGTTGTAAGATTAATGTTCTTTTCACATTGAGGATTGAAATGTAATTTATATTAAACAGGCAGGTTTCCTTATTTATTCAACAAATAAAAGTATTATAATGATCAGGCAGCTCATCCCTCATTTTATTTTGACGTAAGATGTCATTGGTCCTACCTTGAAATGGCCAGGGGGACCGAAATAAGTTGAAATTCAGATGGACAGATGACTACACTGTATTTGTATTTCAGGTATCATGCAGTCCACTGCATAGCTACTTTGTCTATGGGAAGAGGTTCTACCAAAATGTTCTGACTCATGCTCTATACACAACTCAAACTATACTGCTTTTAGAAATTCATAAAGTTTCATTTTGTAAGCAGCCATAGGTGGAATTATATTGGTCTGAAGTGTACCACTGTCATGAGGATCTATTAACTTGAGGGATCCAAAGCAGCAGCAAGAAGTACTGTTTGAATGTCACATTAATAGTTGAGTCAAACAAAAAAGCCTTCAAAGAAATGGTGGAAGCAGGTTCAAATATAAGTCACTGACCCACAATATTGAACCTTTGCGCATAAAATGTATTGAATTCATTTTGGACACCTACTCAGCCTCTTCCCTCCACATACACAATCAAGGCATACATGTACACACAGCTGCTACTCTAATATCGTACGCTGTATTGCTACAAAACGATTCATCACTCAAACTGAAAATTCTGTTTCCATTCCAATCAAATCTCACACAACATTCATTCTTTCCTTGTAGAAGAAGCTGGCTTAGAAATGGAACTTCTCTCATTTTACACTTTTTAGCAGCTATTTCCTCTCTAGTACACTTAAACTGTACACATGTATATACAATGCAGAGATTTTACAGTAAGGAAGCAACATGCTACTAAAACAAAATTAACAACAACTATTTATATTGCATCATTTAAACTTCAGTGGGATCAAATAAATGTTTCATTTTTGATGGTGAGACTATTGTCCAGCTTTTTCATTTCCAGCATTTCATTTTCCGGAGTGCCTTTTATGTTGTTTGCATACTCTGGTTCTAAAAAGAATTAATTGTTAAATGTTTCAGCAGCACGGACAAAATATTCCACAACCTCACAAGGTTATAAACATTAATATATGCAAACTCACTTAAAGGGAAGTACAGACCAGACAGACTGTTTTCGTACTGTTTAACTGAAAGAGATATGTGCAGCAAAATATTCATATAATTACAGAGAAGATGCACTCACCTGTGGCCTTCTTTATCATGCTTGTACATACAAGCATGTAAACAGAAAGAATCAAAATGAAAATGATAATGATTCCTACAAGGACTCCAGTAGATATGGCAGCAACAGCTTGAAGTATTATGAGGGGAGAACAATTGGAATGCAATAAAATAATTAGGTGAAAATATAATGCTTGAAGAGACTCATGCAGCTTATACTGTGAAAGGTGTGCTGACTTTAAGGATATCTCATGCTGTGTTGAAGTAACATGTATTATACTAGTTTTAAAAATGTAAACATACTGTGATACCAAAGAAATGAGAGCAAACCTTTGTTTTAAGAACTATAAAAATGCAGAACAATACAACCATATCAAACTATGTATATTATCACAACATACCTTCCGCAGTAAGCTGATTAGAAGCTGTCAAGAAATATATATTGAAATAGACTACTAGTGGTAATTTGTTTTTTCACTGTACCTGGGTTATATACTACAATAATTGCTGAACGTTGTTTGAAATGAACTGTGATGTCAGCAGTGAGTTGAAGGAGTGTAACATTGTATTTTTGACTTGTTCCAATCACTCCCACAGGTAGAAGAGACACATATTCACAGTGAATAGTGCCATTACGATCACCACTCATTAAAACAAAGTTGATTGATGGAGGTCTGAATGCTGATCCAGCTAAACGAAAATTGGAAATTAATTAAAACGTCAAATAGCATGGCAACAAATGATACATCCATTTTCAAAATGTGGCTGACCAGTTGAAATTCCATTAATATCAGTGCCAAGATTTACTGTTGCATTAAGTTGTCCAGAATAGATATGAACACACACTTGTATCATATTATGTGCACTTCCACTGTACATGGTCTGATTGAAACCCACTTCAATAGCTGTGTATTATAGCAAAGGGATCTTAAAATAAAATTGCATATAAAACAACTCACAATCAATGTCAGCGATGAAAATTGTAGCATTTGTTGGTGGGACTAGTTTGACACTACTGTCATTAGAATATACGAAAACAAAAAAATTCTGTGTCGTTTCTGTTAGCAAGTCATGTAGGATGGTAATGTTTGTTACAGCTTGTGTCATTTTGAGTATCATCAGGGAAAAACCAGAGTGCCAAATCCTGGACAGGCATGAAGTCTAAATCTTATGGGGAAAAAAAAAAGAGAAGAGATATGCATTACTTGCAACAGTGAATTGATGAGAGTACAAACCATTTGCAGTTCCATCGGTTGTGGAAATGTATACTACAACAGGTATGTTCAAGTATCCACTTAATATAACAGCACACACATCCAAATATCCTTCACTTTCGCTGGTATTGTAAACACTTGAAGTCAATGACACAGTTATATCTACAAGAATGAGGAATTTGAAAAGTAAACATGAATGAATTCGTATGTATTGCATGTTCATTGGTATCTTATGAAGAGCTCAATGCATCATGCACTGTAGGAGCACTTATGTGCTCAGTTCACTAGTCCAATACAAAATCTCTGCCATCCTCAATTCGTTTTCTCTGTTTCAGTTTTATGAAGAGACTTCAAAACAGGGAATACAGTAGACCAAATAATATGATACTTATAAAGAAAAACAAGTTTAATTACATGTTTGTGATAATATGAGTTTAGATTTCCTACTACGTATACAAATGTGTCAAATATATAGACTCTGCGTGCTACAATGCTAAATGCATGCCGTGCTTACAGTTAATGTCATCTATGATGACTGTAGCATTCCATGGCTCTGCCAACTGAACAGCCATAATATTGCTGTGTAGTGAAACTACCAGTTTCTGCATCCCATCTGTGATCATGTCATCGAGGAGAGTTATATTGGCACATGATGTATCATTTTGTCTTTGACCGCTGCTGAACACTAACTCGACATCAACAGAATAGTAATCTCACCTACAAGAGCAATTTCACTTTCATCATTTATACAACTCATTTTACTTTGACTGTGTCTTATGTAGCACTTTAATAATGTGAAACATGTGATGTGAAACATAATCACCAACCTATTATTGCAGTGTCATTTGTAGAAGTTAGATGTACACTAACAGATTGCTCTAGAGTCCCTTTAAGTATTTCAGCACAGACCTGTACATACCCAGCACCTCCATTGGTAGTGTAGATAGGTGAGGAAAACCCTACCATAATATCTGCACATGAATAGATTTGAGCGGTAGTAGGATGTCACAAATGATATATATGCATGCATCACTTGATTCAATTGGCAACATATGGTGTGAATTTAGCAGTGATATTCAATATAGTTGTCAACTCACAATCATTATCTTCAATACACACAGTTGCATTGATGGGTGTGGTTAACTTTAACCCAATGTCATTGCTGGTTATGTAAATAGTGAAATAGTTTGTGTTCTCGGTGATCATGTCATCAATAATGGTGATGTTGAAGCAAGATGTGTCATTCTGTCTATTTCCACTGACGAAGGATATCGTATAATTGTGGACCTGTATGAAATTCCTGTCTGAAGATAAACAATGGGTACAGTTTTTCTCAATGCACTCCCATTATGGTGTTGAGTAACCTGTTGCTGTGCCACTCATTGTTGAAACATAAACACTAGCTGATCTTCCCAGAGTTCCCATAATGATCTTGGCACAGACTGTCACATAGCCCATGCTCTCACTCGAGTTGTATGTGTCTTGCATCCAATGACACCTGCAGCGTCTGATAATGTAATATTCCATCGTCATCAATTGCATGACAAAACAATATCATAAACAGAGAAAGACACCTCTACGTGTTGATGACGGCATCAAATGCTCCACTGCAATTGAATGCATTATGTAACAACCAAATGCAGTAATTTTTGTGACAGCATACAGGTATGTCTATTTTAACCCCTATTCACCTGAAAATTTGTCCTTTATACAGGACACATTTGGCTGTATACAGGACAAAGCTGTTGATTTTATTTTGAGCATGGCATTATAATTACAGAAATGGTTAGTGATTATTTTCATATCATGACCTAATTTTTCACAACCTAGGATTTTTTTAATTTGTCACTATGAGATGTTTTGGCAATTTATAATTGAAGACAATACCAAACTTCTAACTTTCAAGGAGCTTTTCTCTCAAAAGGAATGTATTTCAGACTCCAAACTCTGGAATCGATAACACCAACTAATATGTGGTGCATATATACAACAATATATATATTAAGGTTTGTATGGTTTATTTGTTGCATTATACTCAATATCATTGTATGCCTACTAGTTCCAATAACTAAAGAAGCCTCAACCGATGGTGCCCTCCACCATCTCCGACAGTGCCTTAATAGATGGCTTGGCATTGTTCCAGGTCAAGTCCTGTCCGACGTCCGTGGTTTTTGTAAAAAAATGATCCACATGGTCTTTGAAGGACAGCCTTGGGGTAAAGTTTCTCTTGCATGGCCCTATTCTGTGTGGAAAGATCCACCCATTTCGTGGTCACTCCCGAAGTCAACCCCTCAGCTCTGTCACCCGACCCAAACGTCCAGCCATCCTTATGGCTGTCTCCTAATAAAGGTGCATCTAGCGCGTACATAGTGGCTTCAGCCAAGGATGGCAAGTACCATGAGGTGGCTAGCCTACATGTACCAATCTTAAAGGCAAGAGCTACGTCCAAGGAGAGGGCTGAGCTGGGGGTAGGTAGTATTACATAGATGACTGTGTGCGCCTTGGTTTATTATGATTTTCTTCTTCACACAGGGAAAATGTATACTAACCAAGCATCAAGCTGTTGTCATTATTGAGCATTGTGAATTTATGTGCAATATTTTGTACTTCTCATTTGTTGACAAAATGTAATTACAAATTCAAAAATCATGTGTGAATGCATATACAACACTCGCAAGCAGCACGCTCTTCGTGTGGATGGCCCACACATGTAAAAACAATGTTTCATTTTCTCCATGGACAGAACAGATCTTGCAAAAGAAGTATGCCTTTTGACCACAAGTCTTACCAGTGTCTGTCACAACTTTGCATCTGCCCATCAGTTCCACCTCCAGAGCCTCTAATGAGTAGAGGGCAATGATCAGGTAAGGATAATTCACTCGCTTCATTATAAGGTCTCTGTCTGCATCACAAAACAATGTCAGATTGCTTTCCAGACATATAGAGTGCTACAGCCAATGCATTAACAAATTTCTTGAGTGTTGGTTTGGATTCATTCTCACAAAAAAATACGAATGCCAAAAACCAATTTACAACTATCATCCCCAAGACAGTTTGGACCCACCAATCCTTGGTTTGCCAGATTTCCTCCAGCCTAAACAAATACTGACAATAATGATTATGAATTTCAATGGAGTTAGCAGCCTCAAAGTAAAACTTCACAATATTTGACTGCGGAACATCCATAAATACACCCTGGATCTGGCCAGCATCATTACAGATTTTTCGCAACCTTTTCCAAGGGGCTGCAGGCAATGATGAACTAAACATTTTCATCAATTTATTGACATTTGCACTTTTTTCCTGGTTCATTCCAAGCATTAGCTATCAGCCTTCTTCCATGCTCATCAATGAATGCAATGACACAACATCTCCATGCTTCGAATTGAGGCCAAATGCATGTTCTTGAATCCATTGCTTTCGATAACCAGCACTAGCATTCTTCACAATACCAACAAAGTTCAACCCACATGCCTGCATTGCTTCTGCTGTTTTCACACTACTAAACCATCCATCTCCTATTACACACCTTTTTGTACCATGATAATGTTCTGTCAAGCGCTGAGTTACCTGCAGTTGTTTTGATTTCCCTTTCACTATGTTTTTTCAGTGCCATATTTTCAAGCTTTTCTTGAAATTCTATGTGAAGAATAACCTTGCTCTGAGAGTCACTCATATTTTTTATCAAGAAGCCAACCCCTTCAGGTTTTAATTTCATCTTTGTTATTCCAGGTACATTGTATTCATCTCCGAACCATCGACTCATTTATTCATCAATGGTAAGTGTGCTTCCTGCAGTAAAAATTCGGTCCATATTGTCATTGAAATGTTTGAAAAGCTGATGTATGGAATACCATTCATCTCTTTTTTCTTCATCTTCAGCATTACCCTCCCAAAATTTCAATGCACCACGGATCTGTTCCCAGCGATTCTTTTGTAACCCTGTTTGAATGGCAAACTTTTGTGCTGTTATAAACCAACATCTTTTTCATTCCAATGATGTGCAATGCTAGATAATGGCTGAACTGACATTCCCAGAGGGATCGAATAACGTGGTTATTAATATGCTCATCAACATGATTTGTCTTATCCCCAAGTACGTAGCAGTAATGATGAGATTTCAGCTGTCTTGGGAATATGCTAAAGTAATCAATCTCTGAGGCCAGTTCAATCTGGGAATCACAGTAAATGTATCTGCAATACTCCTAGGGTCAACAACATCTAAGGCAGGGTCAAGCCTCCACACTCGATTACCGACATTGACACAATCGTCTTCTCCGCTAAGGACACGTTCTTGAGAGTTCATCTGATGACTGCTCGGTGTCATCTGATGATTCTACTGTAGCATCAGATTCATCCCTTTCGTCTATCTCATCTGGTGCAGGCCCGGCGCACACGGTGCGGTTGGTGCGGCTTTGGCCGCACCAACTTTCGGTCCCAAAATGGGCGTGTCTAATATGTGGGCGTGTCTGATGTCCATAGTGCATTTATTCTTTAACCATTGTAATTATCGATCGTCTACTGATAACTATTTGAACGTGTTAGTCTCGCATTATAATTACATTAATTCATAGTCGTACTTAACTTAACCATTGAATGAATTTCCTGCTGTGCAACTATGGGCTCTCAATAAATGATCTGCCTCAGATCCTCGACATCCCGCACCACCCTATGGGCCTGACGTTCCCTAAGCGTTCATTTGGAGAAAAAAAATCCTGTCTTGCGATAGTTTCAGGGTTAATTGCATTGCATGGTTTAAGACATGGGTCAAAGGTAAGGACTTATCATACTACCACATCTGCGTGAAGGGATTTAAAGAACGGAAGATGAAGTCCAGAAAGATTTTGAGTTTGTCTGCACATTTTATAAAGTCATTAAAGATGACCTCCATCCAGCTATTACGCTATCAGTTGTCTATTTTTTGCAAGGAATTATTCAACAGTTCAAATTCCGCCGACAATTTTGGACATCATTAAGTACACTTGCACTTTAACACCGCAGCATCTCAAAAACAACTTCTGTCTGAAGTTTGTACAGTAATGAAGCTAATTGCTAGTGATGACGCTACAAATGCAACTTCCGAACGTATATACATTTAGCGCGCTCCGTAGGATTAAAAGCTATCGACGCAGCACAATGAGCCAGGTAAGATTAAATCACCTAATGGTGCGTGTTACACGTTCACAAAGCTCTCACTGACACCATCAAGCTGGAGAACATCGCAGACGAATTTGTTAACAGTTCGCAGCATAGGACAAAGATATTTGGCAATCCTTGATAATGATACCCAAAGTCCCCTAATACTTAAAGAGCTTCAATCTTGATCAGTTAATTTGCTTTTGCCACATCCATGTTTGCATTGTCCGGTTACATATGATTCTGTTTTTGCATCTTACATGTATTTCATCAACACGGCCGGGCATGTGCTTCGAAAGAAAACTTCAACCCGCGCGCACTTTGCATGGGGCCACGCCCATACTAATATTTAATAATTGGCCGCACCAACTTTGGACAGAGTGCGCCGGGCCTGTGGTGTAGATAGAGCCTTCGACATATCACTAGTCTCGTACCCAGACCCACATCGCAGCTGCGGATGGATTACATCACCGCTACGCGAATAGTAACCATCCGAGCTGCGATGTGGGTCTGGGTACGGGACAAACAAATCTAGCGCGATTTGGCACAAGCGTGTCTTGATCGTCTTTAAAAATCGAATGTTGCGCCTCATATTCCCCTATCACATGGGGATGAAAGGAGGTCCATTCCACTCGAAATTTAAGTTTCCTTCCAAGACCTAAGAACTTTCCTTCTCCTACACCTTCCGACCAAAGTGGACCAAAAATTTTCATTAACTCCGTGACATTCGTTCCTCATGCGCGTATGCTTTGACCTACCTCCCAATCTTTTCCGTCGAGAGTAACTCGAGAACTGCCTGCTCCCACCATTTTTAGTACAAAGTTTAATGAGGTCACGTATAAAAAGGGCTTCAAAAATTGTCCCTTACGCAAGACATTTGTCCTTCATACGGAACATCAGGTGAATAGGGTTAGAGTACAATTGGTGCATTCTGGATCCAAAAAGTTGTAATACGTATAGTTCCATTTTTACAAAAACATATGCAAGGTTGATGTTATAATTGAACCGATGTTAATTCATGATACCATTGCAAATTATTATAATGCTAAAATTGGTGTCTATATGCATGAGGCAGAAGCGATTTAACCAAAAAATTGCAACGAAAAGTCATTGCAAGCCCAACAATTCATTCACTTCTAGCCTATTGAAAGGAAGCACAAAGCGAAAGCAGTCACAGATGCATGGCTTATTTATGCAGTGCACAAGCAGAATTTATATCAATATCTGGTGCAATTGCACTGATGTTAAACAAACTGTATTTAACAAATTGATATTTTCAACACATGTTGTTGCATACATAGAATATAATAAAATGGCACATATAAACAAATCAAGATTAAAAAATAAATCAAGCAGTGTGCTGCTATGGATGTCGTTTTTATACACTGAATGAAATTAACATTATTGTTATTCTATACAGTACGGTTAATAAATAATGGTACACTGGGCTAGAATTTAGCACTCATAACCACAATTCTATTTCACTATACTCCTCACACAATAAATGCATGAGCTATTTACTGAAACCCATACACTTTTGAATTTTGAATACTGTACTATAGCATTAGTGCATAGTTCTTGAATACAACACAGCGCAGGAAGGCCAACTTACAGTCACTGTCTGAAATAAATATTGACGTGTTGAATGGTGTGGTCAAATGTACTGCTGTATCATTGCTTGTTAGTGTCACAGCAAAGTAATTGGTATCTCCAGTGATCTTATCATCAATCACAGTAATGTTAAAACAAACTGAATCATTTTGGCGCCTTCCAGATGTGAACAATAATGGATAGCTTTGGACTGGAATGAAGTTTCGATCTGTAAAGCAATTATACCAAATTCAATAATCTCCATTTAAATCTACTAGATTATCACTGTTGAAGGAGAATTGTAATAGGTTAGAAGTATATAGTTAGGATCTAGACCATAACAATGAAAATTATTCACACAGGTAAAACTGACATGAGATAAAACTATTTAAAAAAAGTATATATTGCACCTGAAAGTACATATCACTGCAATGATCAGTTGCAGAATTATTGCCCTCACCTGTTGCTGTCCCATTCACTGTCGAAGCGTACACCCAAATTGGTCTTCCCAGAACACCAGTTACAATTTTGGCACATATCATTGCATAGCCTTGTTTTTCACTACTGTAGTATGCGCTTGCAGTAAAGGACACCATCAGGTCTGAAATGTAAAGCAGAGGATAACCACTGACTGTAATACCCATGCTTTCAGACTAAAGCATATGGTGAACGTACAATCGCTGTCTACAATGGTGACAGTCGTGGTATTTGGTGACACCAGATGGATGCCAGAGTCATAGGTGGTTAGGTACACTTTAAAATCTTTGCATCTTCAACAATCAGATTGTCAAGCACAGTGATATTTATACATCTTGTAGTGCCATTGCGATCTCCATTTAAAAACTGAACCTCAGCATATTGTCGAGGTGAATAATTGCCTATTGCAATCAAAAAAGATTAAACAATCATTAAATGAACACAAGAAGTTCAATGGTGGTTTACTTGAATTGATTGCAGTTCCATCCATAGTACTGACATATACATTAGCACTTCTTTCCAGAATTCCTGTCTGGATTTTAATGCACACTGTAACATATCCTGTGCTCTCATTAGTAGCAGTGGTGGCCGATGTGAACCCGATAGTTATGTCTGTATGATCCCAACAGAAAATCATTATGAGGCATGAGGTACTAATGATATGCCATGCAACATACAATCACTGTCTGTAATTGACACAGTTGCATGGGTAGGTGGAGCTAGCTGCACTCCTGTGTCATTGCTGGTTATATAAACAGTAAAGAAATTTGTGTTTTCAGTGACCATGTCATCAATCACAGTGACATTGAAGCAAGTGGAATCATTCTGTCTTTTTCCAGAGGTAAATACTAATGGGTAGCTTTGGACTGCAATGAAATCTCTTCCTGAAAAGCAAACCAAATCAGTCATGAACATGTATCAAAGCAAGCAATGAATTACATGAAAGGAATTTGTTACAGTGCACAGTATCATTTGTTCAAAAAGCTCTTTGATAGCATTTATATATTACGGTATTACCTGTTGCGGTTCCATTGGTTGATGAAAGATAAATGCTAATGGACCTTCCTAGTGTTCCGGTGATTAATCGGATGCACACACTTGCATAGCCCACACTCTCGCTGGCATTGAATATACTTGCAGTGAAGGAAACAACTACATCTGAAAGGTAACCATTGATAAATCTCACCTTTGTTGTCTACTGACTCATATTTACGCTATAACTCACAGTTGCTGTCTATAATACCAACAATACAAGTCTTAGGTTCCACAAGAATGATTGCTGTGTCTTGGGCGGTTATGGACACATTGAAGTATTTAGTATCTTCTGTGATCATATTATCATAAACAACAATGTTGACACATGCTGTGCTATTTTCTGTGTCTTCATCAACAAATTGCACTTCCCTATGCTGAAGAGGTGAATAATTTGCTGTTCCAATGCATAAGTGGCACAGTTAGTAACGGAGCTTCCAACACAATCTACTTACTTGTGCCAATAGCAGTCACATCCACAGTACTGAGGTATATACTAGCATTCCTCCCCAGATATCCTGTCATTATTTCAACACATGCGATGGCAAATCCAGAACTTTCATTTGCAGTAATAGTGGGTGATGTGAACCGAACTGTTATGTCTGATTGCATCAGAGATAATGTGAAGCAATTCAAATTAGAGTGTTATGAATTGCGAAATAACGATAATCACTGTACTCACAATTGCTGTCAGTAATAGACACAGTGGCACTGATGGGTGTGGTTAACTTTAACCCAGTGTCATTGCTGGTTATGTAAACAGTGAAGTAGTTTGTGTTCTCAGTGATCATATCATCAATGACAGTGATGTTGAAACAAGATGTGTCATTCTGTCTTTTACCACTGATAAACAGCAATGGAAAGCTTTGGACTTCAATGAAGTTCACTCCTTAAACGTGCAAACAAAATACAACTATAATACACATACTAATACATGGTATGTCAGGATTTATGAGTAAGCTATGCTTAAGATTTCCGTATTTCCTATGTTTATTATAGTCTAATCCATTTTTAGACTGTCTACATCAATGCACTTCATTCAAAACTAAGTAATGGGTTCTAAATCCTAATGTATGTTTAACGGGTAAAATATTTATACACAGATGAATTTGTATCAAGAGTACATTAAGCAACACTTGCTTTTAAGCTGAAACAAACCTGTTGCTGTTCCATCGATAGTTGAAGCATAAACATTAATGGATCGTCCAAGAGTTCCATTTAGAATTTTAGCACACACAGTAACAAAGCCAGTACTCTCACTGGTATTGTATGCACTTTTAGTAAGAGACAGTGTGACATCTAAAATGGGCAGGGCATAGATGTAAGGCATTTGAAAATAAAACTCTAGACATATGCATAAATGGATCTTTTCCAGACCTAACACATATCTTTTCATGATTTCAATTTTTTTTATTCTAGAAGTCTGAAACTGCTTCTTATGCACTGAATATAAGTATCTGTCATGGAGTTGTAAGGCTCTCAATATTTAATTAGACATACATTTCAATCCAAATGTTATTCATGTACTGGAAATTTATAATGTACGTGTTAAGTTCCTTTTTGCGGAAATGATCCCAAATGCTTGTGGTTTTATGGTACTCACAGTCACTTTCCTCTATGGTGATTGTGGTAGTATTTGGGGCTATCACATGGACATTTATGTCATATGTAGTTAGTAAGACTGTAAAGAACTTTGCGCTTCCAGTGATCATGTCATCAAACACAGTAATATTGACACATCTTGTGCTGTTCATCTGGTCTCCACTTAGAAATGTAAGGCTAGCATTTTGAAGAGGTGAGTAGTGAGCTGTGTAAAAAAAAGTTATGGGTCATTTATAGAAGCCATGCACCCCTTGTATAAGAAAACAGTTCATTTTACCACTGGGCTAACTCGAAGGGTACATTGCGTTTATCTACTTGTATGGGCAAAGTTCCCCATACCTGGTGCTGAGCCAATAAACTAGATTTGAACCAACAATGCTATTAGAACTATGCATATCTGTTTCCATGGTTGCATGTTATTCAAAAATTGACAACTGCCTTGATCCAAATTGTTACAGTAAGGTTAACAGATAAAGTTATTGGACATTCTTAATCATTGAGCATGGAGTCTTTCCAGCAGAAGACTCGAAGATCATATGTCATGACATCATTCCAAAAATGTGACAGATAGCTATTATTCTAAACGGCATGATTTTCTAAACAAAATTTCACATTATTTGCGCAATGCATTCTGTTCACTAAGCTGGGTGTTTTAAGTTTAAATTGGAAACAATCATCATACATCATTGTATAATCAGCATTGTTAGTAATATATTTAATTCATAGTGCAGTGTATTGCTGCATTGGTAAAACATTTAAAATAAACAAGGGGAGATGGGGCAAATTAAATTGGATGGGGTCCACCCTGTTTAGAGAACCACATGTAATAGATGCCCTCTAAAGTATATGTGCCAATCATCCAAGATACTGTGATTTGAGACACTTAGGATGGAAGGAAGAGGCTCATTGGTGAGTCCCAACATATCTACTACCACTGATGTAGATATATTTAAAAGCAATTCTGAAATTTCAAGTGCAACAAGTTTGATATTTTATTCATACTATACTACATTGCTGAAGCTTGGAAAGTAAGAAAGCTAAGGTATAGCCACTGGTCCACGGAGCTTCGTGAACTGAACATCAGATTTCTGAGATTCATTGGGTTCATAGGGTTCATTGGGTTGCAAAAAGATAGGGTAACTAACTGTCTTTGTAACTGTATGTGAAACTCATTTACATTGTGATTGCATGAAAATACTCCTATCGGACTAGACAATTGCTTACTTAATTTGAATGCAGTCCCATCAAGTGATGATAGATACACATTAGCAGCTCTTTGGAGTAGTCCTGATGTGATCTCAATGCATACATGCACATATCCTTCATTTTCACGCACACTGTATGTGCTTGAAGTGAAGGATACATCAATGTCTGTACAAAGAAATGAACAATGGTGACACATGAAAATGAAAATTATAGAGCTCTAAAAATTGCTAATGATGACTTGAAATGGGCACAGTAAACATCAAACACAATTGCCAATACCTCACAGTATACATAATTTACTTTATGATCATGTCATCACCAAAGGCACTGACATGTTATTACCTAATCTACTGCATGATCACCTGTTATTAATATTCTCTACATTTTTATCATTTTCTTTCCACTTTTGTCTTTTTAATAGTGCAGCAATTATGAGTTACTTTGCAATGCTCAGTAATGCAGTTAAGCATTAGTTAAATGCTGGCATACTGTTTTATTTAGAATGGGTATGATCGCTAGTTTGGGTAACATAGCCTTAAAAGAAAATGTACTAGAGATTTGAAAAGAAAGAAAGAAAAGGCTATATAAATACATGGTATTATTAACTTGAAGTTTGCAAGTTGTACTTGTGTACTGAAAAGATTGGCTGTAACTACCCAAACGTTTGCATGTATAGTGCGTGCAGTTTCATGCACATAGAAGGTGTCTTACATTGTGTTGTTCCGCCAAGAATCTGAACTGGAACACTTTGTGCATAGCTTGGAATAAGGACACCACTGCTGTTTGATGTAAGGTATACAGTGAAGTTCTTAGTGTGTACAGCATTGTTACTGAGGATAGTGATGTAGCTACACATAGTGGCCCCTGCAGTTGAATTCACTTCGAATAACATGACATTGTCTTCGTTTTCATAATCATATTGCCTGTGTGGTAAGAATGTAGTTATTTACAATTAAGTGCACTCTACAAATAGTGTATCAAACATCTAATATATAACCTACAATGTATTGGCAGCATTGCAATGTACACTACTTAATTGATGCACAGTTCATTTGCATTGTATCCATGTAGGTTAGCATTCACTAAATTTATATTCTTTACATAGTTCTTTGAGGTGAAAATTGCAGACTGGTTTTTAATAGATGGTGAGGATAAAATCTGATCTCGTGAGTCTAAATGTTGCACATTGTCAGTGTTAAAGGATCCAGTGACTCTTGCTCATATATCTTGTGATTCTGTAACACCCTAAGTCACCATGTACTAGTGTTTAGTGACTCTTTCTATGAGAGTCAAGGTATGTTAGCAATAGTTGCTACAGTCATGGCATATTACCTTAGAACTTAGAACGTGTTTCTTTTATATAACTATCTACTTTGTGAAATTGTCAACATAATACAACATAATACATAGTTTGGCTAGCAGCTGAAAGTACAGACGATCTGAATGGGAAATTCTGATACATATTTTGCACGTTATGTTTGAGTGGAGCACTAATGTGGTGCAGTGAAAGTGTATTAATTGAATTCAAGGGATCATGGAAATGAAAATTATACTGGTTATCTTGTTTTTGCACCGCCCAAAACACTTTCACGATGTAGCAATTGTAATGACCACTTTATTATTCATTGATTTTTATTTTCGATACGTTATTAGTAAAATACATCGTTGCCTGTTGCATCCCCCAACACAACCCCTCATGCACACAGTGTCCCATACTCCTCGTTACCCAGCTAGTCGTATCGGCATAAAGTTTATTCACTGTATCATTACGAGCGTAATTAAGCGACAGAGGTCACTTCAGCGTGGTCACTTATTTAGTACACACATATTTAGTACACACGCTGAGCAAAAAGACTCACCATGAATAAAAAGCGTATGCGCTACTACGTTTCTTTAATTAATTACGTATGCGTGAAGTTTTCACACAATTAGCGAGCAAACTAAGACTGAGCATAGACGGGAGGGAAGCGGTCCGGGGACAGGGGTATGCTATCCCGGATCGTTAACATTTATACGATGGGCACCGCGATATTCTCCGGACGGGGTGTGGCTTGATTGACTGATGAAGCATACGGATCCTTTAACTACAGATGCGTTCATTGTATACATGCATGTACCGATGTACGTGCCGTACTTATTGCGTTTCCGTTTGCTGTATGAAGTTCGACTGCTACCGTTTGATTGAGAGTGCCATAAAGTAGAGTTACATATTTCAAGATCTGTGGTGTTTTCAGACTCGTTTATTTCGTATGGTATTGCCAAGATTCCAATTTCCACATCTGTTAAAAGAAATACATGCATAGAATGAGTGAGTAATAGCGGCCGCTAGAGCGCAGTACAAAGTACAAGAGTTATGAATGTTAGGAATAGGGTAAATGGAGAAGGAAGAGAGGGAGGCATCAGTTTCGGAGATTGCATACGCGCGTGTTTTGAAGGGTAAGGTTTAAAATGGACAACTCACCTGCACCGATGTTGCTGCATGTGTGACATAGCAGCACACAGGCGGCGATCAAGAACGTTTCTGTCTTCATGCAGCTGTGCGAAGAGATGAATTCGCTTCCTTGGAATTTTCAATTAATGTAAACATTTACGCTTACTACAAACATGGCATGCGAGACTAATTGATGGGGTCTCGTACCCAGACCCAACTATCCGCAGCTGCGGATGGATTACATCACCGCTACGCTTCTGCGGATAGTTGGGTCTGGGTACGAGACTAATTGATGGGTGGTGTATCCAGAGATAATATATTATCTCTGGTGTATCCCATACGCTGAACTGATGTCTTGATGTTTTTTTACATGTAACATGTAGAGTTAACTTTTAACGACACGAAAACTTAAATTAGGAAGTGTAAGAATGGCATCGCCACGCGCACGCGCGAAACACGGACCGGAGGGACCGCACGATAATTGCTATCCCTAACGAGAGGGCAGTGCAGTACTGGTTATCTAAGCGATTAATTATACCTCTCTGTGCGTTAAACTGATTAAAATTGTGGTATCTATCCGTTAAATCGCCGCCTACACGTAGACGCATATCATCTACGAGTAGACGGTTTATATAGTATCGTATATATCGATGGAGTCAAGTTAAAAAATGCTACCTACCCACGTGTTGCTTGACCTGTTTAGATAGCTCAGTAAGAAAATCAATATTTTTTTGGAGGACCCGAAAATTGCTCTGAAGTAGCGTCTACGGGTATATGATTTTTAATGATTACGTCTACGTGCAGGTGGTCCGTCGATTTAACATAAAAGTGGTGCCGTCTGCTTTTGTTGAAGTACTGAGTGGGTAAAGACTGAGAAAGTGACAACCTTTTGACCTTTAGGTGCTAAAAAAAAGCCCCTAACTAGTAATGTTTTTTTTTTTAGACTAAACTTGATTTGATATTTTAAGCTGACTAAAACTATAGCACTAATGCATAACAAATACAAAACGATTGCTAAAATGATCCTTTCCCTAAGGTTGGAGATTTGTAGTGAAATAGGCTGCTACTCCTCCCCCTTCATCACATTAATCAGAGTTGATATACTGAAATTAATGCATGGTATGTACACTGATAACTGATATACATGAAAGGTTCCAAATGGCCACAAAAAATACATATACACACAGGCACAAATCCTGTAGTTTCCTTGAAAGCCCTACCAACATTTTGGGAAGGTGGCTCTTCATAGACGAAGGGCTGCAGTTAGTTATACCATTAAGGAGTTGTGACAAAACTGGGGATGTCATTCCAATGGAAATATGTATAGCCAGACCTGTGAGGCTTGGCCTAGCTTTGGCACTTCAGTGTTTTGTGGGCCAGTGCATGCATTGATACCAAGCATTGTACAGTTTATCATTCTAACTACAATTTAATTCTTGAGCATCCAAGGGCTGCAGACCTGCTTCACACTGGCTTCCATGAAGCGATAATGTGTAGTCACAAATAATTGTTGGGCTTCTTTAGTAAGCCGCCTCATGCAAACATCTTAAGCATTTTTTTCAGCTGGTACAATGGAAAATGGGCAGTTCTTTCAAACCAGAATTATACATGCTGTGGTTAAACAAGTCATACATGTACAGTGAGGTGAATAAGTGAATTGTGGAGTGAATTATGTCAGCATAGAACTAAACATCAAACATCAGTTGCAGAAGAGGTTGAAGCCAGGTAGTTGAAGTCTGTTTCATCTCGGAAATACTTTAAAGACTGCAACAACAACAACAACAAAAAAAAAAGAAAGAAATGCATTAACATTAATGCTCCCTCAATGTATTTATGGTTGTGGCTCTTTAAAAAAGTGGATTATTTACACCTATGCTGGTTCTACAATGGATTAATGTCATGACCACAAAGGAGCTTGTCAACTAATGTATAGCAATGAAAATACCACTAGTGCATAATGGCATTAGCAGAGTTTTTTTGCAGAACTATTGTATTATTCAAATTACATGAAACAGTTCATTCAACGAAGGAGGTGTACTGTAAAAAAAAGTGTGGCTCACCTCTGTGGAAACAGTGGCATAATGATGAATAAATACATTGCATGATGTCTCATCATCTATCATCATTGGGTTGTTGGAAGTATTGTTTATAGGCGAGGATTTAGGGTGATAGAATTTTGCTCTGACAGTTGGACTTTGGTACTAGAGGTGCTGCTAATGGTGGAAACACCTTGATGCAACTGGTAACACTGTAAGAAAAAAAAATTATAAGAAGACAGTTACTTTAGGATGAACTTGAACAAATATATGACGCTTTTTATGCAATGTAGGACAAATGCATAGCAGCATTACACATTACGATGTAATGGATATATCAGTAAGATTTAAATTATGCTTTCAGACCAACTAATTGTTGTAAAGTGCTCAATGATGATGTATGCAATGCACTATTTCTATCTCCTTGTTGACAAGTTTCAACTGTATGCCATTTTAGAATGTGGATAAATAAGTACAATGAATATACCAACGTCAAAGTAAGATGAATTCTGGCTAACCTTTCGTGGGATGTAGTCAGCTTCGCTGTACAGTTGGAGAATGCAAAATGGACAATGATGTGTTTGTAAACAATACATGTGGCACACAGAAATTGACATAATCAACCCGTAAGTAGTCCCTCCTACTTTATTGTGCTTTAGTTCTGTCTGTTCCTCACAATGCAGTCCTCACATTAACACTATCAAAGCAGCTTATTGTGTAGATCATTTTTGTTTTGCCTATTTGAGCTGAATGCCAGAATGATAAAAGCTTTCCAAATCAATCATCTCTGTGTATATTGTTGGCAGCATTTTATGGTGCAGCCATTTCCTATCATTCCTTTCTTTTCCTGCAACATTGTGTATAATTTGGAATCCAGATAAGAATGTATATTATTTATTACTTCAAACCCATTATATTGCCCCAATATACAACAAACCTTGTAAGTGTGCCCTCTTAAGACGAAGACAAGTCACTACGATAATGAAACTTGAGCATACAAACAAGCCAACCAGTGCCACTATCACTATGCTCCAGAGAGGGAGAATCGTGTCTTGGGAAGCATGGAATGCTGCATAAAAATAAAAAAATTATCATCATAATTATTACTATTCAGTACAAGTATGCAATTTTTCGATTGAAAGTTTCACTTGTCTTACCATCATCAGTGACTTGTGCACTATAGGGACTGTCGCCTGCATAGTTGGATGCGTAGGCTGCAAATGCATAGGTATCATGATCTGCTAAGCTACTAAGATTGAAGACAATTTTGTCTCCAGGCATGTAGAGGCCACAAATGTTAAGACCCCAATGGACATTGGGTGTCATTGCAACAAGGGCAACTTGGATTATAGGAGGTGATCCCTTTTCTGAGAGCTGCACAACAGCAGTAGAAGGTCTGTTATTATAAGTTACCTGAGCAATACGAGGAGCCCCTGGAAGGTCTGAAACATGTGCAGTGAACATGTATTTGAATGAGTTTAAACACTTCATTGAATTACACTTACCTATTGTCTCGTTAAACACTCTGTAAACAGACCAAAAAGACAATGCATTAACTGCGGTAATTTTGAATTCAAGTCGACCAATGCTGTTATATTGCTGTGTAATGTCAGTTACAGCTTCAGCAGATAAAGATATCAATTTTGCAACGTTCACCATGATGGGTGGGGTCCAATTCAAATGGGAACCAGCTGGTCTATATGACACATTTAGGTGAGTGACATCTGCTCCTCCATTGTATGTAAAAGTAATGAACAAAAAACCGCTGTGAAGTTGAGCCGCTGAATTGTAGCAGAGTAGACGTAAGGAGCTATTTTGGGGGAGAGGAGAAAGAGTTGATGAAGGTAATATGCCTATGAAACATGCACAGTATCAGCAACACAAACCTCCAGGTAGTGTTTTAAAGTGAGTAGGTATAGCAAATACATATCCATCAATATTGTAAGCAATAATATTGATGGTATAATTTATGCTAGGGAGAATTTCCATTTTGGCCTGAGCAATGCTTCCTGGTACTGTAGTCTGAGATGCCACTTGCCCATTTGGATATAGCATCTGAACAGTCAGATTGCTGGCATTCTCCTCCAGAAATTCAGGGTGCAGGTTCCAAGCAATGATTAATTCAGCTGAACCAGACTGGTAGATTGTTACATTAGTAGGCATGGCGGGAAGAACTGTTGTAAAGAAAACGATTATTATATAACTCAATTGTGGATTCTATGGGTACAGTTTTTCTAATCATAAGTTTGTCACTTACCTTTCACATTCAATTCAAAGCTTATATTGCAATTTCTCATATGTACAGGTATTCATTGAAACTATTCTCGATCATAACCGTATATAAACCACTGTCTCTCTCTGATCAGTCGAGGGATTGTGAGTGATGTGTTACCATCCAATGGTCCAAGGTTTGTTGTGATGTTGGCAGAATTGAAGAGACGCACGCTATTTTTGTACCACACAACTGTGGTGGCATTGGCGGGTCTGCTAGAAAAATTCACAAAGAATATTTGGTGTTTTTGGGCGATTCGATACGATATCCATTTTTGGTGGTGGAGTATAACGTATCGTGGGTGGCGCTAAAAGTGGCAAAGCAAATACGTAGAAAGGTTTAAACAATGTTTGATCAAGATTAGCTGCTTACCATTACATGTAATATATTGTTTTGAACACTTGAGG
>JABACO010000004.1:8131130-8197865 GCA_013339895.1 Ephydatia muelleri | reverse complement strand
ATATATATCATCTCGACTATAAGATACATGTGCATGTACCTTGTACACATCTGGGAAGAAAAAAGTTCCCGGAGTTGTATTATTTGTATTAGCACCAGCAATTCCAAATATTACAGATACACCAGTGTCTGCAATTAGCGATTTCAACTGCGCAACAGAAGGGAAATCCTGTTGAAAATAAGAGAAAGAACAAAATTACTCACATTCCCAAACCCTTCATAAATTTGGATTTGAACAGTGCCATGTACATGTACAGTACACGTACATGTACAGGGCCCGTATTAAAATATCCAAGAGCCTTTATACACTGTGGTACAATTTTATTTTACATGTACATGTATTCAGAACTGCATGTCAAAATTTATTTGAACATTTCAAGAAAATACAAAAAGAAATTCAACTCACATATAGTGCGCTATACTTGGGCAAGTAATCATATGTTCCTGTGGCATTATTCCACTCCAAGTGACATTTTCCATCAAAAGGTACCACTACTCCACCCGCCTGGAATATTAGCAAAACAATTAGACATGTATTGCACAAGGGAGTGCATTAAAAATATTGGTAACTTCCAATCAAACATTGTTGTAGTGCCTACACTGTTTCATGCATACATGTAGCTTCGTTGTAATTACATATAATTACATGAAGATATAGTGACCAATCATTTCAAGTTATTACGCCTGTACATACATGTACATGCAAATTGTACTGATGTTATAGACAGATATTATAGTCTAGCAGTCAAAATCCACACCACACAACAGTCACCTCTCCATTGCAGTCAGTACATGTACTACAGTACATGTAACTGTAGTTGGGGATTGCAATCCTCAAATGTTACAGCATGAAAATTATATTTGTAAATCGCTAAATGTACAAATCATGATGGTATTGGTAATTGCAACAATGGTACTGAGAGTAAGCCTCACAATCTGTTTGATTGCAGGATGAAAGTCTGCCAAACATCCCCATGTACTGTAGACCTTCTGCATCTTGTAATTTATAACTAGATATTAAAACTAGACGTTCATAGTTGACTTTGGATTTGATGGTTTCTCAGCAGAATCTCAATGTTGTTATCACAATCATTTTTACAATTCCAAACCAAGTGATCATCACAATCTGTATATGAGTATGTACAGTTTCCTGTTGTACCAAATACTTTGTGATAAACCAACAGTGTGCCACTGTACTCAAATTACTGTACATGTACATGTATGTACATGCAAATGTACAGTATGCGCAACCTACATATGTACAATACATTAAAATTAATAAATGCTATACTAAACACTGAGAACAGACATTGAGAGAACAAACACTCACTTTTCCATCACCCGCAAAGTGAACAGCATTGTCAGAAATGAGCATGAGCATCCGAAAGGCTTCATCTCTCCAACCAACAATCTAGGTGGGATATGCAAAGTAAAATATAGCATGCATTGAAAATAACTGCATACAGTGTATATGCACACATCTATGTACTTATACATGCAAGATCTGTACACTGCGTGTTTAATGCAGTGTGGCTACCGGTACAAGGGCAGCCGGGCGCACCACCATATGAGTTATATGCGCATAGCGCTGAGCAACCTGCAGTCGAAGCACGTGTTCGATCGCAGTCGTCCGGGTCGACCTATTCGCCTACCTTCCCGCCCCCCTCATCCTGCTCTCTGTCCTCCATCATCCCTGACAATGTTGCACAGTGGCATGACAGGGGACCCGCCCACCTCTCCTAGCACGCGAGGCAGATCCTAACACACACACACACACACGTAACACACACACACCCTCTTTGGTCCCATGTGGGTTGGGGACATGGAGGGACATGTCCCTGTAGCCCACCAAAAGGTAGTGTGTAAGTGTACTAGCTGCCACGTGCTACCCTCCTTCGCAGCTAATTAAATACAGTGTACAGTGTATGCCATAAATCATGTTGCATTAAATCCATGCGCTTTAAGCGAGGCTTTAAGCGTAACTTAAATTTCATGTG
Source organism: Ephydatia muelleri (assembly GCA_013339895.1). Classification (NCBI taxonomy): domain Eukaryota; kingdom Metazoa; phylum Porifera; class Demospongiae; order Spongillida; family Spongillidae; genus Ephydatia; species Ephydatia muelleri. The sequence goes on along the minus strand of JABACO010000004.1, from coordinate 8,195,869 downwards.
ATTTAATTCACATACATTCATCATTTGATATACACTGTATTGGCGATTCGCTTAAGTAGAGAAAATGCCCAGCTTCGTTCTCCAATGCCAGTGTCAATACCTTCTCCTGCTTGAAGTCTACAACTGATGGGTGTGCTTTTCAAACAATGTGCAAGTTGTCCGCATATCTTGGTGGATAGTGATTTCACATCACATTACGTTTCGCAAGTGTGGACTATTTATCCAGCCTGTACTTGCAAACGGTAGCTGTTCCATGCATTGTAACATGCTGTCTAATCTTCATTAGAGTTTCATACGAGTATAACCCGCCATAAGAGTAACCTGCTCATGGCACCCAAAGATGCATTAAATTCCTAATCCAACCTAAAATACATGCTTTGTTAGCACTGATATTACACTACTATTTCACACTCATATTATCACCACCACAGACACTGAGCAGGTATATTTATTAATTTGCGATGATTTCTAGCAAGCGCTTATATTGCATTCCGAGTGCTCACTAACGTTTAAGCATTACTACGCCCATAATAATGTGAGCACTGCGTGAAGGGAATTCCCCTGGTATCCTAACCCTACATTTATGTTGAATAATTAATGAAACATGTCATCATTATCCTGATTGATTCTCTGCTCGTTTTCAAACCTCTGCAATACAGTTGAGTTCGCTCTGTCTACAGTGGTGTAGAATTTATTACTACGGTTACAATGTTTAAGTGGCTTGTCACTTATTCAAACACTGATTTGAAGTAAACGTTGATAACCAAACCGTACCACACATTTACAGTCTCACCATTCAATGGCTACAGCGTAGTAAATAACATAACCTTCTTTTTTTACAGCTACTGTATGGAGCATACTATTACGTGTACATGTTTTATATACTCTGTACATATACATATTGTAGTCAGGTACACTGTATACTCACATTCTTGCAGAGAATGGCTTGTGCTAAGGCATCTGTTCCACTTTGTGGATTTTCCGCAGCAGATGACAAATTCAACTTAGTGTTCAAAATGTTCTGCACATTTGAAAGACGGTAGACATGCACACATGTACTTCTCATACGCCTGTATGCAGTAGTAGTGTACACATGCACATGAACCTACCAGAAATGTTTCTGTAACATTTGTCATCTGGAGAATATGGCGATAGGCATAAGGCTCAATACACGACCCCTCTTTATTGTAGCAAGTGCCATCCCTGAAATAAAAGGACAAAACGTACACGTGATTGCCAATTCAAAATAATTTTGCTTTATTGAGATGACTGTTCTCCATGCGTTTAAATGTTGCGCATCATCAACACCCCACTACACCTTAATAAACAAAATCAGTGAACTTTACTTACGGTTGTCGGTATGGTATGGCAACAACAAATGGAGGGACAGGTTTAGCCACAAATGAGCCAATCCAACTTTATAATTCTGCGAGATGTTCTTCAGTACATTTGCTAAATTGTATACATGAATGAGGCGAAATTTAAATATACACACATGAGCATGATACACATGTAAGATAAGCAATTAAATGGACAGGATGTACTGTAATTGTCATAGTTATTCTCACAATGAATAACATTCAATTCCCTCAAACATACAGTACAAACAAATTTGGCAAACTCATCTTTGGACACACTCCCTTCTGGAAGCCTTGATGTGAAACACTATACTCTACAAGTACCCACAAAGAATGCAGAGAAAAATGCATCTGTGCTGTCATACAGGTACATGCTGTTCAAGCATACCAATGTCTGTTCCACTAGCTTGCACTTGTTCAACATCATATTTAAGTGATCCTGTCAGATCCATCATGAAATAGAAGTCCAAAGGGTATGTTCTGCTAGTTTTCACGCTCACATTAAAGACAGCCTGTTGTCCTGAGTGGCGGATAACAAAAACAAACTGTTGTCATAACTACTAAGTGCACATCATGTACTAGTCAGCAGCAGGTTAATATAACACTGAATTATTTGATTACCCATATTCCATACATGGGTCGTTCCTGGACAAATAAGAGTGCTAGAACACTTTGTGCTTCAGATTTAAACAAAACTTTCTATATTTATTTACAATTATTGGTTCAATAATTGTTTTTCTCTACTCTATATATAAAACAGTATGGCTTATTTTACCTTGTACTTTGATGAAACTGTGCCCTGTTCGACTTACCTTGCAGCAAACAATAGCTCTATTTAAGGCAAACTCGATTCAGTGGTTAAAATGTACTAGAGTCCAAAGAGTTGAATATTGTATACAATTCTCAGTTTGCTTTGAGCTGTATTAAAAATTAAAGTACAAACCTCTACAGTTAAGACTTCAGTGCATGTATTGTAAATTACATTTCCACAAATTGAGTGTGGGCTGGCTATGGGCATGGCCAGGCAGGGCACAGAACCTTTGAGTAGCCATTGCTGCCCCTGGGTGAGTTGTTTTTGCTGTGGAGATGTCGTGTTCTAATCAATGGCGTACAGATTGTGTCCCACTTAAGAAACCATTGATTAGAATTCAAACACAGCAGCAAAAGGCAGATCTTTCACTGTTGGAGATGTTGTGTGGCTGCAAGTACCAATAACTGGTAAACTGGATGCACCAATAGCTGGTAAACTGGAAGCACCAATAGCTGGTAAACTGGAAGCACCAATAGCTGGTAAACTGGAAGCACCAATAGCTGGTAAACTGGAAGCACCAATAGCTGGTAAACTGGATGCACCAATAGCTGGTAAACTGGAAGCACCAATAGCTGTAAACTGGAAGCACCAATAGCTGGTAAACTGGAAGCACCAATATCTGGTAAACTGGAAACACCAATAGCTGGTAAACTGGATGCACCAATAGCTGGTAAACTGGAAGCAAGGTGGGAAGGAGGATGGACTATGAAGTACAGTAGGTACTTTCCCCAGTAAATGTCACAAAGAACACATCAAGGCGGCAAGGCTCGTGTGGTGCATGATAATAGACTCCAACAAAGCTTCATAAGAAGAGAGGCAGAAGCACTTGGTGAGAGCTACAGTAGAGTTCCGATAGCTGACTGGGAAGCACCCAACATTGAACACTTTGTTCTTCAACCACAGCAAGAACAGCAAGCTGAAGTAGGAGGTCATTACTCTCGACATGTTTGGCACCCAACGTGCGATACTAAGCTTGAGGTCAAGCTTGAAGAATGGTTGGACGAATGTAATGTCACACAAATCTAGTCTGGGAACCTGTAACTGACTTCAGTAAACATATGCTACATATACTCTTGGCGAGACAACTGGTCTACAGACAGATCCATTTTTTTCCCTGACTTCAGAATAATGGCAATACAATTGGTGGTTAAGGTAATCACGTCAGTCTATTGGGAATTACAGCATAACCATGACACATGAGCATTAGACTATATTGCACTACGGTACAATCCACTAGTCATGAATTGCTGATTTAGTGCGGTTTTAAGTTAAAATTGCATACACAATAGATATTACATTGCCCATGCATAAGATGCCTGGCATACAGCATGCACACACAGTGTACAATGTACACTGCACACAGGCAGCACAAGACATAACGAGCACACACTACATAGCAAGAAACATGAGCACTGAACATGTGTAGATCTTGATATGACAGTACTATGGACTGAAATGCAAATATCTTCCAATACACACTACACACATGAAGTAAGCGTTACTAATGCCCATATTGGGGCTGGCAGATCCAAGAAGTGGGGGAGGGGGGGGGGGGGGGGTTTGGATGGGTTCGTTTGGCTCGAAGGAGCCCCGCCATTCACACAATCCAAAACAGTACAGTTTGTTATTGAAATCGAGTACCTACAACCGTCCATGTCTATCTAAAGGCATCACAAAATTACTACACTCACTGCACATGTACTTCACAGCCCTACGTTCATGAATGGGAGACTTATCTGAGTAATGCTACCATTACCAACACTAATTAGCTCTGCAGTGCTTTATCAATAAGTAGACCAATACAATACATGCTCTTAAAAGACATAATCGAGTTGCATTATAACGTAGCATTATCTGCAGCCAGTGGTGTAGAGCTTCCTTCACAACACACATAGCTATGAGGTGATAAACACCCTTGCATATCGGCAGGTTATGCGCTACCAAATAATCATGTCCCAACCAAAGATAGGCTGCACTGTCTTGAAGACATGATAAGTTCTGACGATGGGATAAATGATTCAAGAGATCGGATTGAACTGGTTGACCAACCGTGGTGGTCTAGTGTCTACAGCACAATTTTTTTTTTACCCTGCATGACTTGCATACCCATTTCAAGGACTTGTATATTATGCATAATATGGTTGTTGATGCTCTGTGTATGCATGCCATTTGTTCATCTTTTGCTGTGTGAAGGTGCTGAGGACCAACACGTCCACAACAAGGGAATACAGCAGCATATGTTATACCGCCCTTTTTTTTCACATTGTTTTAATTTGTTCTGCCAAGTGATCAATTAATTGCACCCTCACACAACATCCTTTCCATGCCAAACGTCTGATTCAGGTACCAAAATTTATTTTAAGGAAGTGGAGCCACCTATCACACTCAATACTAATAGCACTGACGGTTACCCTGGAGATATCTGGTAGCTTCACGTCTAGGTCTACATGTAGGTCTGCAGACTTTGTTGCATCTGTAGCTACCAGTATCTCTGCCTTGAACTGATATTGGGTGAACTGCCCATGGCAAAACATTTGTGGCGCTTCCCAAGCCCTTGGGTTTTGGAACCTCCATGCCATCAGTACAAGTCGCCATAATGCAAATAACATTTAATAGCTACTGTTGACTGTACGTAAACATAGTTAGTCTGATGATAAAATACATATACCTGCACAGTATTTATTGGTTTTCATGTTTCGTGTGAGAGTGGAAATATCAGCAAAGCATGAAACCAGTTTCAAATCAGTTTCATACGTATGCAACATTAACCCTAGCAACAAACTGAGTGTATTATTGTGTTCACAACTTTACTACACTATACACTTCCACGTATCGCAATTACAACACCTGAAACAATACACTATCAATATACAAGGGACCAGATACAGTACACTGTATGCACAAGTGCATGAATGTACATATACATACCTGTTCGCAGATTAAGATAAACTGACTGGGGTGATATCAGCACACTCTCAGATAAATTTTCCTGCATTGCCATATGAGTAACAGTAAATTTCACATACACGTCCACACAAGCACAAGCACTTAGCACAATCACTTTGGACATGTACATACATGCACTGTGCGTATTGCACACTGATACACTACATGTACATGTACAATGTATACAGTAGCTGTGTTTAAAAACCAAATTGCCACATAGACTGTAGCGAAATTCAGCTTTGGGCTGGTTGGGCTATAATGCAGCTACAATGGGCCACTATTGATTCAAAATCTAATTACTACAGACAATCAATTCATTACTTACTGAGCATGCCACAATATTAGGCTCACGCTGAGACCCAGCTCTGCAAGCCTGGTCTTGGCACAAGACTACATCCAACAGATGTACACTGTACATGTTGCAGTACATACCAACAAATATATAATCATGGTATTTGAAAAGTTAAAATTTGGAGGGGGAGATTTAAGCACCCCAAAGGCAACCCCCCTCCACACACACACACACACACACACAGTACACTTGTAATGGTCTTGCACATACCTCTGCAAGGTTTGCTACAAACACCTGAGGATCTTCGACATAGCTCAAGTTGCACGAAACGTTAGCCACTGATCTGTCCATGCATGACGGGGTGATGTTGGCAGTCTGTAAGAGAGGGAGAGGGAAGGGAGGGAGAGTCAAGTGAAGTGGACAGACGAATGAAGACATTTGTGTGTACAAGTGACATAAACCACACAGGAAGAGGAAAAAGAGAGAGGAATGGGCAAAAATTGATACTGTACCAAAATGCATCATATGCAAACAAAGACTACGCAATGCACTACATGTAGGTACCGTAACAAAAACTGTGCCTGTAAGATATACACATGTGTGCACACACTAGACACAGCACATTGAATGTACAGTAGCTCCTTCACTGCACAAAGGGGCCCAGAGATAAAATAGCAAAAATATATATGTACACATTCGATAATGGAATGGAAGTGACATGCTTATTTAACTAAATCAAATGTTGTTTACTCAAGGATCTACATGTACATACATGTATATGGTCTAAGGAAACATTCACATGCGAGTCAGGAGAGAAACGACACAGAACGCTTTCAAAAATAACACACTTACTTTGGATGTTGTACATGTACATGACAAGAGAGCATTCAATAGCATACAAAGAACACACACACACACACACACAAACACACACAAACACAAACCCATGTACTGCACACATAAAGAGATAAGTACTGTACACTAAAGCATGAATATGTATGTGTACTGCAATGGATGTCATGGCAACCTGCACAGACTTCAAATACATGGCATGCCTTGCATGTGTTTGAGAACATCAAATCCCTGCAAGAGCACACAGGAAACTTTCTAATCAAAGGGATTTTTTTAGACAGTTACTCATTAGAGCTTGAAATAATTAACAACCCATTTCACAAACAATTAACACTACACTGCTCAAGCCACACCATGCTTATTAAAGGACAGCCAGTAGTAGCCTTCTTCCTCTCACGAGCACAATGAAAGGTACAGTTACTGGTACTGCAGTTTTTGTACAGTTATCCTCAATGCCCAGTCAAAACTGACACATTATTAGGTGAACTAAATACATGGGCATACCATATTTAGCTACAGGTACATGTACAGTACTACATTTTGCCCTGGTTTATCACATAGAGAACAAGGATCAATTCTTACCACATCCTTTCCCATCCTTAAGAGTACATACACGTACCTTACTGACGAATGTACAGTATGTGTACATGTGGATTATACAGCCTAGTACTACCAGTGCAAAACAGTATATGTCCTTGTGCATACAGCTGGCAAATAACACTCTTGCGGTATTTTGCGAGCAAGTGATTTGCTAGCACTGTATGTAAGAGTGATTCCACATGCTCCCCCCTCCTGTGTGACTTGGGGTGTAAACATGTGAGTGAGCAGTACTGTAGCTTCCAAAATAAATTAATCGAATCTGCAAACAGAATCAGCAGCTACAGTACATGTATAGTGTTACATTCCTAGAGACCACTGAGGTGTAGGGCTGTGCCTCTCTTGCGTCTATGAGGATTCACAGCAACCACAGGTATTTAAGGTGTGATGTAGCTCAAAAGAAGTTACATGAAGGATACCATATCCCGTATCACACAGATGTGATGACAGAGATCAACTAGACGTTCTTGTTATCCACAACATAGAGATTGTAACAAACTCCAGCTCCTCAGAGCTCAACTACAATGAATTCCCATTTCCTGCTGTTGTGTTTGTTTTGAACGTCTAAGGTCCACCCGCTCATTCTACAGTCAACACCAACACCTAAGAGGTGACGCACAGTGTGTGAGGTGCAGCATGATGGCATGATGATGGTCTGTGTGCATCTTGATGCTTAATGGATACTACTGAGAATAGCTTAGTACGTTCACTTAGATACTCGGTGCCTCTCTCACAACCAAAATGTTGGCAACGATGAGACTGAGTGTGCAAATAAGGCAACTACTGATTTGCCGGAAGCTGGTGCGTGGAGAAGGTTGCACAATAAGGGTCTGTAGTTCCTTGTCTGCAGTAGCTGCATTTTGCTACATACACTTTCCCAAGTCATTCAGCTGGAAGTTACCATACAATATAATTAAGCACTCAATCAATGCCAAATCTTGCCATGCAAGTGACTGCCTTTACATGTCAATCTACATGTAAGCCATGCTATGAGGCCATGAGGGGTACAAATTATGGTTTCACATATGCTGTATGTGTGTGCATGGGGTGGGGAGGAAGTTGCAAGGGGATGGAGGGCAATCCTCCTTAGCAATTAATAAATCCCTATGTCAAAGCTAACTATGCTAGATAACTGATTGGCCCTCCAATCCCTTGTACGATCATTAAAAGGAATAGCCCAGAAGCATTTCCACCCATATTTCAGCACACTCCTCCGTTTCTTTAACTTTAATCTCTACCACTGTTAGTTGCTCGTATCTACCCCACACACACCCACACACCCCACACACCCACACCCCACACACCCCACACACCCCACACACACACCCCACACACCCCACACACACACCCCACACACCCCACACACACCCACACCCCACACACCCACACCCCACACACCCACACACCCCACACACCCCACACACACCCACACCCCACACACCCACACCCCACACACCCACACACCCCACACACACACCCCACACACCCACACCCCACACACACACACCTTTACTTTAAAACTCTAACATAACCCACAAGTGTTTGTAACTCACAATAATTACATCACACACATGCAATTATTGTGGTACACTTAACCATGGAAATCTGTCAATATTGTACATGTACATGTATGTGGATGTTTTTACACAAATACAATAGAATACATACTAAGGCGTATTAAGGTGCTGTAGCGCAACCTGGATGCATGCATCGTCACCATAACACTCACACAGACACATGTGCACAGTGAAACCCGACACAGACATTAAAAAAAACTCACAGAACACCATGATGCACAAATATGCAGACTTTGTACACACCAATATGGAAAACACACACTACATGCACCAGTTACACAAATATATTTAACTTAGATAAATACACACATGCATGTACATGCAATATTGCACTCAATCAGAAACAGAGACCCCATACACGCAGGCATAGACCCCCCCCCGCCCCCCCCCCCCCCCTTCCATGTGAACAGCTTACCCTCTGGCTACACCACACACAGTTGATTCCACTGGACACACAGGTGGCACAATTCTGTGCAGTGCTGCACATTGATGCAGTCCAACCAACTGAAAATAAAACAAATGTGATTAGAAAAACAGAAGCAGGAAATACACACGTTGCACAGGCCATGGTTTAATTTATACCAATACTTTTGGGGTGACTAATTCTGAACTAAACGCTGGCAGTCATCAACTGTGCCACATTTCTTAATATACATGTACGAGAAATCTGCAACACATGTTTCTGTGCTTAGTCTACCTCAAACCACACGTATCACAGAAGTGACTAGCCTACTCTGGTAACCATAGGTAACCAAAGGTCCGTCACAGCCAGTACGGTTGCATGGTTTTCATTGGACCACTTTTCCCTGGTGCCTCTGTCCCAGACACATATTATTACATCATCATAAACGATCTACAAGTACATCTTTCAGTAGAGCCCTCCATCAAGACAGCACTGTTGGCACTAAACAAGATGCAGTGAATGCTGCTTAGCACTGTTGTGAGCCTGTAATCATCCATCTGCAACTAATGCAACTTGAGAGCAACCCTGCGTCCAAATAAATCCCATCTCAACAGCAGTAAGGCTAAACAGCTTAACGATACTACATTATCACCAAGGAAATGATGGACAGACTAGTATGAGGTGTATTGCCAACGCCGGAGTACATACTGAAGAATGAAGCTACAAGAAGTATATTTGCTACCTTTCCCTATGATGCAGTTAGTAGTACACGAATGTGTATAACCTTGTTTTCATACACTGATTGGCCTTCTAAAGGTTCACTTTATTATGACCTGAACCCCCACTAGTAATGTACCAGTGCAGCCACACAAGTTCTACATCAAACACACACGCCCACAGACCGCCACTTCTTTAAAACTCTCGGATCGACACAGGCATATCCGGATCACTACAAAAAGGTGCACGAACATGTATGCACACACGCACATACACACCCACTAACAGCGCACTAGTATACAACCAGACTGAGGGAAGCCAGAAGTATGTACTACCGAATTCGTAACCACGACGTCTGCGTATTCATTACGCAAATGCTCCTTTTCGCACGCCCTTTTCCCTGGTGGCCTCAGCGGACTGCATCTGCCTGCATACGTACCCCATCACACGCACACACGCACTCGCGCGCACAACACGCACACGCACACACCAATGCACACGCACGCATACACACACGCGTACGCATACACACACACACACACACACAGCGCAATAAAATAGTCGCATAAGGCAAGTAAGACACCTGATCAATATAGAAACACAAGGAGCTATTCCTATTGTATCTGATTCATCGTCCTACTTGGAAATGCACCGAATACAGCTATATATGGCAACAGCCGTCGCGGATTTTAAAGAAACACCCGTGATGCTGATCTCCAAACACGCACCTTTCATCATCAAAAGTCCAACGAACCATACTGTTTGAAGGATAACAGTACGATGCTGTCTCCACCGGTCCATTTACACCTGTTTAGCTTTTCGAAGCACACGTGATTAATAAACAGACACAGCCAAAAGTAATTTTCTGTACCGAATATGTGGTATATGCCTATATGATATCATAATTGGTAAGCCTGTAAGATATTCGCTACGGCACAGATTGTTCTAGCAGTTTGTTACATACCGCGTTTCATGAACAAAACGAGAGAGAATAACACATTTATATCGTAGTTTGTTTACTTTCAATAATCCAAGTGAAAGCTAACGTCACATGCTGCGTACATGTACTAAAATTGTTCATGTTTATTGACAAACAGAGCGTTATCGATTTTCATTGTTATGCACTTCTACCTAAATAAATTCAAATCACTATCTATGTTCAAATGAACCAACACGTAAAGAGTCAAGTACCAGTAATATTGTCACGTGTGGTGTTGATCAGATTTGTTCCATGATTATGTACCAAGCACATCATACTGTACAGTAAAATTAATGATAATACATATGTGTAGCATAAATGATATATTTAGCATAAATGGGGTCTTGATGTGGTACAAAATATATCTAACTGTTTCCATAATGTAAGAAAGTCGCGGTTCCCATCGTGTAGTCGAGTTAGATTTTCAGCCTGGCAAAGGAACCTGTTTAGACACAAGATGTCATGTTTTAAACTATTAATTTGTGTTAGGCATTATTTTAAAAAAGTAAACCACGCTGTATACACGTTGCGTCGCGCGATTTCTATGTATATATGGCGCACATATCATGATTGCATGGGTATTTATATACGCTGCATTGACTCGGATGCAGCTGAATTTTCCGTTGCTTTCAACCTAGCTTGCTGGCACATATCTCTGTATTATAGTATAGATGTAGAAAACTTCTGCATGCATTCTGTCTGCAAGAGTACGAGACTAGCTGACCGGCTTGCCTTCTGACAATACATTCTGTTTTCATCCCCACTTGAACAACTCAGAGCACAAAGATGAATCGGAATGTTTTTATTCTGGATCGGCTTCAATAATAGTACTTGCCGCATATTGATATTGAGTTATGAGCAGATATACGGGTTCCTGCATGCTGTGGTGCAACAAGTTCGATCTTTATAATATTAAATGATACGAAAGTGCGTTGGAATGCTGCTGATCTTTTGTTATGTATATATGGGAACCATTAAATGTACAGTACGCATCTTGAAAATCTTATCTTAGCCGTTTCATGCAGCAAATAATCACAAGGCATGTAGTTGAAATGCTAACATTTTGTGTTCTGACTCTGTGTCTTAGGTAGGTAGGTTTGTAGTATTTGTGCTAAGCCATAATTATTATATTCATATGTGCATCATGTGACATGGAGCTCTAATAGGCTGCAATGTTGAGGGCGTTGGTGTTAGGTTTGTGTTCAGTGCTGCTAATTTGGCAGACACTGCCAGCAGTGGAGTCTTCCCTACAAATGAGCACTCAAGAAGTGAACATAAGCACGATCTATCTAATCTCGTCTTGCCATCTCGACGTCGGATTCGCCAACACAGCTGTAAACATATTGAACGAGTATTTCCTCCTGTACTTTCCCGAAGCTATATCCATAGCAAACGACCTGCGAGCTCAGGGAGGCGAGGAGCGGCTAGTGTTCACCACACACCCTTACCTAGTGTACTTGTACATAAACTGCATACCCGAGCTGGGCCTCGCATGTCCGAACGCATCGCAGCTTGATGCTTTTTATAAGGCTGTCGCCATTGGCGATATCGTTTGGCATGCATTTCCTTTTAACTCTCAGATCGAGTACTACGACGCTTCGATGGTGGACTTCGGGTTCCAGCTGACCCACTTGCTCGACGATCACTTCAACTTGACACATAAAATAACAATGAGCCAGCGAGATGTTCCCGGGACAACTCGGTCATTGATACCCATCATGAATTCAAACGGCATCAATGCTCTGACCGTCGGAGTGAATTCGGCCTCAATGCCTCCAGCTGTTCCTAGCGTTTTTGTGTGGAAAGATAATGATACGAATACAGATATTATTGCAATGTGGCATCCCCATGGATATGGTGGGGATCCTGAACCGGGACCAGACAGCATGGTCATTGTACCCGGAATGCAAGAAGCATTGGCATTTGCTATTCGAGGTGATAATTCCGGTCCACCATCAGCTGATGAAGTGAAACGAAATTATGCTCTCCTCAAAGGTTACTTTCCATCTGCAAATATTGTTGCAGCAGGTTATGACACCTTCGTAACCCAATTAATGAGTTTCAAATCACAACTACCAGTCTTTAGTGGAGAGATTGGTGACACATGGATACATGGAACTGCTTCTGACCCTTGGAAAACAGCTCAAACACGAGAAATATCTAGACAGAGACTGCAGTGCATGCAAAAAAATCAGTGCTCTTTGGATGATCCTAATTTTGTTACCTTCTCATTGTTGTTTCTTAAAAATGGAGAGCATACTTGGGGAAAGGATGTGAAAACATTTTTACATGACACAACTAACTGGAGCAATGCCGCATTTCAATCAGCATTGTCAGAGCCCAACTTTCAAGACATAATAGCATCTTGGGTGGAGCAGCGTCTTTTGGGCATCAATTTCCCTTTAAAAACCATACAGAACACAGTGCTTGGAAATTCAATTCAGGAAAGCTTGGACAATATGAAATTTAATGGCAGCATATCTCTGGACGGTTACAGCAGAGTTGAAAATGTATCCACAATATTCCAGTGTGGAAAAATAGACTTACAGTTTTCTTCAATAGATGGGAGCATTAATTATCTTGTGGATAGACGTACACAATCACAAGTGCAGTATGCATCCAGCACAAACCCAATTGGAAAAGTAATCTACCAAGCATTTACCACAAATGACTACTCGGTATTCCTTCAAGAGTATCTTGATGACTTTTCCACAGGGTTTGCACCTCTTGACTTCGGCAAACCTGGGTACAATAGCAGCACAGAAATAAATACCTCACCACGCCTAGAGGCATTGTGGTACAAATATGATGTGAATGGATACAATTTCTTCACTGAACTGTATTTTGACAGTACACTTGTATTGAATTATGGTGCCCCCAAAGCTGCTTGGGTTTATGTATTACTTCCAGATGTAGAGTCATCAGCAGAGCAAATACCAATTAACATCACACTGTATGTAGTGGACAAAACAGCTACCCGTACACCTGAATCTCTTGCATTCTACTTCAACCCTGTAGTGACGTATCCAACAACAATGCAAGTGAGCAAGCTATCCAGGTATATTAATGTCTTGGAAGTAATGAAAAATGGCAGTAAACATTTGCATGCCAGTGACAACGGCATTCGTTACAGTGACACTAGTCTCGCTTTTAACAGCCTGGACACTAGTCTTGTTTGTGTTGGCAATCCTAATGCATTTCCTACTCCAATGCAACAACCAGATGTATCATCTGGGTTCTCCTTCAATATATTCAACAACATTTGGGGGACAAATTACATAATGTGGTATCCATATCTACTGGAAGAAGCAAATGCAAAGTATCGTTTCTTCATGACTATTCCTGGCTTAACATGATGTTTTACAAAGTCAGGCCCATATACCTGGTTATGATACTTGTTTATAGATATTCGAGTACTGTTATTAAGTGCATATCCATGTAACATATACATGTATTTGCATCTATTTACAAAATGTGTACTGAAATGCATGCAGTTATAATGCCATACTAATGAACATTAGAACTTTGCATATACACATAATAATTGCAATTCATGTGTTGAATCACGAAGTAAGGATTCAGACCACTATACCAACACCAGGTGCATAAACCATTTCAAATAAATTACTTCGCTTTAACACAGGAGGTTGGAACTCAGCATGCTACGATATCTAAATCCGATAAACTGGCATTTTGAATAACAATTACTATTTGCCATTGCCCTTAATCACTGATTCCAGAAAGTCCAATTACCTTAAATTCAGAATTGAATTGCAGTTCATGCAGCCTTGATCTGGAAGCTCAATGAAGGTACAAAGCATTGGGTAAAAGACTAGAAATTGAATGGATTATTAGCGTGACTAACAGTTATGGGACGATCATGAAATGCGGACTATCAAGACTTGTGCATATCGTATTGCGTAAGCCGGATGAAGAATAATTTCTTATTGAGACAGTCAGAGTTGTAGTAGCTTAGCCACACACGTCATACGTATCACAACAAGCACTCGGACAACACAATAAGCTAGTATAATACGCCAGGTCCGCCACAGTTCTCGATGCCGCATACTGTGGAGTTTAAATTAGACTGACGCCTGCCCTACAGAATAGAATGGTTCTTAAATATGCAGCCGAACCGAACTCTGCCTCACTCACTGCGCATGCGTCTCAGATGGTCTGTTCTATTGTCAACCGGTTACTAAACTTAACAGTACTATTTGATCGCATGCCGTATGTCTATAACGCATGATCATGACTGCTAAGCTAAACACTGAGTCTCTGAACTTAAGTCATTTTCTCAGAGCCTCTTGCTCAATACTACATATTAGTTCTTGAATACCTATAAAGTAACGCACTATCTTCACAAACTGCACCAAACACAGCATTAAAAATATTGATGCTATGTACGCAAAATTGTAAAAGCCTGGGGACTGGTCACGTTGTTTATCATGTCTTCCTTCGGGCGACTCTCTCTACCGCATCTGCAGGGCTACGGCTTGCTTTCGTAAGTGGTCTCGAGTTCCAAACAATGTTATATTTCTTACTATGCGCAAACAGTAACCTAGTTTCAATCGTTGGGGCCGGCTACCTTGCTAAAGTTCTGATAGGAACAGCGTGGAGATTAGCAAGTGACTTTCATGCCTACTTCCTTGCTCCGATGGGTATATGGCGAATCGACCTAAAAAAATATGGAGAATGGGCCGGTAAGCGAGGACTATTAATTGTTATGTTGGCCCCGCCCCCCACCCCCACTGTGGACTACTACTACTGTGTCCACAGTTCATGTCAGGTATGCTATGTCTATGACAAATTCATCTTATTGCTTAGCATTTACTTATTCATAGAATCGTTGGTATTCAGCATAGCAAGCGTATCGTGTGGCGCAAGTGTCTAAATCACGTAACGCAAAAACGTCTAAATTGATACCTATATGATGTACATTTACACATATATAGGCAGCAGTTCTGTTAATGGAATGCTTGCCAAAAAAACAGTACACAGTATCCCACAATCAAGAGAAATGGTTACTATAGCTGCAGTGCAATCGTTCGCCTTAAAATCTTACTACTTGTGGGAAGCAGTCTCAGTACATTCTATGTTTAGTGAAATATGAGTGAAACCATGAAAGTGTCTTGCTAAACTTGAACATCTTTTTGCACACTTTTGATGCTTAACCGGTTAACACCGAGAGACACATTTCTGTGTAACGATGTGTTTACCGTTACCAAAGAATTCTTCCAGATCCTTTGAAACATTATATACCAATTAGAACTTATTCATGTTCACGGCTTCAGTTCGTATTGCTACCCAACATTACTCTGCTGCCTCATTTATTTGATTTTGGACAACTCTACTTTAGTTAAACAAAAATATTTCGGTGTTAATCGGTTATACAGGAACATATGTTTTGAAGAATCTAACTCTACTTTAGTTAAACAAAAATATTTTGGTGTTAATCGGTAAATACAGGAACATAATATTATGTTTTGAAGATTCGTCGGTTGGGATTATTACATATACATGTAGATGTAGTTATTTTGGACCTAACATACTAAGTTGTATTTTTGTTCATGGCAATGTCTTTTCATACATTAAATAACATTGATCTAATTAAATTTTTCTTTATTATGGGATACCCTGAAATATGTGCTTGAAGTGTTCATATATTTTAAGGATGTACGTCTGTTGACATCTGTGTAGCATCTGTTTTTAAGTGTATTTGCATTATTTCTGCTGTTTTTAGTCATTACAGGTGCATCTGAAGGCATTGGCAAGGGATATGCTCTTGAGGTACAGTGTAAATTTTGCCATTTGAAACTTGCATATAATATACATGTATGTGCAATGCATACGCAAGAGTGTATGTTGATACACCTTGTGATGATGCAGTTTGGAGAAGGTACAGTACGTCATTCTGTTTATATATCCTTTATTTAGCTCAGACATTGGACTACCATGGTGTATATATATTTTTAAAGAAGTTCATTTTAGTGTTTTTAATCAGTGACTACTGTTCAGATACACATGCTCATATGAGTGCAAGTGGGTGTGTACATGTACATGTATGAGTGCATTCCATTGTGGAATGGTTTACATTTATTTAGTATTTCAATTTTGGTGTACACCAGTCTATTATAACTGCTGGATGCATCTTGCTGTAATTAACTACAACTCAAATGCACCCAAAGATCTGGCTATCTGTAGATAATCATACATGTAGAAAAGGGGGCTCTGAGATTGAAAATGAGTTATGCCACACATGCATTGCAGCAGCTCCATTAACAAGACATGCAACTGGTGTGTTAATCTTTTGTCTTTCACAGGCCCATCACATGCTTGGCCAATACATGCAGTTCCATGCAGTTTTCTGTGTGACTTCAAATTCAGGTGCAGAGGCACTGCACTCCTTAGCTTGGCAATATCATCTTGTGGTTAATGGCTTGGGTCCTTCTCTTCTCCCAGCCACTGAGATTTGAGCCATCATCTCTTCACCAAGAATGGCATCCTTTGCTACTGAACATGTAGTGGTTGATGTAACCCAAAGCACTTTGGAGACTTGTCTCAGCAGAATGCCTTGAACTGCAAGGCTCATCTGACAATGAAGTAGCTGGCTAGGTTGAGAGCAATGATGTACATGTAGTTACTGTATATCTCTGTTATCGATAATCTCTGAGGGCAGACAAACTGATACAATTGATTGTGTGGCCATGTTGATGGATGAAGTGTTCAAGACAGGTCTTTTCCTCTTGGAAGTCCAGATGAGTCTCTCATCTCAGCCAGTGCCATTTCTTCAGGTGTAATTCCCCCTCTCCTTCAGGAGTTCCTTCACTATTAACACTTTGTACCTTTCCTTGCCACATGGTACATGTAGGTATCCTTGATACAAAGGCTGTTTTCCTCCACCTTTGGTATTCATGTGCATGGCAACAAGTGCTGCCCGGGAATAACAGCTGCTATTGTCAGATACCCATGTTACTTTGTATCCTTCAATCTTAGGATACTAATCAGCAAATTCAACAGCTTTTCAACCTGTTGAAGGAACTTGGCCTTGACCATTTGCTTCCATCACTGCCCTCTATGACAGAAAAATGTCCGTTTTTCTCATCTGCAAAGTCTGACACCATACTTCCAGATCCCTTTCCTTTGGGTTTAATCACTAACATGTCCTTAGTTCCCCATTGAGTCTTCTGGTCATCATTCACTGTAAATATAAACTCATCAAAAGAGCGGGCCAGGTGGCAAAAGGCCTCCTTTGTTTAAGAATTGCGCAGTGGACAAATTGAACACTTGTGGGTGCTACATCAAAATGAAGTATTTTGCTTAATTTATAGTGCAAAGAATCTGTTTATAATTGGTCATTACCTAACTACGATAGCCTAACGTCAAAAAATATTTCTCCGTAGCACACTTTCAATCAACTCATATATGGTTTCTATGCACATTTTGCTCCATTTCTATCTGACATTGAGAAGTAGTTTATGTCTTTGTGCCCTCTAGCGCTCAGCAGCTTTTGTAGTACAAGTAGTCAGCAAAAGTTCAGAATTTGAACAATGGCCATTTTGTTGGGAGAGCAGTTTGTATAAGGATGTTTTTTTCAAATGCAGGAGCAGAACTTACATTGAGTGTTTTTGCCATTACACTGAAGTTACTTAAGGTTAATGGTGTTCTGATTCAACAATGATAACTTTCCGCCAAATTTATAACATTTTTCTCTTTTCTGCTGCCTCTAAATAACAAACTAAAATAAAACAACAAAAACTGATGTTTAGTCATGACTGGTGGTGCCTTACCCTCCCCTACTTAATGCATGTGTTGTGTATTAGATGCATAATCAACTTAAAAAAGCAAAAATAAACAACAGAACAAGAGGACAGGATGTTAGTTCACCAGAGTACTCACCATCAAGCAATGTTTCCTCAGTAGCAGAAATCTCATTTTCTGAGATCATGATCGTGCTCTTTTTGAAGAGGGTACAAGATCTTCCATGCCAGCCTGGGTGAATACAATATGGTACGTGACAATATTGATAAGAACGAGAAGCCCAGGGAAATGAGATTGATAGCCAAACTCAGTCATGAAAATACCTTGAGCACACTCAGTCATGGGGCCTCGGATGTTTTTTCAGATAGCTGAAGTTCACGAAGGATTTCTTCTGGTCTTTATGATAACAGGATAGGTGGGGCTTCATACAAAGGGTAGTGGTGGGTTGCAGTGATGAATTTGACAATCCAGAAGTATTTTTTCCCTGTGTTGTTTGATGGAAGCCTATCTGATACTAAACTGCAGTTGTTCACACTATCAACATGCCTAGCAGGTCTAGGAGTACTTGACCCCACATTCGTACCAACAGAGGTCTACAATACATCTAAACAAGCACAGTTGTTGTTGCCAATGTCTTGAAAGATAGCGATACATTTTGCGACACAAGTCATCTGGATACACTCAATAAGGCCAGTCAGCTGCACCGTAAAGTTCAAGAGAATTTACACAAGTCCAGCTTGAGTCCATTCTACAAAGTTCACACACGAGCGACAGAGGTCACTACGAAGGGCAATGAAAGGCAAAACTTCAGCATAGCTGAATGTGGTTCCATTAGAGAGTTGTCATTTACCCTCCCAGATTAGGATGGTTTGGCCATTCGTTACCAATGACAACCTTCCTGTTTACCTATCAAGTGTGATGGATGTAATGCAGATTTCACATCGCAACATGCATTAGACTGTAAGACAGGTGACCTTGTCATCCAGCGACGTAACGAAGTTCGGGACTGTCTTGGAGATATGGCTGCTCAAGTATGGACTCGGGTTGTACGCGAACCAATAGTTAAAGAGGCTGACTCCCAAGCACATGTTCCAGGATTGAGGGCCGATCTAGGCATTTGAGGTGTTTGGACTCCTCAAGTGGAAGCGTTGTTGGATGTAAAAGTCATTGACACAGACGCACCATCTCACCTTCATTGAACACCAGAATCAATCTTGGAGGGGCTCTAGAAAAGAAACTGTACAAAAAGGCAGTTGAAGATAGGAGAGGTGCATTTACTCCTTTTGACATGACATCTGTTGATGGGCTCCTCTAGAGAGAGACAGAACATATGCTGAAACATGTGCATAATGTCAGAGCACGACTCTTATTTGCCCTGGTTCGACCATCAAGCTTGTATCTGAGGGGATCCAGGGTGAAGTGGAGGAGTGGATTGGGCTTTGATGATAGGGCATCACTTACTACAATCATGCATTAGCATTAAAAATATATATATTTGTCTATCTTTAATGTTATTTGTATATTCTATTTATTTGTACTGAGAAAACAAATTTCATTACACACATTGTGATTTACTACAGTACTATAGATCTGCGTTAAATAGCTCGATAAAGAAAGTATCTCTGGCAAAACAAAAGGCTTCTGGCAGTGATGTCATGGTACTATCAAAATGCCATATCTTGCATGTAAAGGGGAATATGCAAGTGAGACTGATGTTCACCCACAACACATCTCCTTTGCCGGCATCACTTTTGCACTATTATGATTGTACATATTTGAAACACTGTACTTCATAATACTTTCACCTCTCCCACTTCACATGGACTAACACATGCACCAGTCTGGCTTAAAATGCACCCAACGGCTTTGAGTGACATTGCAATCCCTGATGTTTTCTGCATACTGACGTATAAATAATAATCACACATACGTACAGCGTATACCATACAATTTAGTTAAACATACCCAAGTATGAGAAGATACATGGCATCTCTATGATGCAGCAAATAATTGCCACCTAACTTTGTGATGTATTACATCGTGGCCTAGTGAGATAAACATCATGTAGCAGAGCATTTTTGGAGCCAAAAATAAACCTCAGATATACCTGTAAATGCTGCTTGAAATGCTTGTACATGTGTATTGACATTATGGGCACATACATTGTACCTGCTTGTACACCATAAGGGGAACAGATACATTGATTATCATTCATTCTCTGCATGGTTCCTTGCTAAACACAGAAATGCAAATATCAAGTATGAGTTTTGACAACTGGCTGCATCTGTGTTTCTGCATGCAAGATTCTAGTAGTGTAGAAGTGGTTGGTGCTACACATGTACATCCTGGATCTCTCTATACAGTGATCCAGTGAATTATTGTTCGTTACAGAGAAGAGAAGTGTTCTTTATTAGAGCAAAATGCAAATTCAATTCAGCAATCATTTTTAGATCAAATATGTGTCTATCATGAACTATCACATGCTTCAAAGGTCTGTACTGCACATAGGATCTTTTCTTTCTCAAAGCTTTTACCAAACCTCTGAAGTGAATTGCTTAAGATAAACGGCCTTGAACTTTTGTGGTACTGCACCAAAACCTCAAATTACAGGATGTCCACATTGCCAAATATGAATAACAGCACATGTAGGCAAATTTACAGATACAAGTACAGAGGTGATGAAGGTAGACTGAAAGATGGTAATGGATTTTATTGCTGTTCTTTGTCAAAAAAGTACTTAGACTTCTCGAGCTGAGTCAGGGATGTCGTCAATGCAAGATAGTCAGGAAACTTGTCTGGTTTTGAGACAGCATTCAGAGCCCAATAATGAACACAAAAGCAGAGTGAGCCATCTTTTGTGTGGACAAAGGACTACAGTGTTCCTTATGTACATGTAGCAGTTATGCACAGCTTCTACACAAACCACCAACTATCTTTGTCATCACTACCATGACATGGGCACCTTAACTCTTTCGTGGGCGGCAACGCATTATTGCTCCACAGTTGCTATAAAGAATCTAACCATTATAATGTTTTTGGAGTCAACAACACATTGTTCAGAGGAAAGTCACTGCAATAATTGCCTCGAAATTATGCTAATTTCAAGTTCTTCATGATCACAGCTTCAGTTAACTGAAGCCGTGATCATGAAGTTTAAATTAGTATAAATTAAATTAGTGCATAGGCAATTGCTGTTTCGGGAAAATGTTCCTTGTAAACAACTTCTGCGAATTTGACAAGCAAATAATATTTCCTCTGAACAATACCGGGATGTTATGGACTCCAAAAGCATTAATGGTTAGATAAAAAGTGGCGTCATTATAGCAGCTGCGGCGCAATATTGCGCTGTTGCCCGCGAAAGAGTTAATACGACAGCACCAAAGCACGCCATTGTATTTGATCCACAGATTGTAGGTTCCCTTAACGTACATGTAGTCCCAGGAATATCTCATTCTGTCAGTTTAAGTGCAGAAACAAAGGGCTGAGCCAATGAGCGTAAGCAGTGACATGGGCCTACTAGACATGAATGTACAAATTAGTGGGTTCTCAAATTGTACTGTACATGCAGTACGTGTATTTATACTTCAAGGACTCATTGATAATCCATAGTGGGAAGTAACATTTAGTGACCTACAATAAGGAGGAGTTTAGTCACTGAAAATCAAATGGAGGATGCAAGCGTCTGTTGGATTAATCTCTTTCGTTAATGACTATTATTAGTGATGAAGATGCCATCATGACATATTGTGTATGACATATTGTGTATAAACATTGTACGTGTAAGCATGATGCACATGTATGCATGGTAGTGCAATGTAATTGGCTATTTACTGGTCTGGTTCTTTTTGTTGTCCCAGTTGGCACGTCTTGGGTTGAATGTGGTAATAATGAGCAGGTCACAAGAGAAGTTGGAAGCCGTAGCAACTGAAATCAGTTAAGTCTTTTGTGCTTGGTAAGGTCTTCCTCCATTGCTAGGTTTACATACATGTGTGCTTGAATTCACCATATTCATAGCATGTTATTCTTTTCTCATAGCTGTCTGAACAAGACGTCATTATTGATGTGTCATTTTGCCTTTGTGATTACACGTGAAGCACTGCTCCCATGTGACATACATGTACACAAATTGTGATTGAGTCCTACATGTACATCTAGGTTGAGCTGCAAATGTAGGAATTTAGCCATAAATGTAGAGTTGAGTCGCAAATATATGAAGCGCAGTTAAAAACACTAGTTGATTGTGTGGGTGGGGTACAGTACATGTACAGTTTGTGAAATCTTTGCAAGTGGGAAAATGGCACATGTAGTAGTTTGCAGTTCTAGTGAGAGACTAGAGACTGTTTTAGTGTCTGTACGAACCTTTTGGCCAACCCATTAGTAGCTGGGTGGTAAGAACTGGCTCTAATTTATTCAACTTCGTAAATCGCTCAAATACTGTGTCAACAAATTGTGAGCCATTATCTGTCACCAGTTGTAGTGGAATTCCCTATCTTGAGAACATGCGTCGAAGCTCTTCTATTGTCTGTTCTGCATTTGCCTGTTTCATGATAACTCTGGCAACTTGGTATAAGCGTCTACAACAACCAAAAACACCTTACTAACGAAGGTTCTGCAAAATCTACATGAATTCTTCTCCATGGACCATCTGGAAATTCCCATGGATGTACAGGAGTGAGCTTTGGTTCCTGCTTCATCACTTGACAGTCAGGACAACTGCGAGTAGCTTCTTCTATATCCGAGTCCCAAACCTGGCCGCCACACATGGCTACGAGCTAATCTCTGCATCTTTAACACCCCTAGGTGCCCACCATGAAGCTCGTCTAATACTTGATCACGAAGACTATTAGGGATTACGACCCTCATTCTCCACATTACGCATCCCTGTTCCACACCAGGTTCATTTCGTTTGTCAAAATACATCCTTTAAAAAGATTCTTCTGTCTGTTTTGGCCATCTGTTTAGTACATAATCCAGTACTTTCCTCAGAACCAGATCCTTTCTAGTCATTCCTTCAACTTTCCTGCTGTTATGGGTAGCTTCATCCTTCCCTGGTATTGATAGACGAGACAGGACATCTGCATTGGCATGAAGGCAGCTACGCAATCTTCAGAACATTTCCACGATTTTTGCCTTTGTAACAGGCAATACAGGGGTGCCAACATTGACAACAAGTTTGGAAGAAACGTATGATAATAATTAACCATTCCTAAAAAGATGGGAAACGGACAGTGGTGAGGTGCCTCTGTAGTTGCCTTGATCTTTTCCAAGGTCTTGTGTAAACCATCCTTGTCAATCCAATGTCCACAATGGCCTTCTTCTGGAACACACTCTTTTTATACATGAGGGTGATAGTTAGGTTTTATTGGTCAAGGTGTCCTAGGCTTGTTCTACCAACTTAAGGTGCTTATCTTCATCCTCTCCAGCCAGTATAATGTCATCCAAGAGACACTGAATCTTTGGAATTGCTCGCAAAACTTGTTCAAAGCTTCACTGCCAATGGCCAGGGCAGATGTATTCCTTCCAAAAGGCAATCCTTGTACAGTCCTTTGTGTGTATTGATCACTAGTAAATCCTTGGTAGTCTCTTCTAGTTCCATCTGATGGTACGCCTGCAGTAGATCAATCTTAGTATAGACTGTGCCTTTCCCAGGGTAGCTGTCAGAGAACCCAGCCAGCATGGAAGCAATAGGTGTTAATAAATGTCACAGAACCTGCATGAAGAGTTCAATTTTTTCATCATTCAGTACATAATGAAAAATACATGATTCAAAATAATGCACTACTCTCACCCCAGATATATATGGTCACTAATGTCTTGAACCTTATCACATGACACGGCAAGGGGTCTATATGAAGTAGTTATATAGCTATAGTATTCAGTTGAACAACACAATTATGATGTCTCATTATTCAAATCTAATAGTATAAATGCATGCATATTTACATGAAGTGTTCAAGCAATAATAAAATTAAGTATCAGTGGTAACAATATTTACGTGTTCATTACCCAAACCTATACATGTAAATGTACATGTACACTGTACATGTGTCGAAGCTTAACCTTTAATCCCATGGTCAACTGCTTAACCTGTTATCCTAACTAGTTAGGCAGCCAAATCATCAAACATTTCCTTCAAGATCTTTTGTTACATAGTTTACTGTTTTCATTTCTGTGCACAATGCAAATTGAGCCAAAGAGGAATATTGTACTGTTTTAAAACTTTAATAGTCACCTGCTATCTTCTTCAGTGTTTTCACCTTCACTATTGTCCTCGTTTTCCTCTTCCTCACTTTCCTCATCATTGTTAGCCTCATCCTCACACTCAAAAGCATCAGGTTTGAAGTAATCTCTTCCCCCCCCCCCCCCCCCCCCCCCCTCTTCTTCTGTTCGCAGCGATTTTACCTTTTAAAAATATTCTTTTATGACCAATGCCATGGCAGTTACCTCAACAACCTTTCCTTGTTTTTTCGAGTTTTTTTGTGATGCATCTAACTACAAGTGCACCATTTTACATCAGTACCACCCGACTCAATTTACTTCAAACTTTACCACTTTATACTGCTACAATGTTTTATTACATCAGGAACAAAGTTTTAAAACCACACCTGGCAGGGTGTGAGCTATTAAATAGAACTAACACATGTAGTCTAAGTGTAGTCTACATTTAAACATTCACCTACATTTTATACTGAGGTTATAGCCATTCCATGTACAGTAGTTCATCTACATGTATGTACCCAGATTGTGCTGTTTGAAATGTCTTATTGACTGTTTATTTCAGGACAGAAATATGACCGTCAGGTTATTATAATTGCTGTTGACTTTACTGATGGACAAAGTGTCTACCTAAAACTAGCAAAACAGCTCAATGACTTGAACATTGGAGTGCTGAGTGAGTGCATTATTTTGCTGGCAAATATCTTAGTGTCTAATATTAATACTCTATAGTCAACAATGTTGGTCTCAGCTATGAATACCCAGACTACTTTCTTCAAGTCCCTGATGTGGTAAGATTGTGGTACACAACACAATTGAGTGATCGATATAGACACACAGCTTTACATCCTTCTGGTCAGTTTCTCTTGCACTAATTTGCTTATTTCATCCCTTAGAGGCTCCGTAATCTGATAGAACTCAATTGCCAAGCAACAGTTCAGGTAATAACAATTCATATTCAGCTTCAACATGTTCTGTATTAGTTGCTCATATATTATCGGGCTTTGTGTTATACCAGGACAAGAGTGTAATGTTACAAACAGGACTAGTTTTGATGCAAGAATGTACAATTTGTATACATGCATATCTTCAATGACATTACTGTCTAATGGCATAAGCACAATTGCATGTACAGTACATTGTACATGTAGCTGTGTATATTTGTAAACAATACAATGTGGATGTGCATGTAAATGTATACTTCCTTCTGCAGATGACATATTTACTACTGCCAAAGATGGTTGAAAGGTACAAACATTGTTAAATTGCACAAATTTATTAGAGTTTAAGTACGGCAAATGTAATTGTACATACTCATCTGGTACTGTAAACTACTGATTACATCAGTTGTGAACATATAGAAATCTCAAGCATGTTCACATATACATGTACATGTACAGGCATGATTATGTTGCCACCATGAGTGGTCTATGGGGCTACATGATAAATATACATCCTTATTGGGTTGACTTTCTCACAAGTTAGGCCACTGCTAATGATTTTAACAGCACTACAGTGGAACCCCTGTAACGTGGATACCATTGAGACCCACCTTGAATGTCCTGATTATTGAGGTGTCCTCAGTTCACGGGTTGCATATTGAATATGTGAATCATATAATGCACATAAATTGTTGAATAGCAATGTTGACATATTACATATACATGTACACAAGATTCATGCCAAGTAGTCAGTAGTAGTGCTTTGTCATGTTTGGAATGTGTGTTCTTTAGTTTCACTAACTACTGTGCATGCATGAATCTTTTGCTGCTGGTGTACAGCTCTTGTCTTCCAAGAAATTCACAAATCGTAAATGTGGGCTGAACACTTCTTCAATTGTTGACATTTTAGTATAGCATCCAAAGCCGGCTGCTGCAAACAATGAAACAGTTGCATGCAAAGGACTATATATTTCTGCGGAAAACAGAAATGTAGTTTGGAAATGGTGCACATGTTTTAGAATAGCTGTAGTAAAGAGTACTTATAAAATGCAACAACAACATTGTCTGACTGGCAGCATATTCACTCTCAGTGCTTCAGTTTGTTCAAGGCACTCAATCAGTATTTCATCCATGCTTGCCTCAATCGCAGGCTCATCTTTGTATCAAGCCTAGCCTAGGTAGCTTCAATGTCCATTTATTTCTAAACCCTACACACTTACCTGATATAGAGTGTTGAAAACTACAAATAATGCTTCCTAACACCTAACAGTTTAACAATTGCAGCTGTGAACCACTGCATTACGATTAAAAAGTTTCATTTAGTGCTATTAGTTATTATCATTGTTATTAGACTATGGTGCTGATCCAGTGTGAAGTTGTACATACACAAGTGTAATACATTCCTTCTTTACTGACTGACGCATACAGCCACCATAAAACCTAATGCCAACACTTGTGACTGTGCCATAAACCTTCATAGCAATGGAGGTTTCTTAACAACAGATCAGCAGTGTAGTATCATAGATGTATGACAGTATTTTACGCTATGTTCATATTTGTGAGGAAGAGTTGGAGCAACAACTATGCTGCTGTCTGCAATATAAGATCTTTGCACAGTGTAGTAGTCAGCCAGTCATTTATAATAACACAGTGACCATAGCAATCCTTAATACTGGCATTGCATTAAGAGAAGCGTAGGAGAACCATTTGCATACCCACTATATCGTAAAGGACTTTCTAACAGGATGATGGTTCCACATTATAACCCATGGAGTAGGACCTAGTGTTCTTATGAGTAATGTGAGTCCCTGCTGCAAACAATGTCTATTAAGCCCATCACCCATATGCATAAAGAAAGAATTCTACATGCATAGTACATATACATGTAATCCTAATGAGCCTTTAAAGTATTGTCCATGAATTCCAGATAAGAAGCGATATGTTCTCTTTAGTGACATATAGTTTAATCAGCGACATAGCAAACAAACTCTGTTCACATGTCTTGCAGGAAGAAGTGACCAGACAGAGATAATCTGTAATGTGCATTTAAGTGCAACACAGCTACAGCTGTACTTGCATGCATGTATATGCAGCACTTAGAATAATGACATATTTTTAGCAACTATTGAAGAGAGCAATAATTGAGTAGGCCATGTCTGTTTATAGCTGCTACAGTTCAGGCATCACAACTATTGTATGTATGGAACAGATTGATTAGCTCATAATGACTTTGTTCTGTTCTTCACCCCAGAGGAGGAGGCATTGTTGTCAATATGTCATCCATTTCATTTTTTGCACCATCAAAATATCTTGCTGTTTATGCTGCGTCAAAGGTACATGCACATTATGCTCATCTGGTATGCACTGTGTTATTGGTGTATTTCTTTTTCTCATTCTGTGGTTGTATAATTCATGTATGAGGAAGACCACATGATTATTTAAATCAATATTATTTTTGAGGGTGGCACAATATCTGTCTTTTTGCATGCATACATGTACATGTTTGTACACTTTATGCATAATTTCATGATGCAAAGCAGTAATAGTACCCACGAAAAGTCATGTATGTGACATCGTGTGATTCACAGCTGTATATGGAAAAGGGTTCATCCTAATGCAATTTTTTTTTCAAGTTTACAAATCATTTGATATTCTATAAGACACTTAGGTACATTGTCTATATTTAGTAGTATGAAATATTGGGGACAAGTCTTTCTATGGTTCTGCTTGTGACGTGACAATTCCAAGCATCATGATCGTGCCAAACTATCTAGACAAAATATTTAGTATGACAAACTCCTGGACATATTGCAGACTACACAGTTTTGTTCATACTTGGTCTCATTGAACTGCAACTATCGCCGTAGATTTCTCTGATAAAGGATGTACATGTACTGACGTGGTACATACTTCCTCATCTATAGCAATCCATACTTACATAGACCACTGCAGTCTCTCTTACACATGTCACATAGCTCACAAGAGACCAATTACGTTACATTTCAGAGTCGTAGAAGTAGAGCAAATAAATTCACCTTTGAAAAGCTGTGTTTAAAAGGGAGCATAGCATCAAATGACTGCCTTTGTACTCAACTTTCTGTGCTCATCAGACATTACATTTTAGCAGTGCCAACAAAGGCATTCCATTGCATCTGCCTCAATGTAAGACAGCCAAAAGTACATGACTTCTTAGCAGGCTACTCTTAGGCCAAAAGCATCATTTGATGAAATCACTTTGGCTTGCCTTTCGACCCAGGGGAGAACTGAAGCAATCTCGTCATTCATCATCTAGTGACCAGTGTAGACATTCATAATCTAATGACCAGTCTAGACAGTGGCACAAGGTTTGTCCTCTTTTGCAACATTTCCTTGCAAGTAAGCTATTACCAATTTAGCCTTGCTATAGTGATTCATGGGTTCCTGTGCAGTGCTTAGCAACATCCCCTCTGCAAAAGAACTCTCTAGAGCACTTTGTTCCTGGATCTTCTGATTGTTCTTCTGGAACAGGTACCAGATGTCTGCTGTTTCGTCTCAGTTGCCCTGAAGGAGTGTTGACTATGTAAGATCTTGGTGTTACAGCAGCAGGTGACAGGACTTCTCCACGAGTATGTTCATTATCGCTTACCCACACATCCCAACCAACTTGAAACTCACACTGACATTTGTTACAATAATGTGCTTGTTTGGCTTTATACTCTGCATGTTGCTTGCTCACCAGTTTCATATAAGGTCATTTGGGGATTAAAAAAGGGCACTTGTGTGCATAAAGATCGTCCTATTAGTAGCTGTAGCCACACCATCCCATAGACGTTGCTCTGTACTGTAGCTCAACAAGCTAAGGTTAATGTCGTCTTTGGATTCCACCGTCCCAGACATAGTTAACGACAGTTTGACTATCTCTATGTACCTAGAAAAATAGTCTTCTACCAACAAATACATGGTTCCCTGCCATTCAAAAAAATCTGTACCAACCTTTTGCCATGGGTACCTAGGTAGTGTAAAGCAATCATAGGTTCCCTCCTTGAGATAGACCGCTTTGCACATACCTGACATTTTCTGCTAGTTATTCTGCTGCCTTTGTTATCCCTGGCCACCATATAGCTTCAATTGCCCTGAGACGGCACTTCATAACACCTTGGTGTCCGCAATGAATCTTATCTAATGTCTCACTCCACGATTTCTGTACAGAAGGAGGTCTTCAACAATGTGATATAATTTGGTTTAAACATCCAATACGGTTTTACTCTAACAAGTAACTTGTGTGTTTCAAGTCAGCCCAATTTACAGTAGGATCAGAGAGCCTGTAACAGGGTCTGTGGCTTGAGCATTTCGATTTCTAGCTGCCGGTTGGTAGCCGGTAAATGGCCACTGCTGTTATGTGACTATGTGACATTCTACCTCCTGCTGTAGGTTGGCACTTTCACTGTCCAGTGTTGCTGTAGGTGCCCGAGACAAGACATCTATACATATACTTTCCAGGTACATGTTGAATAAAAAGGAATATCTCATCAGTTGGAGGCGGAACCCCAATACACCATGATGGAAGATTATCCAGATAAATGGTGCTGAATAGTGGCTTGTAATCTGTCTCTTAGGATATGCTTTCCTAGAACATAATCAGAAAATTTGTCACAAACCATGTTTTAGCCAGAGCCTCTTTTTCAATCTGTGCAGTTTTTCTCTGCTGCAGTCAGAGACCGATAAAACATATACATGTATAACAGGCTTCCATTCAGCACCGAGTTTTTGAAGGACTACCACACCCAATCCATATGAAGAAGGATCAGCGGATAGTTTTGTTTCCCCTGCTACATTATAATGAGACAATACCGTAGGTTTGATCAGCCCCGACTTTGCATCCAAAAAGGCCTTTCTTGAGATGAATTCCATGTCCAGTCAGACCTGGTGCTTAACAAATCTCGCATTGGTTGGTAATTGATGCTAAATTTTCCCAATTGGTTAAGCATCCCCATAAATTGCCTTAACTCCAAAACATTGTTTGGTCGTGGCACCTTATCAATGGCTGAGGTCTTCTCTGGATCACCTCTGATTCCCGTGGCATCCATAATGTGTCCAAGAAATTTCAATGACCTAGTACTGAACTAACACTTTGCTTCATTGAGGTAACTCCTGCTATCTAAATTCTAACAAGAACCTTCTCCAGCCTCTGGTTGTGTCCATCCAAAAACCAGCACATAATCCTTTCAGGCCTAATGTCCCTTCCACACCTGCCAAAATCTGTGTAATCAGTCTCTGGAAGAGTTCGGGAGCACTTGAAATCCCAAAGGGAAGTTTTTTTTTAAATAACACCCAAATGGTGTTACAAAGGCCATTAGAAGACAGGAAGATGCATTGTTCAGCCGACTCATTCTCTTGCTCTGTTCTCCTATTGATCTCTTTCATAGATAACATTCCATTGTATGTGAAAAAGCTGTTGAAAATGTACATGTAGTACCTCGTTTAGGGTTTCTTTTCCTTCTTTGAACCTTCTGCTGCCTTCAAAGCATCATCTGCCTCTTCCCCCAAGCAATACAGAAACGTATTGCTTTGCTTGTCTTCATCTTGCTCTCTAAGGCCGGAAGCGACTCGAAATTGTTCAAACCGTTTCAGGTTTTCAGAAATTGAATGCCAAAAGGGGGTCTAGACGTATGAACGACGTCATGACCACTTACTGCCACCATGTAATATATTTACAGAAGGCACTAATACATACACTTGAGTAATCAATATAACATTAATAGTTATGCAGTTACCCCACACCAAGGAATCATCCCAGCTCTGTAATGTTGCTGGGAGAACTGTTTCCCAACACTCTCCGGCGCTGAGGGATTACAAAATACTCATACAAAAAAGCAGTTTCACTCAGAGGGAATGACTCTTTTTTCAATATCCCCAAAATTTCTCCACATAAATGTGTCATCAACACAATGCTTTTGAAACGAAATGTGGGCATTTTGCATTTGGTGGAAGAAACTGACATCAGCTCAACCTAGCAAGCTCTTATTGTCCTGTGCATTAGTTAGTTTTGCATTCATTTCAGATCTTTGTCAACTATTTTTCGGATGGCCTAAGAATGGAGTATGGCAACAAAGGAATCATTGTACAGGTTGGTGCATGTGATAATGTGATACAGGCCTTCTGTGCTATTAATTAGCCTCCTCTAATGCATGTATATACTAGCATGGATCATGTGGTAGTGTTGTGCATCAGCATCTTGTTGTGTATGCTTGTTTTCTCCAGTCAGTCACTCCAGGTTTAGTTACAACACAAATGAGTAAGAAGCGCAGAGTAGAATTCTTTGCTCCTGCTCCCATGCCATTTGTGCATGCGGCAGTGGCAACTATTGGAATACAAGACACGGCATATGGATGCTGGTCCCATGCACTGCTTGTAAGTACACTGTAATTATAAATGCTCTGCGTGTGATGGATTTTGTTTTCATTTTGCAGGGATTTATTTCAAACTTATTTCCAAAACGCATTTATATATGGTTTGTAGCCAGAAAAATGTTCTACGCACGTAACCGTGTACTTGAAAGAATTGCAAAGCAGAATGAAAATAGCATGTACTCGACAAATTGATGTGAACATACCTGCATTTATATCTCTTTAGAAATCCTTCTCTGTAGACCATAACACAGTACTTTTATCTGCATTATTCATGTGTATAAATGTATGTGTAAAGCTATATATTTCAGAATGTGATCTTCTTGATAAGCAATTGATATTTAGTGTAATAATAATGAGGTAGAGTCAAATCTATGATCAACACACCAAGCACTTATTGGGACATGTACATGTATAGTCAGACAGTCTGGTCTTTGCTACATGGTGGCACACCAAGTCCATAAATCATAATGTGCAGCTTTAATTACATGTAAGCTGATCAGTATTGTTATGAATCATGCAGGTTGAACACCATAAATCCCTTTTTTGCAGTAGTTCGGTTGTATTTTAGCCCCCAGTATTCCACCAGAAGTTTCTGTTTTTGCATCCTATCTGAATCATTGATCCTGGCTGGCAATGAACATCTACTGACGCATGACAATATAATTCTCTCAGACAAAATCAGAATTTAATTTGTGGAGGACAGGAGTTAACTCACCATCACCATCGTCATTCATGATCACTTCACGCCATCATCACCCTTATCACTACACAGCTAATTTTCAATTAATCATGATCATCATCAGAATGGTTCGCTGTACTACTTTTGTCAATACATGTAAATGTTGCTATACCACTAACACTTGAGCTATCAACTAAATCATCATTATACAGTATAATCTGTCAAATCGGCACAGAATTCAATGTAATATATGAGCTATAGCAAACTATGCTGCTCAAACACTAAGCTATAATTCACTGAAGAGCACTGAATGCAAATTGTCCAAGCTGTTGAGACTCAAAATACCTTACAACATTTGAAA
This sequence comes from Ephydatia muelleri, assembly GCA_013339895.1. Taxonomy (NCBI): domain Eukaryota; kingdom Metazoa; phylum Porifera; class Demospongiae; order Spongillida; family Spongillidae; genus Ephydatia; species Ephydatia muelleri. Next base: position 8,162,990 of record JABACO010000004.1, on the reverse strand, counting down.
TTTTTGTCAGCCAAACTTTTCATGGGCAAAAAACACCCATATAACAATCCCTGAAAATGTGTACATGAGATTTACTTATCAATTACCTAATGAGAACTATAATTGAGTGAAGAAAACCCAGCACTGTACTGAATTGCAATTAATGCTGTAAGGACTGTGGCTTGTTTGCAAATTGCATTTACAAATAGACAAGCTGACTCACTTCCCCAATTGTGTAAACCCAATACAAACATTTTTCTGAGCCTATATATATCATCACCCAATCCATGTCACAGGTTTCATTGTCAAAATGTTCTGTACGTGCCTTATAGAAATGGGTAAACTTGGAGCATAAAAAGTGAGGCTAAGCACTCACACAGAAGTTTACATGGCTGCTTCATCAGCTGTGAGCTAAGCATACCATATAAGTGGGCCATTACTGATGAAGCCAGTACAAAGATGGCAATGTGCTGATTTCACACCAAATAATGGAAGGCTCTCGAGATTCAAGGCAGACAGAATATATTATGCATTATGATGCATGCAGTTTAGGGATACAGCAATATTTCTCTCTAGCATAAGAGTCCACACTTCTCCAGGAATCATCATACATTTTGATGAGAGGGCAGCATACTCAGGCATATCCAAGGATACTTCACCTCTCCAATACCATACAGCATATCATAGTCTTGAATGTTTAATAGGGCAACATGGGTGCACAGAATTGAAAGGTACTGCATCAGAATAAAGAAGTTTATTACTTTGAAAGCTATGCTGTTCATCAGCCCCCAAACTACTTGGATGAGTTTATATGGGGAAATTAATATGACTTACGTGCCTTTGACTCTATTTTGAACAATATCAGTGTGTAAGTATGTTATTCAAGTACACAGAAGTAAGTTATTTATTCCTTACGTTATCCTTATACTGGTATCTATAATTGTTGATTATGTGATTCCAACTAAACGATCCACTGTGCAATGATTACAAATGCACCAATTGTTATTGTACAGTATGATTATATGGGATCGATTCATATATTATTACATTTCCAGTACACACAATAGAAACGTAACGTTTGCGTTGAAATATATGGCTAATAAAAAATTCAGAGCCTTACAACTCATCCATGACAGATACTCCAATTCTCACTGCGTAAGAAGCAATGTGTAGAGGACATTTCAGACTTCTAGAATATTAAGAACAAATGAAAACTTGCTTCCAACAATCCCATAATCTCATAATGTTCATTAAGTTGTTGATTGGGTTCATTAAGCATGCATCATTGCAAGATCCTTGCATGTACCCTTGTGTTATTACCTCTTGCATCATTCATCAACCTGGTGGAGCACGCCTCTCTTACCCACTGGGCATGGGACCAGATGTTCTTCCAGACACAGGTACATCGTGCTGTTATCTAATACGGATTTTGCTACATCATCTTCACACTGTACTCTCTTGAAATGCTGTGCTATTGTCCTGACATTAATTCTAGCGGTATTCCAAAAATAATCCAAGGTTTAATAAATGAGTTGCGTGTAAAGAAACGCTGAACTCGTTCCATACTGTAGTGTATTTGTATTAGGCTCACGGCTGTATCATTGGGCCACTTAGTTCATAAATAGATTATTACGGTACATCTACCATCACCGTAGCGACCGACCTAGCAACCGAGTTGCGAATGTATACAGCTTGGCTGCATGAAATATTATAAGACTTAAAAATAACATTGGAATAGGAGTTATTGTACATCAACTATGATTGTTCTTATTCTGATTCCATGCACGCAGGACCGAATCCCCATCCTGATCCACTGCGCACGTGTTGTAGTAGCCCTGGAGGAATCGCGCTGTTAGACCATTCTACATAAACTAATACTTTTCGACAACGTGCAGTTTTCCCTGGTGTGTATTTAGTCTATTCGTGTTCCCAACTCAATAAAGAGCAAGGATTCTCTTTGCAGGTGCAATGAGTTGTTGTTTTTTGTCAAAGCTGTGAGCAATTAAACGCGGTGTGTTTATAGGCATTCGGTACCGTTTTTTCGTCCATTCAAGCCATCGGTTATGCAAGAGCATGCAGATTGTTTGTTGAGGGTATGCAGGGTTTGTGGGGGTTATATCAACTCAACAAGAAGCACATCTCCCATATACTGTTGTGCTAATTATGCCTCTGACTTAATGATGGTCTTAGGTATTAATCTTGCAACTGATACCCCTCCAGTCACCCTGTAACGTTTTGTTACCTGTGCCAAAAAGTTGTTACTGCGTACAAAAATGCATTAGCTCATGGTAGGACGTACAAAAGTGTGCACAGTAATGTTTGATGGTTGGGAGTCACATGGCAAAGACATGTGCTGTGTTTGCATGTAAACATGGGTAAAGTAAAGAAAGGGGGAAGGCCAAGGAAATGCAAGCTCATTGTTCGACCAGGGAGACCTTTAGAAGTTTCTTTGAGGAGACTTGTCAAGCACATGGAGCTCACTGCACCTCCTCCATTTGTGCCATCAATGTTACATCCACCAACCATAGCAGGGTATGTATCTCGGTTGAATGCTGAATGTCCTTTATGTTTGGAAGTACTGAACAGCCCAATTGAGCTTGTTACATGTGGGGCAATAGTCTGCTCCAATTGTTGCTGTACTTGACTAAATCTGCGCCATGAACTACTGTGTACATGTTGCTATGGTGATCACCTAACAGATATTACCACAGTGTGAGCACCATGTAATCTTGTTCTGGATGCTCTCAAGTGCATTCCTGTTATATGCAAAAATGAGATCCTGCATTCAGACTATGCAACTCACCTGGGATCTGGTTGCCTGTTAACAGCATTGTTAGTGAAATTCTCAGCCATCCTGTCAACAAAACTCTGTCACCTATTGAGCCTCAGTTACAAAGAAATGTAGTCAAATGTTCACTTCTATCAAGTCCAACAAAAGATGAACAGGGTGTTGAGAGTATCCATCACTATTTTAAGAGGCTTGCATTGTCATTACATTGTAATGCTGTACGAGACCCTGCTCAGAAATTATTGCTGATGCTCAAAGAACACATGCTTCATGTGACTGCTGAAAACATTTCTGCCAGGCGGCCAAATGTGAATAAGAAAAGGAAAAGCATATGAACTCCTACCATGGTGTTTTTCAGTTATGCCGTATGCTGTTCCACAATGCAATTACCTACATACGCGCGTGGGCTCATCAATGACTTGTATTTCAATATATCTCTGTGAAAAAAAAAACTCATAACATTTAGATTGTTTTATTTCATTTCACACTAATTGGACTAGTTCGTTACGTTGTTGCTATATTCAGCAAAACTGCAGCTTTGACGCTATAATGACATGTGTAAAAAGCAGGAACGCGCGTTTTTTACTAACCGGATACATTATGACAAAAGCATGATTACTTATTAAGTTTTTCTTCATGATAACTGCTTTTTTTTACATTTAAAAGATTAGCAACACCATGACAAAGACGATTTACCCCGATGTATCCGACCCCATTGCTAAGTAAATTACTTTCTCCAGGGCGCGCGCGCACAAAGTTATCCAATGCAATGAAACAGCCGTGCGGCTACGTATGCATAGTCTGCGCATGCGTGTACTTGCCAATGGCTCGCTAACTGTACATGGTGGCAGCGATGGCAAGTCTTCGACTTCAGCCTCCCGAACCATTCCAATTTGCAAGGCCTGACACATGGGCGCCAGGAAGCGCCGGTATGGGCACTTTCGCATGGCAGCAGGCCTCTCGGGCGAAGATGAACAACGGCAAGTACTGCTTGGGCCCAGAGGCTAAAGACGTTTTAACGTCTACAGGTATATCTCTTCTGAAGAAAGAAAGAAGTACGCTAAGAAGCTAGACGAGTTTTTTCAAGTAAGAAAGAATATCATATTTGAGCGCCCTCGCTTCACCAGCGGATGGCGAATCAGCGGACGAGTACATTACCGTTCTACATAGCCTCGCGGAAGATTGTGAGTATGGGATGCTCAAGGCGGAACTGATTAGGGATCGATTGGTTGTTAGTATACGGGATACAGTACTGTCGCTAAAACTTCAGTTAGACTCCTTGTTGACACTGGAGAAAGCTCAAAAGGGCTGTACTTCAGTTTACCCCCCCCCCCCCCCCCCCTTACTTAATATTCATAGTTATTAATTAACACTAATCAACAACTATTCGCGTGTCATCGAAACGTTGTCATGGCAATGACACATTCGGTAGTCAAACTTAGATGTTACACGGGATACTGCTCTGAAATGTGCTTCAGTATGTGTCCAAAGCGACGGGACCCCCAAACTTTCTCTGCCACATGAACTCAGGGAGATAGGTGTCGAACAGCTGCAAATGCATCGTACGTTCCTCGCGCATCATTCGTTTGCAGGAACTCCACATACTTTCCACTCCCTAAGTACATGTGTGCACCAGTCACCGGATCCACAAAATGGAGCGAGTGATTCACGGTGAGGTGAACGTTGCCTGTTGTAGCTAGCAGATTGTATGCGCTCCATTCGTCGCTGTACACGACTGTTCCTGGACAAATGTACTGAGCGATGATGGGGAGCAATATCGCAGAATCCCTACGAGCCACTTCCACAAGAAAGCTCTCTCCGCCCCCTCTCTCCATCCCTCCGAAGACCCAGTGCACCCCCACAGCTCATCCTCGGTTGTATTTTCGCCTTCCGAATTTGCTCTCATCTATTTCCACCTCTTTACCAGGGCCTCCTAGGACTGCTGGATGGTCTATAAAGTACTGGATGCAGATGTCCCTGATGAAATTATACCAGTCCACAGAAGTGGCACTTCCAACCTTAAAAAAGGGAGCATAACAGATGTGCTCCCTCCCCTCCCCATAGGTCTTAGTCACCTTTACTTCATCCTGAGCTTTACCAACTGGCGATTTTGTGGACCAAAGGTGCAACAGCCTCAATATCACTTGGATTTCCAAGTGACTGCCTGAATTGTGGAAGAATAGGGAAAGGTTTATACATTCACATATTTATTCAAGGCCTTATTCAATTGGACGTGCTTTAAAGAACATCCCTTTCCTGAGTGTCGCCTCCTTCCGACAACGTTTTCTTGGACACCTCCACCCCAGCTCCACCGGACTATCCTTCCTTTTGATGAGGGTGCATCCCTCTTCTGCAGGAGCACGTCTTGCTGGATGGAAGGAGCTTCAACTTCTGGCACCACCAAATCGTGGAAGCGTGATCTATGAGCTCGTGAAACAATTCGAAATAGGGGATGGGGTGAATCAAAGGATACGCACAAACTGAGGAGCTTGTTGAGCCATCTCCGCCACCAAAGAGTACATGCATATAAAATGCACCCTTTTTGTACATGCAAAAAACATGCATGGCTTCTTACAAATCCGCGACACGACTCTGATATCGTGCTTATGTCGCGGCACGACTTTAATATCATGCTCGGCAAGTGTAGGTGTTGAAGATCTCCTCAGCATGGCAATTATTTCGCAAAGTACTTTTTATAAGGTGACTACCGAATGTGTCATTGCCTTGACAACGTTTCAATGACACACGAATATTTGTTGGTTAGTGTTAATTAATAACAAGTAGGAGGGGGAGTAAACTGAAGTACAGCCGCTAACGTGTGTTGATCTGGAAAGGTGGAGCAAGTGCACAGCTAGAAAAGTGAGAAGTCCGATAGGTTTCTGGGCACAATTGTGGGTGTGAAGAGACTTTTTGGGTTGCCCGTGTGCTACTGCTTGGTAGAATGATTACATTCAAAGTTGGACACCAGAGCAGAAGTTACTGCAATCTCATTTGATACATTTCAGAAGCTTGGAAGGTCTAGTTCTACCCTAGGTAAATCGTCAAGGAATCTGTATGGGCCAGGAAACCACAAATTGAACACAATTGGGCAGTTTGTTTGTGACCTTACTTATAAAGGACGTACAGTGAACCGGTGATTTATGTTATACGAGAGCTGAAGACCAACTTATTGGGACTCCCAAATCTACGAGCTATGAATCTGATTGCCAGAGTTGATTCTACCAAGCAGTATGAAGAGAAGATTCACCTCCAGTATGGTGATCTATTTAAAGGTCTCGGTACTCTTGGACCCAAGTACACGATTCAATTAAAGCACAATGCTAAACCATACGCATTTTAAACACCTCTAGGAATGTCCCACTGCCGTTACGAGACAAAGTGAAGGAGGAGCTGACGAGGATGGAGGAGATGGGTGTAATAACCAAGGTTGAGGGCCCTTCAACATGGTGTGCTGGTATGGTGGTAGTTCCCAAAAAGTCTTCAAAAGCAGTCCGTATCTGTGTGGATCTAAAACCCTTAAATGAAACTGCTGCGAGAGAACTTTCCCCTTCTCACTGTTGATGTAACTCTAGCTCAACTAGCTGGTGCTGCTGTGTTCAGCAAGCTTGATGCCAACTGTGGATTTTGGCAGATACCGCTATCCAACAGCTGTTGACTCCTCACTACATTCATCCCACCTTTTTGTCGCTATTGTTTTAATAAATTGCCTTTTGGCATATCTAGCGTGCCAGAGCTCTTTTAGCGAAGGATGAGTACAATTCTTCAGGATCTTAGTGGAACACCAAACAGCGCTGCTCAAATCGAAATTTTGGGCATGTGATAAGTTTTACACTTTTATCAATGGAAAGCATTTTGAGATTGAAACTGACCATAAACCGCTTGTTCCTCTGCTGAGCTCTAAGCATTTAGATACCTTACCCCCTCGAATTTTTAAGATTTCGACTGTGTTTAGGGAGGTATGACTACAGTACAGTATGTGGTATGACTACAGTATTCAACACGTATCAGGAAAGTTTCTGTTTAACACCTTGCTGCAGTACTGCTGAACCAGAAACTGGCATGACAGATGCTGATGGGGAGTCATTTGCAGATGCGACAACCTCATCTGTCCCTGTAACTAAGACATTACTTGAGAAATACCATATGGGGCAGTTCAAGGACCCCACTTGCACAACAATCAAACAGTTTTGCCCTTCTGGATGGCCTGAAAAACATAAAGTCCCAGCGAATTTGAAACCATATTGGTTGGTTTGTCATGAACTCAGTATTTGCAAGGATCTACTATTGTTTGGCTGTCGAATTGTGTCCCGGAGTCTTTTAAGACATTACTTGAGAAATACCATATGGGGCAGTTCAAAGACCCCACTTGCACAACAATCAAACAGTTTTGCCTTTCTGGATGGCCTGAAAAACATAAAGTCCCAGCGAATTTGAAACCATATTGGTTGATTTGTCATGAACTCAGGATTTGCAAGGATCTACTATTGTTTGGCTGTCGAATTGTGGTCCCGGAGTCTTTTAAGACACTAACTTACAGCGACTACATGATGGACACTTAGGCATACAACAGTGTCGCTTGCGTGCCGCTTCAGCCGTCTGGTGGCCTGGCTATGCAAAACATGCTATTAACATGGTGCAAAGGTGTCATGTGTGTGCAAAACATAACCTCCCTCCAGTGGAACCTATGATTTCTTCTTGTCTACCAGCCTACCCATGGCAGAGGGAGAGTACAGATCTATATGCATGTACTAAAGGGCTGTACTTATTTTGTTTTAGTTGACTATTTTTCACAGTATCCAGAGGTAATACAGTCGGCTACAACAACCTCAACCAAAGTGATTAGTGCCTTGAAACCTGTGTTTGCTCGTCATGGTATTTCTGAGGAAGTTGTGATTGACAAGTGGACCCCAGTTTGCTTCAGAAGACATGAAGGAGTTCACTACTCATTATGGATTTCACCACTCTACTAGTAGCCCATATTACCCACAGGGTAATGGTCATGCAGAGCGTGCGGGTAAGACTCTAAAAAACTTGTTAATCAACACTGAGGATCCATGACTTGCACTGCTGAACTATAGAGCAGCACCATTTCCCTGGTGTGGACTGAGTCCTGCAGAGCTGCTTTTTGGTAAGAGGATCCGCACAATAGTACCTCAAATGGAAACACATTTGAATCCAGGATGGATGACTTTCACAGCTATGATCAGCGGTTAAAACGACAACAAAAAACCAACTATGATTTACGACACAGGGTACGATCGCTCTCCCCATTGAAACCGGATACTGAAGTAAAGGAAACTGTTGTGACTGCTGCTGCAACCCCAAGATCTTACTTTGTAGCCACTCCAGAAGGTCAATTATGTAGGAATCATCACCACCTGACCATAGTACCCACTGATGAAAAGACTGAAGGAACTGGAAATCATCAACATGAAGAAGGGAAAAATGACAATGACACTAAACTTCCATCAGAGGGTATGGATGATTCCAATTATCAACGTCACATTCAGCCTGCAAGTTCTATAGCATCAAGAACACGAATCAAAACTGGTACCCAGTATTCGACCACCTGATAGATATTGATTAACCTTGTATAAAAGGGACATGTAGTGTATTTGTATTAGGCTACGTATGTATAGTCTGCGCATGCGTGTACTTGCTATTCTAATTATTAATGGCTCGCTAACTGTACACATACATTCAATGCCAATTCCACAGAGGTCAAGAGAACAGAACGTGAAGCTGAAAGAAAAAATGCGTTTGCATTTGACGGAGGTGATGTATATAGGGCATGTTATTTCAGCACGAGGAATTCAACCAGATCCATCAGAGATGTCAGCGATACATGAGATGCCAGAACCTAAAGGAATGGCAGATGTTCAAAGGTGATGTATAATTACTTTGCCAGGTGTTGTCAGAAGCAAATGATCATGAACCTTTGAGGTGACTGCATGATGGAGTCTGATGCTGAGTTCAAGTGGGAAAAGAGGGAGATACAAGCATTAATTGAAGTTCAAGGACCAGATTGGCAACCAACAACTACTGGCATTTTATGATCTACAAAAGCTTGTTGTCCTTCAATGCAATGCCAGCACTGAAGGCTTAAGGCTACCCTTCACCAGGAGGGGTATCCAGTAGTAATCAGTCTCCAGGTCACTGACAAGAAGCGAAAGAAACTATGTGGTTCTAGAGCTAGAATATCTGGCCGTTGTGTTTGCCTGCCAGAAATTTGATCAGTACATTTTTGGAAAGGTTGTACAGGTTGAAACTGATCACAAGCCATTGGAAATATCTTCAAGAAATCCATTCTGGGGCCCTGAGACGTCTACAGAGGACATTACATAGCAAATCTACAATCAGGTCCAGTAGCTTAAAACACTGGTGAAAACAGTGGAAAATTGATTTTACCTCAATAGTGAGCCTTTTATGAAAGGGATTGCAGAAAGCTTAGATAGATCCCTACCCATGCTAGACCAGTATACCACATCTGGAGCCCTTCGCATGTTGTCTGGACACCCTGATGGCTGGAATGTAACCACTCCAGTATTTTCAGGCCTCAAACTCAATGGATGACTCCTTTATTACACAATACCATCTTGAACTGTCATAGTGTCACGAAAATTCCAATAGCTACACATACCTGTGAAATCACTGTGATGGCTAACCCTGCACAATCACGTTTGGCAGTGCTAACTGTACCAGATCTTTGACTTCTGCCTTTCGCACATTTATAATCCGTTGGTCACTGATAGGTATGTTTTCACATTCCTTGGTGTTTTGCAGCTGAAACACAACCTTGTCTCTCAGTAGCTGTGTGACTCACTGGTGCTCTGGACATCATGTCTGCCATCAACTGCTGCTCCCCTGGCTTATAGTTACTTCCAATGAATACTTTTGCGGTATGCCATTTTAAGTACACTTTACCAATGATTATACCCTTTCACTACTTGGAAATGCACTACATAGCTCCACAATCCTTGATCGTTGTTGACGTATGCAATGGAGCAGTGTAACTACTTGCTGCAATGTATCCCTTTCCTCTCTGCATGACTCCACCTCCTCCTATACCATGCACACTACCCTCCCCAATGACAACTTCTCAATATTTGGGTTTGTCATCTGTTGTGCACGCCACTGTCAACAACTCCACCTACAAGACCACAACACAGTACGTGTTACTCAACAGACTGGCGTCCTGATAACTATTACAAAAACCAATAAAACCTGTATTTAGGGGAGATGAGTCCAAATCTCTCGTCAGGAAAAACCCCAGTGGCAAACCTCCTCTATCAGGGGAAATCAGGGAAAACCGCTAACTAGCACCACTCAGTTGAGCACACAATAGTCCAGAATTTTGAGAATGAAGAACATTCTTTGTCTTCTTTGTAACCCCCCGCATATTTGAACCATCTGAGGTAGTAAATGGTGTGCAAACGTGTATCCATGTACATTCACAATCTACTTTTATGTGTTTTGTACCACTAAGTAGCCCTGAACTTGCTCCATGGTAACCCCAAGCTGGCCTTTACAGCTAGCCCCTCTACTCTGATACCTGCAGAGTTGAGTAACGTGTCTTTCTCTTCCTTCCCAAGGAGCTTCAATTCAGTCTCAAACAAAACAGTGGAGCTTTCAGCACTGAGGATGGCTCTAGTTTTGCTCATTTTATCTACATGGCATTTCAGATTTTGTTGGCTCCAGAGTCTGATCGGTTGCATGATCCTCATACAAGTCAAAGGCTGCATAGGAGACGTGCTTTGTTTGTATGTTAGATATGTTGTATATTTTAAAACATACGGTTCCTGCAGTTGGCAACTGTACAGTGTTGCTTGCTGTGTTGCAAAACTGTTGACTCACAACTTCTGCTGCCACCCTTGACTGCTGCACATCATCATATTGCCTGCACTGATGTGTGTCGTATCTCCATCCTTGTCACATCCTTAACAGCACACCACGACATCACTTAACAGCAAGTTCAGGGGCTGATTTGAGCTCTTAAGTTTTATAAGTTGCATCACTTGCCACACTGATGACGAATGCCACAAGAAAGCTGCCAGCATGTATGTATGTAGGCTCTGCCTTTAGAGCTTTGCCCTTTGTCTTTTTATGCAATTTGTGCCTACAAACCCTGAAAGGTCTGACAACTGGCATTTGTGGTTGGGTATCATAGCTGCACACAGTGCGCATTGTTCATGATCTGGGATATTCATAATAGCAATGGATAGGAGATGTGGCACTGTTAGATTAAGACATATACTAACCTGCAAAGGATGGAACTACTAGCATAGGTAAGGTTTTAAACCTGCAATCACAATCAAACATCTGAAGTTGAAATCCATTATATTTGCAATCACCAGATATGTATATGGCTTCATCAATCAACAGCTTCAGTCATGTGGGGTGTGTGGTATGGGGGGGGGGGGGGGCAAGCGAGAACAGGTGGTTAAAATAGTGTCTCGTTCGGTTTGTAAGATTAATGTTCTTTTCACATTGAGGATTGAAATGTAATTTATATTAAACAGGCAGGTTTCCTTATTTATTCAACAAATAAAAGTATTATAATGATCAGGCAGCTCATCCCTCATTTTATTTTGACGTAAGATGTCATTGGTCCTACCTTGAAATGGCCAGGGGGACCGAAATAAGTTGAAATTCAGATGGACAGATGACTACACTGTATTTGTATTTCAGGTATCATGCAGTCCACTGCATAGCTACTTTGTCTATGGGAAGAGGTTCTACCAAAATGTTCTGACTCATGCTCTATACACAACTCAAACTATACTGCTTTTAGAAATTCATAAAGTTTCATTTTGTAAGCAGCCATAGGTGGAATTATATTGGTCTGAAGTGTACCACTGTCATGAGGATCTATTAACTTGAGGGATCCAAAGCAGCAGCAAGAAGTACTGTTTGAATGTCACATTAATAGTTGAGTCAAACAAAAAGCCTTCAAAGAAATGGTGGAAGCAGGTTCAAATATAAGTCACTGACCCACAATATTGAACCTTTGCGCATAAAATGTATTGAATTCATTTTGGACACCTACTCAGCCTCTTCCCTCCACATACACAATCAAGGCATACATGTACACACAGCTGCTACTCTAATATCGTACGCTGTATTGCTACAAAACGATTCATCACTCAAACTGAAAATTCTGTTTCCATTCCAATCAAATCTCACACAACATTCATTCTTTCCTTGTAGAAGAAGCTGGCTTAGAAATGGAACTTCTCTCATTTTACACTTTTTAGCAGCTATTTCCTCTCTAGTACACTTAAACTGTACACATGTATATACAATGCAGAGATTTTACAGTAAGGAAGCAACATGCTACTAAAACAAAATTAACAACAACTATTTATATTGCATCATTTAAACTTCAGTGGGATCAAATAAATGTTTCATTTTTGATGGTGAGACTATTGTCCAGCTTTTTCATTTCCAGCATTTCATTTTCCGGAGTGCCTTTTATGTTGTTTGCATACTCTGGTTCTAAAAAGAATTAATTGTTAAATGTTTCAGCAGCACGGACAAAATATTCCACAACCTCACAAGGTTATAAACATTAATATATGCAAACTCACTTAAAGGGAAGTACAGACCAGACAGACTGTTTTCGTACTGTTTAACTGAAAGAGATATGTGCAGCAAAATATTCATATAATTACAGAGAAGATGCACTCACCTGTGGCCTTCTTTATCATGCTTGTACATACAAGCATGTAAACAGAAAGAATCAAAATGAAAATGATAATGATTCCTACAAGGACTCCAGTAGATATGGCAGCAACAGCTTGAAGTATTATGAGGGGAGAACAATTGGAATGCAATAAAATAATTAGGTGAAAATATAATGCTTGAAGAGACTCATGCAGCTTATACTGTGAAAGGTGTGCTGACTTTAAGGATATCTCATGCTGTGTTGAAGTAACATGTATTATACTAGTTTTAAAAATGTAAACATACTGTGATACCAAAGAAATGAGAGCAAACCTTTGTTTTAAGAACTATAAAAATGCAGAACAATACAACCATATCAAACTATGTATATTATCACAACATACCTTCCGCAGTAAGCTGATTAGAAGCTGTCAAGAAATATATATTGAAATAGACTACTAGTGGTAATTTGTTTTTTCACTGTACCTGGGTTATATACTACAATAATTGCTGAACGTTGTTTGAAATGAACTGTGATGTCAGCAGTGAGTTGAAGGAGTGTAACATTGTATTTTTGACTTGTTCCAATCACTCCCACAGGTAGAAGAGACACATATTCACAGTGAATAGTGCCATTACGATCACCACTCATTAAAACAAAGTTGATTGATGGAGGTCTGAATGCTGATCCAGCTAAACGAAAATTGGAAATTAATTAAAACGTCAAATAGCATGGCAACAAATGATACATCCATTTTCAAATGTGGCTGACCAGTTGAAATTCCATTAATATCAGTGCCAAGATTTACTGTTGCATTAAGTTGTCCAGAATAGATATGAACACACACTTGTATCATATTATGTGCACTTCCACTGTACATGGTCTGATTGAAACCCACTTCAATAGCTGTGTATTATAGCAAAGGGATCTTAAAATAAAATTGCATATAAAACAACTCACAATCAATGTCAGCGATGAAAATTGTAGCATTTGTTGGTGGGACTAGTTTGACACTACTGTCATTAGAATATACGAAAACAAAAAAATTCTGTGTCGTTTCTGTTAGCAAGTCATGTAGGATGGTAATGTTTGTACAGCTTGTGTCATTTTGAGTATCATCAGGGAAAAACCAGAGTGCCAAATCCTGGACAGGCATGAAGTCTAAATCTTATGGGGAAAAAAAAAGAGAAGAGATATGCATTACTTGCAACAGTGAATTGATGAGAGTACAAACCATTTGCAGTTCCATCGGTTGTGGAAATGTATACTACAACAGGTATGTTCAAGTATCCACTTAATATAACAGCACACACATCCAAATATCCTTCACTTTCGCTGGTATTGTAAACACTTGAAGTCAATGACACAGTTATATCTACAAGAATGAGGAATTTGAAAAGTAAAACATGAATGAATTCGTATGTATTGCATGTTCATTGGTATCTTATGAAGAGCTCAATGCATCATGCACTTGTAGGAGCACTTATGTGCTCAGTTCACTAGTCCAATACAAAATCTCTGCCATCCTCAATTCGTTTTCTCTGTTTCAGTTTTATGAAGAGACTTCAAAACAGGGAATACAGTAGACCAAATAATATGATACTTATAAAGAAAAACAAGTTTAATTACATGTTTGTGATAATATGAGTTTAGATTTCCTACTACGTATACAAATGTGTCAAATATATAGACCTGCGTGCTACAATGCTAAATGCATGCCGTGCTTACAGTTAATGTCATCTATGATGACTGTAGCATTCCATGGCTCTGCCAACTGAACAGCCATAATATTGCTGTGTAGTGAAACTACCAGTTTCTGCATCCCATCTGTGATCATGTCATCGAGGAGAGTTATATTGGCACATGATGTATCATTTTGTCTTTGACCGCTGCTGAACACTAACTCGACATCAACAGAATAGTAATCTTCACCTACAAGAGCAATTTCACTTTCATCATTTATACAACTCATTTTACTTTGACTGTGTCTTATGTAGCACTTTAATAATGTGAAACATGTGATGTGAAACATAATCACCAACCTATTATTGCAGTGTCATTTGTAGAAGTTAGATGTACACTAACAGATTGCTCTAGAGTCCCTTTAAGTATTTCAGCACAGACCTGTACATACCCAGCACCTCCATTGGTAGTGTAGATAGGTGAGGAAAACCCTACCATAATATCTGCACATGAATAGATTTTGAGCGGTAGTAGGATGTCACAAATGATATATATGCATGCATCACTTGATTCAATTGGCAACATATGGTGTGAATTTAGCAGTGATATTCAATATAGTTGTCAACTCACAATCATTATCTTCAATACACACAGTTGCATTGATGGGTGTGGTTAACTTTAACCCAATGTCATTGCTGGTTATGTAAATAGTGAAATAGTTTGTGTTCTCGGTGATCATGTCATCAATAATGGTGATGTTGAAGCAAGATGTGTCATTCTGTCTATTTCCACTGACGAAGGATATCGTATAATTGTGGACCTGTATGAAATTCCTGTCTGAAGATAAACAATGGGTACAGTTTTCTCAATGCACTCCCATTATTGTGTTGAGTAACCTGTTGCTGTGCCACTCATTGTTGAAACATAAACACTAGCTGATCTTCCCAGAGTTCCCATAATGATCTTGGCACAGACTGTCACATAGCCCATGCTCTCACTCGAGTTGTATGTGCTTGCATCCAATGACACCTGCACGTCTGATAATGTAATATTCATCGTCATCAATTGCATGACAAAACAATATCATAAACAGAGAAAGACACCTCTACGTGTTGATGACGGCATCAAATGCTCCACTGCAATTGAATGCATTATGTAACAACCAAATGCAGTAATTTTTGTGACAGCATACAGGTATGTCTATTTTAACCCCTATTCACCTGAAAATTTGTCCTTTATACAGGACACATTTGGCTGTATACAGGACAAAGCTGTTGATTTTATTTGAGCATAGAATGATACTTGGTTTAAAGGTCCAGGGCATTATAATTACAGAAATGGTTAGTGATTATTTTCATATCATGACCTAATTTTTCACAACCTAGGATTTTTTAATTTGTCACTATGAGATGTTTTGGCAATTTATAATTGAAGACAATACCAAACTTCTAACTTTCAAGGAGCTTTTCTCTCAAAAGGAATGTATTTCAGACTCCAAACTCTGGAATCGATAACACCAACTAATATGTGGTGCATATATACAACAATATATATATTAAGGTTTGTATGGTTTATTTGTTGCATTATACTCAATATCATTGTATGCCTACTAGTTCCAATAACTAAGAAGCCTCAACCGATGGTGCCCTCCACCATCTCCGACAGTGCCTTAATAGATGGCTTGGCATTGTTCCAGGTCAAGTCCTGTCCGACGTCCGTGGTTTTTGTAAAAAAATGATCCACATGGTCTTTGAAGGACAGCCTTGGGGTAAAGTTTCTCTTGCATGGCCCTATTCTGTGTGGAAAGATCCACCCATTTCGTGGTCACTCCCGAAGTCAACCCCTCAGCTCTGTCACCCGACCCAAACGTCCAGCCATCCTTATGGCTGTCTCCTAATAAAGGTGCATCTAGCGCGTACATAGTGGCTTCAGCCAAGGATGGCAAGTACCATGAGGTGGCTAGCCTACATGTACCAATCTTAAAGGCAAGAGCTACGTCCAAGGAGAGGGCTGAGCTGGGGGTAGGTAGTATTACATAGATGACTGTGTGCGCCTTGGTTTATTATGATTTTCTTCTTCACACAGGGAAAATGTATACTAACCAAGCATCAAGCTGTTGTCATTATTGAGCATTGTGAATTTATGTGCAATATTTTGTACTTCTCATTTGTTGACAAAATGTAATTACAAATTCAAAAATCATGTGTGAATGCATATACAACACTCGCAAGCAGCACGCTCTTCGTGTGGATGGCCCACACATGTAAAAACAATGTTTCATTTTCTCCATGGACAGAACAGATCTTGCAAAAGAAGTATGCCTTTTGACCACAAGTCTTACCAGTGTCTGTCACAACTCTTGCATCTGCCCATCAGTTCCACCTCCAGAGCCTCTAATGAGTAGAGGGCAATGATCAGGTAAGGATAATTCACTCGCTTCATTATAAGGTCTCTGTCTGCATCACAAAACAATGTCAGATTGCTTTCCAGACATACAGAGTGCTACAGCCAATGCATTAACAAATTTCTTGAGTGTTGGTTTGGATTCATTCTCACAAAAAAATACGAATGCCAAAAACCAATTTACAACTATCATCCCCAAGACAGTTTGGACCCACCAATCCTTGGTTTGCCAGATTTCCTCCAGCCTAAACAAATACTGACAATAATGATTATGAATTTCAATGGAGTTAGCAGCCTCAAAGTAAAACTTCACAATATTTGACTGCGGAACATCCATAAATACACCCTGGATCTGGCCAGCATCATTACAGATTTTTCGCAACCTTTTCCAAGGGGCTGCAGGCAATGATGAAATAAACATTTTCATCAATTTATTGACATTTGCACTTGCTTTTCCTGGTTCATTCCAAGCATTAGCTATCAGCCTTCTTCCATGCTCATCAATGAATTGCAATGACACAACATCTCCATGCTTCGAATTGAGGCCAATGCATGTTCTTGAATCCATTGCTTTCGATAACCAGCACTAGCATTCTTCACAATACCAACAAAGTTCAACCCACATGCCTGCATTGCTTCTGCTGTTTTCACACTACTAAACCATCCATCTCCTATTACACACCTTTTTGTACCATGATAATGTTCTGTCAAGCGCTGAGTTACCTGCAGTTGTTTTGATTTCCCTTTCACTATGTTTTTTCAGTGCCATATTTTCAAGCTTATCTTGAAATTCTATGTGAAGAATAACCTTGCTCTGAGAGTCACTCATATTTTTTATCAAGAAGCCAACCCCTTCAGGTTTTAATTTCATCTTTGTTATTCCAGGTACATTGTATTCATCTCCGAACCATCGACTCATTTATTCATCAATGGTAAGTGTGCTTCCTGCAGTAAAAATTCGGTCCATATTGTCATTGAAATGTTTGAAAAGCTGATGTATGGAATACCATTCATCTCTTTTTTCTTCATCTTCAGCATTACCCTCCCAAAATTTCAATGCACCACGGATCTGTTCCCAGCGATTCTTTTGTAACCCTGTTTGAATGGCAAACTTTTGTGCTGTTATAAACCAACATCTTTTTCATTCCAATGATGTGCAATGCTAGATAATGGCTGAACTGACATTCCCAGAGGGATCGAATAACGTGGGTTATTAATATGCTCATCAACATGATTTGTCTTATCCCCAAGTACGTAGCAGTAATGATGAGATTTCAGCTGTCTTGGGAATATGCTAAAGTAATCAATCTCTGAGGCCAGTTCAATCTGGGAATCACAGTAAATGTATCTGCAATACTCCTAGGGTCAACAACATCTAAGGCAGGGTCAAGCCTCCACACTCGATTACCGACATTGACACAATCGTCTTCTCCGCTAAGGACACGTTCTTGAGAGTTCATCTGATGACTGCTCGGTGTCATCTGATGATTCTACTGTAGCATCAGATTCATCCCTTTCGTCTATCTCATCTGGTGCAGGCCCGGCGCACACGGTGCGGTTGGTGCGGCTTTGGCCGCACCAACTTTCGGTCCCAAAATGGGCGTGTCTAATATGTGGGCGTGTCTGATGTCCATAGTGCATTTATTCTTTAACCATTGTAATTATCGATCGTCTACTGATAACTATTTGAACGTGTTAGTCTCGCATTATAATTACATTAATTCATAGTCGTACTTAACTTAACCATTGAATGAATTTCCTGCTGTGCAACTATGGGCTCTCAATAAATGATCTGCCTCAGATCCTCGACATCCCGCACCACCCTATGGGCCTGACGTTCCCTAAGCGTTCATTTGGAGAAAAAAAATCCTGTCTTGCGATAGTTTCAGGGTTAATTGCATTGCATGGTTTAAGACATGGGTCAAAGGTAAGGACTTATCATACTACCACATCTGCGTGAAGGGATTTAAAGAACGGAAGATGAAGTCCAGAAAGATTTTGAGTTTGTCTGCACATTTTATAAAGTCATTAAAGATGACCTCCATCCAGCTATTACGCTATCAGTTGTCTATTTTTTGCAAGGAATTATTCAACAGTTCAAATTCCGCCGACAATTTTGGACATCATTAAGTACACTTGCACTTTAACACCGCAGCATCTCAAAAACAACTTCTGTCTGAAGTTTGTACAGTAATGAAGCTAATTGCTAGTGATGACGCTACAAATGCAACTTCCGAACGTATATACATTTAGCGCGCTCCGTAGGATTAAAAGCTATCGACGCAGCACAATGAGCCAGGTAAGATTAAATCACCTAATGGTGCGTGTTACACGTTCACAAAGCTCTCACTGACACCATCAAGCTGGAGAACATCGCAGACGAATTTGTTAACAGTTCGCAGCATAGGACAAAGATATTTGGCAATCCTTGATAATGATACCCAAAGTCCCCTAATACTTAAAGAGCTTCAATCTTGATCAGTTAATTTGCTTTTGCCACATCCATGTTTGCATTGTCCGGTTACATATGATTCTGTTTTTGCATCTTACATGTATTTCATCAACACGGCCGGGCATGTGCTTCGAAAGAAAACTTCAACCCGCGCGCACTTTGCATGGGGCCACGCCCATACTAATATTTAATAATTGGCCGCACCAACTTTGGACAGAGTGCGCCGGGCCTGTGGTGTAGATAGAGCCTTCGACATATCACTAGTCTCGTACCCAGACCCACATCGCAGCTGCGGATGGATTACATCACCGCTACGCGAATAGTAACCATCCGAGCTGCGATGTGGGTCTGGGTACGGGACAAACAAATCTAGCGCGATTTGGCACAAGCGTGTCTTGATCGTCTTTAAAAATCGAATGTTGCGCCTCATATTCCCCTATCACATGGGGATGAAAGGAGGTCCATTCCACTCGAAATTTAAGTTTCCTTCCAAGACCTAAGAAACTTTCCTTCTCCTACACCTTCCGACCAAAGTGGACCAAAAATTTTCATTAACTCCCGTGACATTCGTTCCTCATGCGCGTATGCTTTGACCTACCTCCCAATCTTTCCGTCGAGAGTAACTCGAGAACTGCCTGCTCCCACCATTTTAGTACAAAGTTTAATGAGGTCACGTATAAAAAGGGCTTCAAAAATTGTCCCTTACGCAAGACATTTGTCCTTCATACGGAACATCAGGTGAATAGGGTTAGAGTACATCATTGGTGCATTCTGATCCAAAAAGTTGTAATACGTATAGTTCCATTTTTACAAAAACATATGCAAGGTTGATGTTATAATTGAACCGATGTTAATTCATGATACCATTGCAAATTATTATAATGCTAAATTGGTGTCTATATGCATGAGGCAGAAGCGATTTAACCAAAAAATTGCAACGAAAAGTCATTGCAAGCCCAACAATTCATTCACTTCTAGCCTATTGAAAGGAAGCACAAGCGAAAGCAGTCACAGATGCATGGCTTATTTATGCAGTGCACAAGCAGAATTTATATCAATATCTGGTGCAATTGCACTGATGTTAAACAAACTGTATTTAACAAATTGATATTTCAACACATGTTGTTGCATACATAGAATATAATAAAATGGCACATATAAACAAATCAGATTAAAAAAATAAATCAAGCAGTGTGCTGCTATGGATGTCGTTTTTATACACTGAATGAAATTAACATTATTGTTATTCTATACAGTACGTTAAATAAATAATGGTACACTGGGCTAGAATTAGCACTCATAACCACAATTCTATTTCACTATACTCCTCACACAATAAATGCATGAGCTATTTACTGAAACCCATACACTTTTGAATTTTGAATACTGTACTATAGCATTAGTGCATAGTTCTTGAATACAACACAGCGCAGGAAGGCCAACTTACAGTCACTGTCTGAAATAAATATTGACGTGTTGAATGGTGTGGTCAAATGTACTGCTGTATCATTGCTTGTTAGTGTCACAGCAAAGTAATTGGTATCTCCAGTGATCTTATCATCAATCACAGTAATGTTAAAACAAACTGATCATTTTGGCGCCTTCCAGATGTGAACAATAATGGATAGCTTTGGACTGGAATGAAGTTTCGATCTGTAAAGCAATTATACCAAATTCA
Source organism: Ephydatia muelleri (assembly GCA_013339895.1). Lineage (NCBI taxonomy): Eukaryota > Metazoa > Porifera > Demospongiae > Spongillida > Spongillidae > Ephydatia > Ephydatia muelleri. Next base: position 8,142,343 of record JABACO010000004.1, on the reverse strand, counting down.
ATAATCTCCATTTAAATCTACTAGATTATCACTGTTGAAGGAGAATTGTAATAGGTTAGAAGTATATAGTTAGGATCTAGACCATAACAATGAAAATTATTCACACAGGTAAAACTGACATGAGATAAAACTATTTAAAAAAAGTATATATTGCACCTGAAAGTACATATCACTGCAATGATCAGTTGCAGAATTATTGCCCTCACCTGTTGCTGTCCCATTCACTGTCGAAGCGTACACCCAAATTGGTCTTCCCAGAACACCAGTTACAATTTTGGCACATATCATTGCATAGCCTTGTTTTTTCACTACTGTAGTATGCGCTTGCAGTAAAGGACACCATCAGGTCTGAAATGTAAAGCAGAGGATAACCACTGACTGTAATACCCATGCTTTCAGACTAAAGCATATGGTGAACGTACAATCGCTGTCTACAATGGTGACAGTCGTGGTATTTGGTGACACCAGATGGATGCCAGAGTCATAGGTGGTTAGGTAGCCCTTTAAAATCCTTTGCATCTTCAACAATCAGATTGTCAAGCACAGTGATATTTATACATCTTGTAGTGCCATTGCGATCTCCATTTAAAAACTGAACCTCAGCATATTGTCGAGGTGAATAATTGCCTATTGCAATCAAAAAAGATTAAACAATCATTAAATGAACACAAGAAGTTCAATGGTGGTTTACTTGAATTGATTGCAGTTCCATCCATAGTACTGACATATACATTAGCACTTCTTTCCAGAATTCTGTCTGGATTTTAATGCACACTGTAACCATATCCTGTGCTCTCATTAGTAGCAGTGGTGGCCGATGTGAACCCGATAGTTATGTCTGTATGATCCCAACAGAAAATCATTATGGGCATGAGGGTACTAATGATATGCCATGCAACATACAATCACTGTCTGTAATTGACACAGTTGCAGGGGTAGGTGTAGCTAGCTGCACTCCTGTGTCATTGCTGGTTATAGAAACAGTACAAGAAATTTGTGTTTTCAGTGACCATGTCATCAATCACAGTGACATTGAAGCAAGTGGAATCATTCTGTCTTTTTCCAGAGGTAAATACTAATGGGTAGCTTTGGACTGCAATGAAATCTCTTCCTGAAAAGCAAACCAAATCAGTCATGAACATGTATCAAAGCAAGCAATGAATTACATGAAAGGAATTTGTTACAGTGCACAGTATCATTTGTTCAAAAAGCTCTTTGATAGCATTTATATATTACGGTATTACCTGTTGCGGTTCCATTGGTTGATGAAAGATAAATGCTAATGGACCTTCCTAGTGTTCCGGTGATTAATCGGATGCACACACTTGCATAGCCCACACTCTCGCTGGCATTGAATATACTTGCAGTGAAGGAAACAACTACATCTGAAAGGTAACCATTGATAAATCTCACCTTTGTTGTCTACTGACTCATATTTACGCTATAACTCACAGTTGCTGTCTATAATACCAACAATACAAGTCTTAGGTTCCACAAGAATGATTGCTGTGTCTTGGGCGGTTATGGACACATTGAAGTATTTAGTATCTTCTGTGATCATATTATCATAAACAACAATGTTGACACATGCTGTGCTATTTTCTGTGTCTTCATCAACAAATTGCACTTCCCTATGCTGAAGAGGTGAATAATTTGCTGTTCCAATGCATAAGTGGCACAGTTAGTAACGGAGCTTCCAACACAATCTACTTACTTGTGCCAATAGCAGTCACATCCACAGTACTGAGGTATATACTAGCATTCCTCCCCAGATATCCTGTCATTATTTCAACACATGCGATGGCAAATCCAGAACTTTCATTTGCAGTAATAGTGGGTGATGTGAACCGAACTGTTATGTCTGATTGCATCAGAGATAATGTGAAGCAATTCAAATTAGAGTGTTATGAATTGCGAAATAACGATAATCACTGTACTCACAATTGCTGTCAGTAATAGACACAGTGGCACTGATGGGTGTGGTTAACTTTAACCCAGTGTCATTGCTGGTTATGTAAACAGTGAAGTAGTTTGTGTTCTCAGTGATCATATCATCAATGACAGTGATGTTGAAACAAGATGTGTCATTCTGTCTTTTACCACTGATAAACAGCAATGGAAAGCTTTGGACTTCAATGAAGTTCACTCCTTAAACGTGCAAACAAAATACAACTATAATACACATACTAATACATGGTATGTCAGGATTTATGAGTAAGCTATGCTTAAGATTTCCGTATTTCCTATGTTTATTATAGTCTAATCCATTTTTAGACTGTCTACATCAATGCACTTCATTCAAAACTAAGTAATGGGTTCTAAATCCTAATGTATGTTTAACGGGTAAAATATTTATACACAGATGAATTTGTATCAAGAGTACATTAAGCAACACTTGCTTTTAAGCTGAAACAAACCTGTTGCTGTTCCATCGATAGTTGAAGCATAAACATTAATGGATCGTCCAAGAGTTCCATTTAGAATTTTAGCACACACAGTAACAAAGCCAGTACTCTCACTGGTATTGTATGCACTTTTAGTAAGAGACAGTGTGACATCTAAAATGGGCAGGGCATAGATGTAAGGCATTTGAAAATAAAACTCTAGACATATGCATAAATGGATCTTTTCCAGACCTAACACATATCTTTTCATGATTTCAATTTTTTTTATTCTAGAAGTCTGAAACTGCTTCTTATGCACTGAATATAAGTATCTGTCATGGAGTTGTAAGGCTCTCAATATTTAATTAGACATACATTTCAATCCAAATGTTATTCATGTACTGGAAATTTATAATGTACGTGTTAAGTTCCTTTTTGCGGAAATGATCCCAAATGCTTGTGGTTTTATGGTACTCACAGTCACTTTCCTCTATGGTGATTGTGGTAGTATTTGGGGCTATCACATGGACATTTATGTCATATGTAGTTAGTAAGACTGTAAAGAACTTTGCGCTTCCAGTGATCATGTCATCAAACACAGTAATATTGACACATCTTGTGCTGTTCATCTGGTCTCCACTTAGAAATGTAAGGCTAGCATTTTGAAGAGGTGAGTAGTGAGCTGTGTAAAAAAAAGTTATGGGTCATTTATAGAAGCCATGCACCCCTTGTATAAGAAAACAGTTCATTTTACCACTGGGCTAACTCGAAGGGTACATTGCGTTTATCTACTTGTATGGGCAAAGTTCCCCATACCTGGTGCTGAGCCAATAAACTAGATTTGAACCAACAATGCTATTAGAACTATGCATATCTGTTTCCATGGTTGCATGTTATTCAAAAATTGACAACTGCCTTGATCCAAATTGTTACAGTAAGGTTAACAGATAAAGTTATTGGACATTCTTAATCATTGAGCATGGAGTCTTTCCAGCAGAAGACTCGAAGATCATATGTCATGACATCATTCCAAAAATGTGACAGATAGCTATTATTCTAAACGGCATGATTTTCTAAACAAAATTTCACATTATTTGCGCAATGCATTCTGTTCACTAAGCTGGGTGTTTTAAGTTTAAATTGGAAACAATCATCATACATCATTGTATAATCAGCATTGTTAGTAATATATTTAATTCATAGTGCAGTGTATTGCTGCATTGGTAAAACATTTAAAATAAACAAGGGGAGATGGGGCAAATTAAATTGGATGGGGTCCACCCTGTTTAGAGAACCACATGTAATAGATGCCCTCTAAAGTATATGTGCCAATCATCCAAGATACTGTGATTTGAGACACTTAGGATGGAAGGAAGAGGCTCATTGGTGAGTCCCAACATATCTACTACCACTGATGTAGATATATTTAAAAGCAATTCTGAAATTTCAAGTGCAACAAGTTTGATATTTTATTCATACTATACTACATTGCTGAAGCTTGGAAAGTAAGAAAGCTAAGGTATAGCCACTGGTCCACGGAGCTTCGTGAACTGAACATCAGATTTCTGAGATTCATTGGGTTCATAGGGTTCATTGGGTTGCAAAAAGATAGGGTAACTAACTGTCTTTGTAACTGTATGTGAAACTCATTTACATTGTGATTGCATGAAAATACTCCTATCGGACTAGACAATTGCTTACTTAATTTGAATGCAGTCCCATCAAGTGATGATAGATACACATTAGCAGCTCTTTGGAGTAGTCCTGATGTGATCTCAATGCATACATGCACATATCCTTCATTTTCACGCACACTGTATGTGCTTGAAGTGAAGGATACATCAATGTCTGTACAAAGAAATGAACAATGGTGACACATGAAAATGAAAATTATAGAGCTCTAAAAATTGCTAATGATGACTTGAAATGGGCACAGTAAACATCAAACACAATTGCCAATACCTCACAGTATACATAATTTACTTTATGATCATGTCATCACCAAAGGCACTGACATGTTATTACCTAATCTACTGCATGATCACCTGTTATTAATATTCTCTACATTTTTATCATTTTCTTTCCACTTTTGTCTTTTTAATAGTGCAGCAATTATGAGTTACTTTGCAATGCTCAGTAATGCAGTTAAGCATTAGTTAAATGCTGGCATACTGTTTTATTTAGAATGGGTATGATCGCTAGTTTGGGTAACATAGCCTTAAAAGAAAATGTACTAGAGATTTGAAAAGAAAGAAAGAAAAGGCTATATAAATACATGGTATTATTAACTTGAAGTTTGCAAGTTGTACTTGTGTACTGAAAAGATTGGCTGTAACTACCCAAACGTTTGCATGTATAGTGCGTGCAGTTTCATGCACATAGAAGGTGTCTTACATTGTGTTGTTCCGCCAAGAATCTGAACTGGAACACTTTGTGCATAGCTTGGAATAAGGACACCACTGCTGTTTGATGTAAGGTATACAGTGAAGTTCTTAGTGTGTACAGCATTGTTACTGAGGATAGTGATGTAGCTACACATAGTGGCCCCTGCAGTTGAATTCACTTCGAATAACATGACATTGTCTTCGTTTTCATAATCATATTGCCTGTGTGGTAAGAATGTAGTTATTTACAATTAAGTGCACTCTACAAATAGTGTATCAAACATCTAATATATAACCTACAATGTATTGGCAGCATTGCAATGTACACTACTTAATTGATGCACAGTTCATTTGCATTGTATCCATGTAGGTTAGCATTCACTAAATTTATATTCTTTACATAGTTCTTTGAGGTGAAAATTGCAGACTGGTTTTTAATAGATGGTGAGGATAAAATCTGATCTCGTGAGTCTAAATGTTGCACATTGTCAGTGTTAAAGGATCCAGTGACTCTTGCTCATATATCTTGTGATTCTGTAACACCCTAAGTCACCATGTACTAGTGTTTAGTGACTCTTTCTATGAGAGTCAAGGTATGTTAGCAATAGTTGCTACAGTCATGGCATATTACCTTAGAACTTAGAACGTGTTTCTTTTATATAACTATCTACTTTGTGAAATTGTCAACATAATACAACATAATACATAGTTTGGCTAGCAGCTGAAAGTACAGACGATCTGAATGGGAAATTCTGATACATATTTTGCACGTTATGTTTGAGTGGAGCACTAATGTGGTGCAGTGAAAGTGTATTAATTGAATTCAAGGGATCATGGAAATGAAAATTATACTGGTTATCTTGTTTTTGCACCGCCCAAAACACTTTCACGATGTAGCAATTGTAATGACCACTTTATTATTCATTGATTTTTATTTTCGATACGTTATTAGTAAAATACATCGTTGCCTGTTGCATCCCCCAACACAACCCCTCATGCACACAGTGTCCCATACTCCTCGTTACCCAGCTAGTCGTATCGGCATAAAGTTTATTCACTGTATCATTACGAGCGTAATTAAGCGACAGAGGTCACTTCAGCGTGGTCACTTATTTAGTACACACATATTTAGTACACACGCTGAGCAAAAAGACTCACCATGAATAAAAAGCGTATGCGCTACTACGTTTCTTTAATTAATTACGTATGCGTGAAGTTTTCACACAATTAGCGAGCAAACTAAGACTGAGCATAGACGGGAGGGAAGCGGTCCGGGGACAGGGGTATGCTATCCCGGATCGTTAACATTTATACGATGGGCACCGCGATATTCTCCGGACGGGGTGTGGCTTGATTGACTGATGAAGCATACGGATCCTTTAACTACAGATGCGTTCATTGTATACATGCATGTACCGATGTACGTGCCGTACTTATTGCGTTTCCGTTTGCTGTATGAAGTTCGACTGCTACCGTTTGATTGAGAGTGCCATAAAGTAGAGTTACATATTTCAAGATCTGTGGTGTTTTCAGACTCGTTTATTTCGTATGGTATTGCCAAGATTCCAATTTCCACATCTGTTAAAAGAAATACATGCATAGAATGAGTGAGTAATAGCGGCCGCTAGAGCGCAGTACAAAGTACAAGAGTTATGAATGTTAGGAATAGGGTAAATGGAGAAGGAAGAGAGGGAGGCATCAGTTTCGGAGATTGCATACGCGCGTGTTTTGAAGGGTAAGGTTTAAAATGGACAACTCACCTGCACCGATGTTGCTGCATGTGTGACATAGCAGCACACAGGCGGCGATCAAGAACGTTTCTGTCTTCATGCAGCTGTGCGAAGAGATGAATTCGCTTCCTTGGAATTTTCAATTAATGTAAACATTTACGCTTACTACAAACATGGCATGCGAGACTAATTGATGGGGTCTCGTACCCAGACCCAACTATCCGCAGCTGCGGATGGATTACATCACCGCTACGCTTCTGCGGATAGTTGGGTCTGGGTACGAGACTAATTGATGGGTGGTGTATCCAGAGATAATATATTATCTCTGGTGTATCCCATACGCTGAACTGATGTCTTGATGTTTTTTTACATGTAACATGTAGAGTTAACTTTTAACGACACGAAAACTTAAATTAGGAAGTGTAAGAATGGCATCGCCACGCGCACGCGCGAAACACGGACCGGAGGGACCGCACGATAATTGCTATCCCTAACGAGAGGGCAGTGCAGTACTGGTTATCTAAGCGATTAATTATACCTCTCTGTGCGTTAAACTGATTAAAATTGTGGTATCTATCCGTTAAATCGCCGCCTACACGTAGACGCATATCATCTACGAGTAGACGGTTTATATAGTATCGTATATATCGATGGAGTCAAGTTAAAAAATGCTACCTACCCACGTGTTGCTTGACCTGTTTAGATAGCTCAGTAAGAAAATCAATATTTTTTTGGAGGACCCGAAAATTGCTCTGAAGTAGCGTCTACGGGTATATGATTTTTAATGATTACGTCTACGTGCAGGTGGTCCGTCGATTTAACATAAAAGTGGTGCCGTCTGCTTTTGTTGAAGTACTGAGTGGGTAAAGACTGAGAAAGTGACAACCTTTTGACCTTTAGGTGCTAAAAAAAAGCCCCTAACTAGTAATGTTTTTTTTTTTAGACTAAACTTGATTTGATATTTTAAGCTGACTAAAACTATAGCACTAATGCATAACAAATACAAAACGATTGCTAAAATGATCCTTTCCCTAAGGTTGGAGATTTGTAGTGAAATAGGCTGCTACTCCTCCCCCTTCATCACATTAATCAGAGTTGATATACTGAAATTAATGCATGGTATGTACACTGATAACTGATATACATGAAAGGTTCCAAATGGCCACAAAAAATACATATACACACAGGCACAAATCCTGTAGTTTCCTTGAAAGCCCTACCAACATTTTGGGAAGGTGGCTCTTCATAGACGAAGGGCTGCAGTTAGTTATACCATTAAGGAGTTGTGACAAAACTGGGGATGTCATTCCAATGGAAATATGTATAGCCAGACCTGTGAGGCTTGGCCTAGCTTTGGCACTTCAGTGTTTTGTGGGCCAGTGCATGCATTGATACCAAGCATTGTACAGTTTATCATTCTAACTACAATTTAATTCTTGAGCATCCAAGGGCTGCAGACCTGCTTCACACTGGCTTCCATGAAGCGATAATGTGTAGTCACAAATAATTGTTGGGCTTCTTTAGTAAGCCGCCTCATGCAAACATCTTAAGCATTTTTTTCAGCTGGTACAATGGAAAATGGGCAGTTCTTTCAAACCAGAATTATACATGCTGTGGTTAAACAAGTCATACATGTACAGTGAGGTGAATAAGTGAATTGTGGAGTGAATTATGTCAGCATAGAACTAAACATCAAACATCAGTTGCAGAAGAGGTTGAAGCCAGGTAGTTGAAGTCTGTTTCATCTCGGAAATACTTTAAAGACTGCAACAACAACAACAACAAAAAAAAAAGAAAGAAATGCATTAACATTAATGCTCCCTCAATGTATTTATGGTTGTGGCTCTTTAAAAAAGTGGATTATTTACACCTATGCTGGTTCTACAATGGATTAATGTCATGACCACAAAGGAGCTTGTCAACTAATGTATAGCAATGAAAATACCACTAGTGCATAATGGCATTAGCAGAGTTTTTTTGCAGAACTATTGTATTATTCAAATTACATGAAACAGTTCATTCAACGAAGGAGGTGTACTGTAAAAAAAAGTGTGGCTCACCTCTGTGGAAACAGTGGCATAATGATGAATAAATACATTGCATGATGTCTCATCATCTATCATCATTGGGTTGTTGGAAGTATTGTTTATAGGCGAGGATTTAGGGTGATAGAATTTTGCTCTGACAGTTGGACTTTGGTACTAGAGGTGCTGCTAATGGTGGAAACACCTTGATGCAACTGGTAACACTGTAAGAAAAAAAAATTATAAGAAGACAGTTACTTTAGGATGAACTTGAACAAATATATGACGCTTTTTATGCAATGTAGGACAAATGCATAGCAGCATTACACATTACGATGTAATGGATATATCAGTAAGATTTAAATTATGCTTTCAGACCAACTAATTGTTGTAAAGTGCTCAATGATGATGTATGCAATGCACTATTTCTATCTCCTTGTTGACAAGTTTCAACTGTATGCCATTTTAGAATGTGGATAAATAAGTACAATGAATATACCAACGTCAAAGTAAGATGAATTCTGGCTAACCTTTCGTGGGATGTAGTCAGCTTCGCTGTACAGTTGGAGAATGCAAAATGGACAATGATGTGTTTGTAAACAATACATGTGGCACACAGAAATTGACATAATCAACCCGTAAGTAGTCCCTCCTACTTTATTGTGCTTTAGTTCTGTCTGTTCCTCACAATGCAGTCCTCACATTAACACTATCAAAGCAGCTTATTGTGTAGATCATTTTTGTTTTGCCTATTTGAGCTGAATGCCAGAATGATAAAAGCTTTCCAAATCAATCATCTCTGTGTATATTGTTGGCAGCATTTTATGGTGCAGCCATTTCCTATCATTCCTTTCTTTTCCTGCAACATTGTGTATAATTTGGAATCCAGATAAGAATGTATATTATTTATTACTTCAAACCCATTATATTGCCCCAATATACAACAAACCTTGTAAGTGTGCCCTCTTAAGACGAAGACAAGTCACTACGATAATGAAACTTGAGCATACAAACAAGCCAACCAGTGCCACTATCACTATGCTCCAGAGAGGGAGAATCGTGTCTTGGGAAGCATGGAATGCTGCATAAAAATAAAAAAATTATCATCATAATTATTACTATTCAGTACAAGTATGCAATTTTTCGATTGAAAGTTTCACTTGTCTTACCATCATCAGTGACTTGTGCACTATAGGGACTGTCGCCTGCATAGTTGGATGCGTAGGCTGCAAATGCATAGGTATCATGATCTGCTAAGCTACTAAGATTGAAGACAATTTTGTCTCCAGGCATGTAGAGGCCACAAATGTTAAGACCCCAATGGACATTGGGTGTCATTGCAACAAGGGCAACTTGGATTATAGGAGGTGATCCCTTTTCTGAGAGCTGCACAACAGCAGTAGAAGGTCTGTTATTATAAGTTACCTGAGCAATACGAGGAGCCCCTGGAAGGTCTGAAACATGTGCAGTGAACATGTATTTGAATGAGTTTAAACACTTCATTGAATTACACTTACCTATTGTCTCGTTAAACACTCTGTAAACAGACCAAAAAGACAATGCATTAACTGCGGTAATTTTGAATTCAAGTCGACCAATGCTGTTATATTGCTGTGTAATGTCAGTTACAGCTTCAGCAGATAAAGATATCAATTTTGCAACGTTCACCATGATGGGTGGGGTCCAATTCAAATGGGAACCAGCTGGTCTATATGACACATTTAGGTGAGTGACATCTGCTCCTCCATTGTATGTAAAAGTAATGAACAAAAAACCGCTGTGAAGTTGAGCCGCTGAATTGTAGCAGAGTAGACGTAAGGAGCTATTTTGGGGGAGAGGAGAAAGAGTTGATGAAGGTAATATGCCTATGAAACATGCACAGTATCAGCAACACAAACCTCCAGGTAGTGTTTTAAAGTGAGTAGGTATAGCAAATACATATCCATCAATATTGTAAGCAATAATATTGATGGTATAATTTATGCTAGGGAGAATTTCCATTTTGGCCTGAGCAATGCTTCCTGGTACTGTAGTCTGAGATGCCACTTGCCCATTTGGATATAGCATCTGAACAGTCAGATTGCTGGCATTCTCCTCCAGAAATTCAGGGTGCAGGTTCCAAGCAATGATTAATTCAGCTGAACCAGACTGGTAGATTGTTACATTAGTAGGCATGGCGGGAAGAACTGTTGTAAAGAAAACGATTATTATATAACTCAATTGTGGATTCTATGGGTACAGTTTTTCTAATCATAAGTTTGTCACTTACCTTTCACATTCAATTCAAAGCTTATATTGCAATTTCTCATATGTACAGGTATTCATTGAAACTATTCTCGATCATAACCGTATATAAACCACTGTCTCTCTCTGATCAGTCGAGGGATTGTGAGTGATGTGTTACCATCCAATGGTCCAAGGTTTGTTGTGATGTTGGCAGAATTGAAGAGACGCACGCTATTTTTGTACCACACAACTGTGGTGGCATTGGCGGGTCTGCTAGAAAAATTCACAAAGAATATTTGGTGTTTTTGGGCGATTCGATACGATATCCATTTTTGGTGGTGGAGTATAACGTATCGTGGGTGGCGCTAAAAGTGGCAAAGCAAATACGTAGAAAGGTTTAAACAATGTTTGATCAAGATTAGCTGCTTACCATTACATGTAATATATTGTTTTGAACACTTGAGG
>JABACO010000004.1:7925478-8131030 GCA_013339895.1 Ephydatia muelleri | reverse complement strand
TCAGCAGTGAGTTGAAGGAGTGTAACATTGTATTTTTGACTTGTTCCAATCACTCCCACAGGTAGAAGAGACACATATTCACAGTGAATAGTGCCATTACGATCACCACTCATTAAAACAAAGTTGATTGATGGAGGTCTGAATGCTGATCCAGCTAAACGAAAATTGGAAATTAATTAAAACGTCAATAGCATGGCAACAAATGATACATCCATTTTCAAAATGTGGCTGACCAGTTGAAATTCCATTAATATCAGTGCCAAGATTACTGTTGCATTAAGTGTCCAGAATAGATATGAAACACACACTTGTATCATATTATGTGCACTTCCACTGTACATGGTCTGATTGAAACCCACTTCAATAGCTGTGTTTATAGCAAGGGATCTTAAAATAAAATTGCATATAAACAACTCACAATCAATGTCAGCGATGAAAATTGTAGCATTTGTTGGTGGGACTAGTTTGACACTACTGTCATTAGAATATACGAAAACAAAAAAATTCTGTGTCGTTTCTGTTAGCAAGTCATGTAGGATGGTAATGTTTGTACAGCTTGTGTCATTTTGAGTATCATCAGGGAAAAAACCAGAGTGCCAAATCCTGGACAGGCATGAAGTCTAAATCTTATGGGGAAAAAAAAAAGAGAAGAGATATGCATTACTTGCAACAGTGAATTGATGAGAGTACAAACCATTTGCAGTTCCATCGGTTGTGGAAATGTATACTACAACAGGTATGTTCAAGTATCCACTTAATATAACAGCACACACATCCAAATATCCTTCACTTTCGCTGTATTGTAAACACTTGAAGTCAATGACACAGTTATATCTACAAGAATGAGGAATTTGAAAAGTAAAACATGAATGAATTCGTATGTATTGCATGTTCATTGGTATCTTATGAAGAGCTCAATGCATCATGCACTTGTAGGAGCACTTATGTGCTCAGTTCACTAGTCCAATACAAAATCTCTGCCATCCTCAATTCGTTTTTCTCTGTTTCAGTTTTATGAAGAGACTTCAAAACAGGGAATACAGTAGACCAAATAATATGATACTTATAAAGAAAAACAAGTTTAATTACATGTTTGTGATAATATGAGTTTAGATTTCCTACTACGTATACAAATGTGTCAAATATATAGACCTGCGTGCTACAATGCTAAATGCATGCCGTGCTTACAGTTAATGTCATCTATGATGACTGTAGCATTCCATGGCTCTGCCAACTGAACAGCCATAATATTGCTGTGTAGTGAAACTACCAGTTTCTGCATCCCATCTGTGATCATGTCATCGAGGAGAGTTATATTGGCACATGATGTATCATTTTGTCTTTGACCGCTGCTGAACACTAACTCGACATCAACAGAATAGTAATCTTCACCTACAAGAGCAATTTCACTTTCATCATTTATACAACTCATTTTACTTTGACTGTGTCTTATGTAGCACTTAATAATGTGAAACATGTGATGTGAAACATAATCACCAACCTATTATTGCAGTGTCATTTGTAGAAGTTAGATGTACACTAACAGATTGCTCTAGAGTCCCTTTAAGTATTTCAGCACAGACCTGTACATACCCAGCACCTCCATTGGTAGTGTAGATAGGTGAGGAAAACCCTACCATAATATCTGCACATGAATAGATTTTGAGCGGTAGTAGGATGTCACAAATGATATATATGCATGCATCACTTGATTCAATTGGCAACATATGGTGTGAATTTAGCAGTGATATTCAATATAGTTGTCAACTCACAATCATTATCTTCAATACACACAGTTGCATTGATGGGTGTGGTTAACTTTAACCCAATGTCATTGCTGGTTATGTAATAGTGAAATAGTTTGTGTTCTCGGTGATCATGTCATCAATAATGGTGATGTTGAAGCAAGATGTGTCATTCTGTCTATTTCCACTGACGAAGGATATCGTATAATTGTGGACCTGTATGAAATTCCTGTCTGAAGATAAACAATGGGTACAGTTTTCTCAATGCACTCCCATTATTGTGTTGAGTAACCTGTTGCTGTGCCACTCATTGTTGAAACATAAACACTAGCTGATCTTCCCAGAGTTCCCATAATGATCTTGGCACAGACTGTCACATAGCCCATGCTCTCACTCGAGTTGTATGTGCTTGCATCCAATGACACCTGCACGTCTGATAATGTACTATTCATCGTCATCAATTGCATGACAAAACAATATCATAAACAGAGAAAGACACCTCTACGTGTTGATGACGGCATCAAATGCTCCACTGCAATTGAATGCATTATGTAACAACCAAATGCAGTAATTTTTGTGACAGCATACAGGTATGTCTATTTTAACCCCCCTATTCACCTGAAAATTTGTCCTTTATACAGGACACATTTGGCTGTATACAGGACAAAGCTGTTGATTTTATTTTGAGCATAGAATGATACTTGGTTTAAAGGTCCAGGGCATTATAATTACAGAAATGGTTAGTGATTATTTTCATATCATGACCTAATTTTTCACAACCTAGGATTTTTTTAATTTGTCACTATGAGATGTTTTGGCAATTTATAATTGAAGACAATACCAAACTTCTAACTTTCAAGGAGCTTTTCTCTCAAAAGGAATGTATTTCAGACTCCAAACTCTGGAATCGATAACACCAACTAATATGTGGTGCATATATACAACAATATATATATTAAGGTTTGTATGGTTTATTTGTTGCATTATACTCAATATCATTGTATGCCTACTAGTTCCAATAACTAAAGAAGCCTCAACCGATGGTGCCCTCCACCATCTCCGACAGTGCCTTAATAGATGGCTTGGCATTGTTCCAGGTCAAGTCCTGTCCGACGTCCGTGGTTTTTGTAAAAAATGATCCACATGGTCTTTGAAGGACAGCCTTGGGGTAAAGTTTCTCTTGCATGGCCCTATTCTGTGTGGAAAGATCCACCCATTTCGTGGTCACTCCCGAAGTCAACCCCTCAGCTCTGTCACCCGACCCAAACGTCCAGCCATCCTTATGGCTGTCTCCTAATAAAGGTGCATCTAGCGCGTACATAGTGGCTTCAGCCAAGGATGGCAAGTACCATGAGGTGGCTAGCCTACATGTACCAATCTTAAAGGCAAGAGCTACGTCCAAGGAGAGGGCTGAGCTGGGGGTAGGTAGTATTACATAGATGACTGTGTGCGCCTTGGTTTATTATGATTTTCTTCTTCACACAGGGAAAATGTATACTAACCAAGCATCAAGCTGTTGTCATTATTGAGCATTGTGAATTTATGTGCAATATTTTGTACTTCTCATTTGTTGACAAAATGTAATTACAAATTCAAAAATCATGTGTGAATGCATATACAACACTCGCAAGCAGCACGCTCTTCGTGTGGATGGCCCACACATGTAAAAACAATGTTTCATTTTCTCCATGGACAGAACAGATCTTGCAAAAGAAGTATGCCTTTTGACCACAAGTCTTACCAGTGTCTGTCACAACTCTGCATCTGCCCATCAGTTCCACCTCCAGAGCCTCTAATGAGTAGAGGGCAATGATCAGGTAAGGATAATTCACTCGCTTCATTATAAGGTCTCTGTCTGCATCACAAAACAATGTCAGATTGCTTTCCAGACATACAGAGTGCTACAGCCAATGCATTAACAAATTTCTTGAGTGTTGGTTTGGATTCATTCTCACAAAAAATACGAATGCCAAAAACCAATTTACAACTATCATCCCCAAGACAGTTTGGACCCACCAATCCTTGGTTTGCCAGATTTCCTCCAGCCTAAACAAATACTGACAATAATGATTATGAATTTCAATGGAGTTAGCAGCCTCAAAGTAAAACTTCACAATATTTGACTGCGGAACATCCATAAATACACCCTGGATCTGGCCAGCATCATTACAGATTTTTCGCAACCTTTTCCAAGGGCTGCAGGCAATGATGAAATAAACATTTTCATCAATTTATTGACATTTGCACTTGCTTTTCCTGGTTCATTCCAAGCATTAGCTATCAGCCTTCTTCCATGCTCATCAATGAATGCAATGACACAACATCTCCATGCTTCGAATTGAGGCCAAATGCATGTTCTTGAATCCATTGCTTTCGATAACCAGCACTAGCATTCTTCACAATACCAACAAAGTTCAACCCACATGCCTGCATTGCTTCTGCTGTTTTCACACTACTAAACCATCCATCTCCTATTACACACCTTTTTGTACCATGATAATGTTCTGTCAAGCGCTGAGTTACCTGCAGTTGTTTTGATTTCCCTTTCACTATGTTTTTTCAGTGCCATATTTTCAAGCTTATCTTGAAATTCTATGTGAAGAATAACCTTGCTCTGAGAGTCACTCATATTTTTTATCAAGAAGCCAACCCCTTCAGGTTTTAATTTCATCTTTGTTATTCCAGGTACATTGTATTCATCTCCGAACCATCGACTCATTTATTCATCAATGGTAAGTGTGCTTCCTGCAGTAAAAATTCGGTCCATATTGTCATTGAAATGTTTGAAAAGCTGATGTATGGAATACCATTCATCTCTTTTTTCTTCATCTTCAGCATTACCCTCCCAAAATTTCAATGCACCACGGATCTGTTCCCAGCGATTCTTTTGTAACCCTGTTTGAATGGCAAACTTTTGTGCTGTTATAAACCAACATCTTTTTCATTCCAATGATGTGCAATGCTAGATAATGGCTGAACTGACATTCCCAGAGGGATCGAATAACGTGGTTATTAATATGCTCATCAACATGATTTGTCTTATCCCCAAGTACGTAGCAGTAATGATGAGATTTCAGCTGTCTTGGGAATATGCTAAAGTAATCAATCTCTGAGGCCAGTTCAATCTGGGAATCACAGTAAATGTATCTGCAATACTCCTAGGGTCAACAACATCTAAGGCAGGGTCAAGCCTCCACACTCGATTACCGACATTGACACAATCGTCTTCTCCGCTAAGGACACGTTCTTGAGAGTTCATCTGATGACTGCTCGGTGTCATCTGATGATTCTACTGTAGCATCAGATTCATCCCTTTCGTCTATCTCATCTGGTGTAGATAGAGCCTTCGACATATCACTAGTCTCGTACCCAGACCCACATCGCAGCTGCGGATGGATTACATCACCGCTACGCGAATAGTAACCATCCGAGCTGCGATGTGGGTCTGGGTACGGGACAAACAAATCTAGCGCGATTTGGCACAAGCGTGTCTTGATCGTCTTTAAAAATCGAATGTTGCGCCTCATATTCCCCTATCACATGGGGATGAAAGGAGGTCCATTCCACTCGAAATTTAAGTTTCCTTCCAAGACCTAAGAACTTTCCTTCTACTACACCTTCCGACCAAAGTGGACCAAAAATTTTCATTAACTCCCGTGACATTCGTTCCTCATGCGCGTATGCTTTGACCTACCTCCCAATCTTTTCCGTCGAGAGTAACTCGAGAACTGCCTGCTCCCACCATTTTTAGTACAAAGTTTAATGAGGTCACGTATAAAAAGGGCTTCAAAAATTGTCCCTTACGCAAGACATTTGTCCTTCATACGGAACATCAGGTGAATAGGGTTAGAGTACATCATTGGTGCATTCTGGATCCAAAAAGTTGTAATACGTATAGTTCCATTTTTACAAAAACATATGCAAGGTTGATGTTATAATTGAACCGATGTTAATTCATGATACCATTGCAAATTATTATAATGCTAAAATTGGTGTCTATATGCATGAGGCAGAAGCGATTTAACCAAAAAATTGCAACGAAAAGTCATTGCAAGCACAACAATTCATTCACTTCTAGCCTATTGAAATGAAGCACAAAGCGAAAGCAGTCACAGATGCATGGCTTATTTATGCAGTGCACAAGCAGAATTTATATCAATATCTGGTGCAATTGCACTGATGTTAAACAAACTGTATTTAACAAATTGATATTTTCAACACATGTTGTTGCATACATAGAATATAATAAAATGGCACATATAAACAAATCAAGATTAAAAAAATAAATCAAGCAGTGTGCTGCTATGGATGTCGTTTTTATACACTGAATGAAATTAACATTATTGTTATTCTATACAGTACGGTTAAATAAATAATGGTACACTGGGCTAGAATTTAGCACTCATAACCACAATTCTATTTCACTATACTCCTCACACAATAAATGCATGAGCTATTTACTGAAACCCATACACTTTTGAATTTTGAATACTGTACTATAGCATTAGTGCATAGTTCTTGAATACAACACAGCGCAGGAAGGCCAACTTACAGTCACTGTCTGAAATAAATATTGACGTGTTGAATGGTGTGGTCAAATGTACTGCTGTATCATTGCTTGTTAGTGTCACAGCAAAGTAATTGGTATCTCCAGTGATCTTATCATCAATCACAGTAATGTTAAAACAAACTGAATCATTTTGGCGCCTTCCAGATGTGAACAATAATGGATAGCTTTGGACTGGAATGAAGTTTCGATCTGTAAAGCAATTACACCAAATTCAATAATCTCCATTTAAATCTACTAGATTATCACTGTTGAAGGAGAATTGTAATAGGTTAGAAGTATATAATTAGGATCTAGACCATAACAATGAAAATTATTCACACAGGTGAAACTGACATGAGATAAAACTATTTAAAAGTATATATTGCACCTGAAAGTACATATCACTGCAATGATCAGTTGCAGAATTATTGCCCTCACCTGTTGCTGTCCCATTCACTGTCGAAGCGTACACCCAAATTGGTCTTCCCAGAACACCAGTTACAATTTTGGCACATATCACTGCATAGCCTTGTTTTTCACTACTGTAGTATGCGCTTGCAGTAAAGGACACCATCAGGTCTGAAATGTAAGCAGAGGATAACCACTGACTGTAATACCCATGCTTTCAGACTAAAGCATATGGTGAACGTACAATCGCTGTCTACAATGGTGACAGTCGTGGTATTTGGTGACACCAGATGGATGCCAGAGTCATAGGTGGTTAGGTGCACTTTAAAATCTTTGCATCTTCAACAATCAGATTGTCAAGCACAGTGATATTTATACATCTTGTAGTGCCATTGCGATCTCCGTTTAAAAACTGAACCTCAGCATATTGTCGAGGTGAATAATTGCCTATTGCAATCAAAAAAGATTAAACAATCATTAAATGAACACAAGAAGTTCAATGGTGGTTTACTTGAATTGATTGCAGTTCCATCCATAGTACTGACATATACATTAGCACTTCTTTCCAGAATTCCTGTCTGGATTTTAATGCACACTGTAACATATCCTGTGCTCTCATTAGTAGCAGTGGTGGCCGATGTGAACCCGATAGTTATGTCTGTATGATCCCAACAGAAAATCATTATGAGGCATGAGGTACTAATGATATGCCATGCAACATACAATCACTGTCTGTAATTGACACAGTTGCATGAGTAGGTGTAGCTAGCTGCACTCCTGTGTCATTGCTGGTTATAGAAACAGTAAAGAAATTTGTGTTTTCAGTGACCATGTCATCAATCACAGTGACATTGAAGCAAGTGGAATCATTCTGTCTTTTTCCAGAGGTAAATACTAATGGGTAGCTTTGGACTGCAATGAAATCTCTTCCTGAAAAGCAAACCAAATCAGTCATGAACATGTATCAAAGCAAGCAATGAATTACATGAAAGGAATTTGTTACAGTGCACAGTATCATTTGTTCAAAAAAGCTCTTTGATAGCATTTATATATTACGGTATTACCTGTTGCGGTTCCATTGGTTGATGAAAGATAAATGCTAATGGACCTTCCTAGTGTTCCGGTGATTAATCGGATGCACACACTTGCATAGCCCACACTCTCGCTGGCATTGAATATACTTGCAGTGAAGGAAACAACTACATCTGAAAGGTAACCATTGATAAATCTCACCTTTGTTGTGCTACTGACTCATATTTACGCTATAACTCACAGTTGCTGTCTATAATACCAACAATACAAGTCTTAGGTTCCACAAGAATGATTGCTGTGTCTTGGGCGGTTATGGACACATTGAAGTATTTAGTATCTTCTGTGATCATATTATCATAAACAACAATGTTGACACATGCTGTGCTATTTTCTGTGTCTTCATCAACAAATTGCACTTCCCTATGCTGAAGAGGTGAATAATTTGCTGTTCCAATGCATAAGTGGCACAGTTAGTAACGGAGCTTCCAACACAATCTACTTACTTGTGCCAATAGCAGTCACATCCACAGTACTGAGGTATATACTAGCATTCCTCTCCAGATATCCTGTCATTATTTCAACACATACGATGGCAAATCCAGAACTTTCATTTGCAGTAATAGTGGGTGATGTGAACCGAACTGTTATGTCTGATTGCATCAGAGATAATGTGAAGCAATTCAAATTAGAGTGTTATGAATTGCGAAATAACGATAATCACTGTACTCACAATTGCTGTCAGTAATAGACACAGTGGCACTGATGGGTGTGGTTAACTTTAACCCAGTGTCATTGCTGGTTATGTAAATAGTGAAATAGTTTGTGTTCTCGGTGATCATGTCATCAATAATGGTGATGTTGAAGCAAGATGTGTCATTCTGTCTATTTCCACTGACGAAGGATATCGTATAATTGTCGACCTGTATGAAATCCCTGTCTGAAGATAAACAATGGGTACAGTTTTCTCAATGCACTCCCATTATTGTGTTGAGTAACCTGTTGCTGTGCCACTCATTGTTGAAACATAAACACTAGCTGATCTTCCCAGAGTTCCCATAATGATCTTGGCACAGACTGTCACATAGCCCATGCTCTCACTCGAGTTGTATGTGCTTGCATCCAATGACACCTGCACGTCTGATAATGTAATATCATCGTCATCAATTGCATGACAAACAATATCATAAACAGAGAAAGACACCTCTACTTGTTGATGACGGTATCAAATGCTCCACTGCAATTGAATGCATTATGTAACAACCAAATGCAGTGTTTTTAGTGACAGCCAAGAAGAAATAAAAATGGTATGTCTTTTTATAGAACATCATGGGTGCATTCTGGATCCAAGTAGTTGTAATGTGTATAGCTCCAGTTGTGTAAAAAGATAAAGCTAAAAATTTATGTCTAAATACATAATTCGCGATACTGAGCAATTCAAGCAAAAATTTGCAAATGAACATTCAGTGTTTGCACAACAATTCATTCACTTCTAGTCCATTGAAATGAAGCACAAAGCGAAAGCAGTCACAATTGATGCATGGCTCATTTATGCAGAGCACAAGCATAATTTCAATCAACGTCTGGTGCAATTGAAGTGATATTAATCAAACTGTACAATTATGTATTTAAAGAATTGATTTTTTTCAACACAATGTCATTGCAGGTTTAGACAATGGCACATGAAAAAACAAGGATCATTTATCTAGAAGAGAAATTAAGTATAATTGCTGTGAAGAAAGGGATTTGGTATGCTTTCATGCTATATTTATTACAACCTTCCATATACAATGCACATAGAAGTTATTTATGCACAGTTCTGCAAGGTCAGAAAAGGATCGATAAAATGGGTCTCTAAAAATAGGTCATTAATGTCTTATCGCATTTATCATGCAAGCAAGTGTGTTGAATAAAAATCATGGTTATGAGTGCAGAAATCTAGCCTAAGATGCCTTTTACAAGACACATTAATCAGCTATTAATTTAACCACAAACTGTGTACTGTTTCAATAAACAAGTACCTGATCTTGATCCAGTATGCAATAGTACTGGAATAAAACACAGCGCAGGATAGTCAACTTACAGTCACTGTCTGAAATAAATATCGATGTATTGAATGGTGTGGTCAAATGTACTGCTGTATCATTGCTTGTTAGTGTCACAGCAAAGTAATTGGTATCTCCAGTGATCTTGTCATCAATCACAGTAATGTTAAAACAAACTGAATCATTTTGGTGCCTTCCAGATGGGAACAATAATGGATAGCTTTGGACTGGAATGAAGTTTCGATCTGTAAAGCAATTATACCAATTTCAATAATCTCCATTTAAATTTTCACTGTTCAAAGAGAATTGTAATAGGTAAGAAGTATATAATTAGGATCTAGACCATAACAATGAAAATTATTCACACAGGTGAAACTGACATGAGATAAAACTATTTAAAAGTATATATTGCACCTGAAAGTACATATCACTGCAATGATCAGTTGCAGAATTATTGCCCTCACCTGTTGCTGTCCCATTCACTGTCGAAGCGTACACCCAAATTGGTCTTCCCAGAACACCAGTTACAATTTTGGCACATATCATTGCATAGCCTTGTTTTTCACTACTGTAGTATGCGCTTGCAGTAAAGGACACCATCAGGTCTGAAATGTAAAGCAGAGGATAACCACTGACTGTAATACCCATGCTTTCAGACTAAAGCATATGGTGAGCGTACAATCGCTGTCTACAATGGTGACAGTCGTGGTATTTGGTGACACCAGATGGATGCCAGAGTCATAGGTGGTTAGGTGCACTTTAAAATCTTTTGCATCATCAACAATCAGATTGTCAAGCACAGTGATATTTATACATCTTGTAGTGCCATTGCGATCTCCGTTTAAAAACTGAACCTCAGCATATTGTCGAGGTGAATAATTGCCTATTGCAATCAAAAAAGATTAAACAATCATTAAATGAACACAAGAAGTTCAATGGTGGTTTACTTGAATTGATTGCAGTTCCATCCATAGTACTGACATATACATTAGCACTTCTTTCCAGAATTCCTGTCTGGATTTTAATGCACACTGTAACATATCCTGTGCTCTCATTAGTAGCAGTGGTGGCCGATGTGAACCCGATAGTTATGTCTGTATGATCCCAACAGAAAATCATTATGAGGCATGAGGTACTAATGATATGCCATGCAACATACAATCACTGTCTGTAATTGACACAGTTGCATGGGTAGGTGTAGCTAGCTGCACTCCTGTGTCATTGCTGGTTATAGAAACAGTAAAGAAATTTGTGTTTTCAGTGACCATGTCATCAATCACAGTGACATTGAAGCAAGTGGAATCATTCTGTCTTTTTCCAGAGGTAAATACTAATGGGTAGCTTTGGACTGCAATGAAATCTCTTCCTGAAAAGCAAACCAAATCAGTCATGAACATGTATCAAAGCAAGCAATGAATTACATGAAAGGAATTTGTTACAGTGCACAGTATCATTTGTTCAAAAAGCTCTTTGATAGCATTTATATATTACGGTATTACCTGTTGCGGTTCCATTGGTTGATGAAAGATAAATGCTAATGGACCTTCCTAGTGTTCCGGTGATTAATCGGATGCACACACTTGCATAGCCCACACTCTCGCTGGCATTGAATATACTTGCAGTGAAGGAAACAACTACATCTGAAAGGTAACCATTGATAAATCTCACCTTTGTTGTGCTACTGACTCATATTTACGCTATAACTCACAGTTGCTGTCTATAATACCAACAATACAAGTCTTAGGTTCCACAAGAATGATTGCTGTGTCTTGGGCGGTTATGGACACATTGAAGTATTTAGTATCTTCTGTGATCATATTATCATAAACAACAATGTTGACACATGCTGTGCTATTTTCTGTGTCTTCATCAACAAATTGCACTTCCCTATGCTGAAGAGGTGAATAATTTGCTGTTCCAATGCATAAGTGGCACAGTTAGTAACGGAGCTTCCAACACAATCTACTTACTTGTGCCAATAGCAGTCACATCCACAGTACTGAGGTATATACTAGCATTCCTCCCCAGATATCCTGTCATTATTTCAACACATGCGATGGCAAATCCAGAACTTTCATTTGCAGTAATAGTGGGTGATGTGAACCGAACTGTTATGTCTGATTGCATCAGAGATAATGTGAAGCAATTCAAATTAGAGTGTTATGAATTGCGAAATAACGATAATCACTGTACTCACAATTGCTGTCAGTAATAGACACAGTGGCACTGATGGGTGTGGTTAACTTTAACCCAGTGTCATTGCTGGTTATGTAAACAGTGAAGTAGTTTGTGTTCTCAGTGATCATATCATCAATGACAGTGATGTTGAAACAAGATGTGTCATTCTGTCTTTTACCACTGATAAACAGCAATGGAAAGCTTTGGACTTCAATGAAGTTCACTCCTTAAACGTGCAAACAAATAATACAACTATAATACACATACTAATTCATGGTATGTCGGGATTTATGAGTAAGCTATGCTTAAGATTTCCGTATTTCCTATGTTTATTATAGTCTAATCCATTTTTAGACTGTCTACATCAATGCACTTCATTCAAAACTAAGTAATGGGTTCTATAATCCTAATGTATGTTTAACGGGTAAAATATTTATACACAGATGAATTTGTATCAAGAGTACATTAAGCAACACTTGCTTTTAAGCTGAAACAAACCTGTTGCTGTTCCATCGATAGTTGAAGCATAAACATTAATGGATCGTCCAAGAGTTCCATTTAGAATTTTAGCACACACAGTAACAAAGCCAGTACTCTCACTGGTATTGTATGCACTTTTAGTAAGAGACAGTGTGACATCTAAAATGGGCAGGGCATAGATGTAAGGCATTTGAAAATAAAACTCTAGACATATGCATAAATGGAATCTTTTCCAGACCTAACACATATCTTTTCATGATTTCAATTTTTTTTATATTCTAGAAGTCTGAAACTGCTTCTTATGCACTGAGAATAGGAGTATCTGTCATGGAGTTGTAAGGCTCTCAATATTTAATTAGACATACATTTCAATCCAAATGTTACATTTGTTATTCATGTACTGGAAATTTTATAATGTACGTGTTAAGTTCCTTTTTGCGGAAATGATCCCAAATGCTTGTGGTTTTATGGTACTCACAGTCACTTTCCTCTATGGTGATTGTGGTAGTATTTGGGGCTATCACATGGACATTTATGTCATATGTAGTTAGTAAGACTGTAAAGAACTTTGCGCTTCCAGTGATCATGTCATCAAACACAGTAATATTGACACATCTTGTGCTGTTCATCTGGTCTCCACTTAGAAATGTAAGGCTAGCATTTTGAAGAGGTGAGTAGTGAGCTGTGTAAAAAAAAGTTATGGGTCATTTATAGAAGCCATGCACCCCTTGTATAAGAAAACAGTTCATTTTTACCACTGGGCTAACTCGAAGGGTACATTGCGTTTATCTACTTGTATGGGCAAAGTTCCCCATACCTGGTGCTGAGCCAATAAACTAGATTTGAACCAACAATGCTATTAGAACTATGTATATCTGTTTCCATGGTTGCATGTTATTCAAAAATTGACAACTGCCTTGATCCAAATTGTTACAGTAAGGTTAACAGATAAAGTTATTGGACATTCTTAATCATTGAGCATGGAGTCTTTCCAGCAGAAGACTCGAAGATCATATGTCATGACATCATTCCAAAAATGTGACAGATAGCTATTATTCTAAACGGCATGATTTTCTAAACAAAATTTCACATTATTTGCGCAATGCATTCTGTTCACTAAGCTGGGTGTTTTAAGTTTAAATTGGAAACAATCATCATACATCATTGTATAATCAGCATTGTTAGTAATATATTTAATTCATAGTGCAGTGTATTGCTGCATTGGTAAAACATTTAAAATAAACAAGGGGAGATGGGGCAAATTAAATTGGATGGGGTCCACCCTGTTTAGAGAACCACATGTAATAGATGCCCTCTAAAGTATATGTGCCAATCATCCAAGATACTGTGATTTGAGACACTTAGGATGGAAGGAAGAGGCTCATTGGTGAGTCCCAACATATCTACTACCACTGATGTAGATATATTTAAAAGCAATTCTGAAATTTCAAGTGCAACAAGTTTGATATTTTATTCATACTATACTACATTGCTGAAGCTTGGAAAGTAAGAAAGCTAAGGTATAGCCACTGGTCCATGGAGCTTCGTGAACTGAACATCAGATTTCTGAGATTCATTGGGTTCATAGGGTTCATTGGGTTGCAAAAAGATAGGGTAACTAACTGTCTTTGTAACTGTATGTGAAACTCATTTACATTGTGATTGCATGAAAATACTCCTATCGGACTAGACAATTGCTTACTTAATTTGAATGCAGTCCCATCAAGTGATGATAGATACACATTAGCAGCTCTTTGGAGTAGTCCTGATGTGATCTCAATGCATACATGCACATATCCTTCATTTTCACGCACACTGTATGTGCTTGAAGTGAAGGATACATCAATGTCTGTACAAAGAAATGAACAATGGTGACACATGAAAATGAAAATTATAGAGCTCTAAAAATTGCTAATGATGACTTGAAATGGGCACAGTAAACATCAAACACAATTGCCAATACCTCACAGTATACATAATTTACTTTATGATCATGTCATCACCAAAGGCACTGACATGTTATTAACCTAATCTACTGCATGATCACCTGTTATTAATATTCTCTACATTTTTATCATTTTCTTTCCACTTTTGTCTTTTTAATAGTGCAGCAATTATGAGTTACTTTGCAATGCTCAGTAATGCAGTTAAGCATTAGTTAAATGCTGGCATACTGTTTTATTTAGAATGGGTATGATCGCTAGTTTGGGTAACATAGCCTTAAAAGAAAATGTATTAGAGATTTGAAAAGGAAGAAAGAAAAGGCTATATAAATACATGGTATTATTAACTTGAAGTTTGCAAGTTGTACTTGTGTACTGAAAAGATTGGCTGTAACTACCCAAACGTTTGCATATGTGCGTGCAGTTTCATGCACATAGAAGGTGTCTTACATTGTGTTGTTCCGCCAAGAATCTGAACTGGAACACTTTGTGCATAGCTTGGAATAAGGACACCACTGCTGTTTGATGTAAGGTATACAGTGAAGTTCTTAGTGTCCTGTACAGCATTGTTACTGAGGATAGTGATGTAGCTACACATAGTGGCCCCTGCAGTTGAATTCACTTCGAATAACATGACATTGTCTTCGTTTTCATAATCAATATTGCCTGTGTGGTAACAATGTAGTTATTTACAATTAAGTGCACTCTACAAATAGTGTATCAAACATCTAATATATAACCTACAATGTATTGGCAGCATTGCAATGTACACTACTTAATTGATGCACAGTTCATTTGCATTGTATCCATGTAGGTTAGCGTTCACTAAATTTATCTTTCTTTACATAGTTCTTTGAGGTGAAAATTGCAGACTGGTTTTTAATACATGGTGAGGATAAAATCTGATCTCGTGAGTCTAAATGTTGCACATTGTCAGTGTTAAAGGATCCAGTGACTCTTGCTCATATATCTTGTGATTCTGTAACACCCTAAGTCACCATGTACTAGTGTTTAGTGACTCTTTTCTATGAGAGTCAAGGTATGTTAGCAATAGTTGCTACAGTCATGGCATATTACCTTAGAACTTAGAACGTGTTTCTTTTATATAACTATCTACTTTGTGAAATTGTCAACATAATACAACATAATACATAGTTTGGCTAGCAGCTGAAAGTACAGACGATCTGAATGGGAAATTCTGATATACATATTTTGCACGTTATGTTTGAGTGGAGCACTAATGTGGTGCAGTGAGAAGTGTATTAATTGAATTCAAGGGATCATGGAAATGAACGGTTATCTTGTTTTTGCACCGCCCAAAACACTTTCACGATGTAGCAATTGTAATGACCACTTTATTATTCATTGATTTTTGATTTTCGATACGTTATTAGTAAAATACATCGTTGCCTGTTGCATCCCCCAACACAACCCCTCATGCACACAGTGTCCCATACTCCTCGTTACCCAGCTAGTCGTATCGGCATAAAGTTTATTCACTGTATCATTACGAGCGTAATTAAGCGACAGAGGTCACTTCAGCGTGGTCACTTATTTAGTACACACATATTTAGTACACACGCTGAGCAAAAAGACTCACCATGAATAAAAAGCGTATGCGCTACTACGTTTCTTTAATTAATTACGTATGCGTGAAGTTTTCACACAATTAGCGAGCAAACTAAGACTGAGCATAGACGGGAGGGAAGCGGTCCGGGGACAGGGGTATGCTATCCCGGATCGTTAACATTTATACGATGGGCACCGCGATATTCTCTCGGACGGGGTGTGGCTGATTGACTGATGAAGCATACGGATCCTTTAACTACAGATGCGTTCATTGTATACATGCATGTACCGATGTACGTGCCGTACTTATTGCGTTTCCGTTTGCTGTATGAAGTTCGACTGCTACCGTTTGATTGAGAGTGCCATAAAGTAGAGTTACATATATTGCAAGATCTGTGGTGTTTTCAGACTCGTTTATTTCGTATGGTATTGCCAAGATTCCAATTTCCACATCTGTTAAAAGAAATACATGCATAGAATGAGTGAGTAATAGCGGCCGCTAGAGCGCAGTACAAAGTACAAGAGTTATGAATGTTAGGAATAGGGTAAATGGAGAAGGAAGAGAGGGAGGCATCAGTTTCGGAGATTGCATACGCGCGTGTTTTGAAGGGTAAGGTTTAAATATGGACAACTCACCTGCACCGATGTTGCTGCATGTGTGACATAGCAGCACACAGGCGGCGATCAAGAACGTTTCTGTCTTCATGCAGCTGTGCGAAGAGATGAATTCGCTTCCTTGGAATTTTCAATTAATGTAAACATTTACGCTTACTACAAGCATGGCATGCGAGACTAATTGATGGGTGGGTGTAACCAGAGATAATATATTATCTCTGGTGTATCCCATACGCTGAACTGATGTCTTGATGTTTTTTTACATGTAACATGTAGAGTTAACTTTTAACGACACGAAAACTTAAATTAGGAAGTGTAAGAATGGCATCGCCACGCGCACGCGCGAAACACGGACCGGAGGGACCGCGTCGTACCGCACGATAATTGCTATCCCTAACGAGAGGGCAGTGCAGTACTGTTTACACGGTTATCTAAGCGATTAATTATACCTCTCTGTGCGTTAAACTGATTAAAATTGTGGTATCTATCCGTTAAATCGCCGCCTACACGTAGACGCATATCATCTACGAGTAGACGGTTTATATAGTATCGTATATATCGATGGAGTCAAGTTAAAAAATGCTACCTACCCACGTGTTGCTTGACCTGTTTAGATAGCTCAGTAAGAAAATCAATATTTTTTTTGGAGGACCCGAAAATTGCTCTGAAGTAGCGTCTACGGGTATATGATTTTTAATGATTACGTCTACGTGCAGGTGGTCCGTCGATTTAACATGAAAGTGGTGCCGTCTGCTTTTGTTGAAGTACTGAGTGGGTAAAGACTGAGAAAGTGACAACCTTTTGACCTTTAGGTGCTAAAAAAAAGCCCCTAACTAGTAATGTTTTTTTTTTTTAAGACTAAACTTGATTTGATATTTTAAGCTGACTAAAACTATAGCACTAATGCATAACAAATACAAAACGATTGCTAAAATGATCCTTTCCCTAAGGTTGGAGATTTGTAGTGAAATAGGCTGCTACTCCTCCCCCTTCATCACATTAATCAGAGTTGATATACTGAAATTAATGCATGGTATGTACACTGATAACTGATATACATGAAAGGTTCCAAATGGCCACAAAAAATACATATACACACAGGCACAAATCCTGTAGTTTCCTTGAAAGCCCTACCAACATTTTGGGAAGGTGGCTCTTCATAGACGAAGGGCTGCAGTTAGTTATACCATTAAGGAGTTGTGACAAAACTGGGGATGTCATTCCAATGGAAATATGTATAGCCAGACCTGTGAGGCTTGGCCTAGCTTTGGCACTTCAGTGTTTTATGGGCCAGTGCATGCATTGATACCAAGCATTGTACAGTTTATCATTCTAACTACAATTTAATTCTTGAGCATCCAAGGGCTGCAGACCTGCTTCACACTGGCTTCCATGAACCACTGTTGTAAGCGATAATGTGTAGTCACAAATAATTGTTGGGCTTCTTTAGTAAGCCGCCTCATGCAAACATCTTAAGCATTTTTTTCAGCTGGTACAATGGAAAATGGGCAGTTCTTTCAAACCAGAATTATACATGCTGTGGTTAAACAAGTCATACATGTACAGTGAGGTGAATAAGTGAATTGTGGAGTGAATTGTGTCAGCATAGAACTAAACATCAAACATCAGTTGCAGAAGAGGTTGAAGCCAGGTAGTTGAAGTCTGTTTCATCTCGGAAATACTTTAAAGACTGCAACAACAACAACAACAACAACAAAAAAGAAAGAAATGCATTAACATTAATGCTCCCTCAATGTATTTATGGTTGTGGCTCTTTAAAAAAAGTGGATTATTTACACCTATGCTGGTTCTACAATGGATTAATGTCATGACCACAAAGGAGCTTGTCAACTAATGTATAGCAATGAAAATACCACTAGTGCATAATGTATATTATGCATTAGCAGAGTTTTTTTGCAGAACTATTGTATTATTCAAATTACATGAAACAGTTCATTCAACGAAGGAGGTGTACTGTAAAAAAAAGTGTGGCTCACCTCTGTGGAAACAGTGGCATAATGATGAATAAATACATTGCATGATGTCTCATCATCTATCATCATTGGGTTGTTGGAAGTATTGTTTATAGGCGAGGATTTGGGGTGATAGAATTTTGCTCTGACAGTTGGACTCCTTGGTACTAGAGGTGCTGCTAATGGTGGAAACACCTTGATGCAACTGGTAACACTGTAAAGAAAAAAACTAATTATAAGAAGACAGTTACTTTAGGATGAACTTGAACAAATATATGACGCTTTTTATGCAATGTAGGACAAATGCATAGCAGCATTACACATTACGATGTAATGGATATATCAGTAAGATTTAAATTATGCTTTCAGACCAACTAATTGTTGTAAAGTGCTCAATGATGATGTATGCAATGCACTATTTCTATCTCCTTGTTGACAAGTTTCAACTGTATGCCATTTTAGAATGTGGATAAATAAGTACAATGAATTATACCAACGTCAAAGTAAGATGAATTCTGGCTAACCTTTCGTGGGATGTAGTCAGCTTCGCTGTACAGTTGGAGAATGCAAAATGGACAATGATGTGTTTGTAAACAATACATGTGGCACACAGAAATTGACATAATCAACCCGTAAGTAGTCCCTCCTACTTTATTGTGCTTTAGTTCTGTCTGTTCCTCACAATGCAGTCCTCACATTAACACTATCAAAGCAGCTTATTGTGTAGATCATTTTTGTTTTGCCTATTTGAGCTGAATGCCAGAATGATAAAAGCTTTCCAAATCAATCATCTCTGTGTATATTGTTGGCAGCATTTTATGGTGCAGCCATTTCCTATCATTCCTTTCTTTTCCTGCAACATTGTGTATAATTTGGAATCCAGATAAGAATGTTATATTATTTATTACTTCAAACCCATTATATTGCCCCAATATACAACAAACCTTGTAAGTGTGCCCTCTTAAGACGAAGACAAGTCACTACGATAATGAAACTTGAGCATACAAACAAGCCAACCAGTGCCACTATCACTATGCTCCAGAGAGGGAGAATCGTGTCTTGGGAAGCATGGAATGCTGCATAAAAATAAAAAAATTATCATCATAATTATTACTATTCAGTACAAGTATGCAATTTTTCGATTGAAAGTTTCACTTGTCTTACCATCATCAGTGACTTGTGCACTATAGGGACTGTCGCCTGCATAGTTGGATGCGTAGGCTGCAAATGCATAGGTATCATGATCTGCTAAGCTACTAAGATTGAAGACAATTTTGTCTCCAGGCATGTAGAGGCCACAAATGTTAAGACCCCAATGGACATTGGGTGTCATTGCAACAAGGGCAACTTGGATTATAGGAGGTGATCCCTTTTCTGAGAGCTGCACAACAGCAGTAGAAGGTCTGTTATTGATATAAGTTACCTGAGCAATACGAGGAGCCCCTGGAAGGTCTGAAACATGTGCAGTGAACATGTATTTGAATGAGTTTAAACACTTCATTGAATTACACTTACCTATTGTCTCGTTAAACACTCTGTAAACAGACCAAAAAGACAATGCATTAACTGCGGTAATTTTGAATTCAAGTCGACCAATGCTGTTATATTGCTGTGTAATGTCAGTTACAGCTTCAGCAGATAAAGATATCAATTTTGCAACGTTCACCATGATGGGTGGGGTCCAATTCAAATGGGAACCAGCTGGTCTATATGACACATTTAGGTGAGTGACATCTGCTCCTCCATTGTATGTAAAAGTAATGAACAAATAAACCGCTGTGAAGTTGAGCCGCTGAATTGTAGCAGAGTAGACGTAAGGAGCTATTTTTGGGGAGAGGAGAAAGAGTTGATGAAGGTAATATGCCTATGAAACATGCACAGTATCAGCAACACAAACCTCCAGGTAGTGTTTTAAAGTGAGTAGGTATAGCAAATACATATCCATCAATATTGTAAGCAATAATATTGATGGTATAATTTATGCTAGGGAGAATTTCCATTTTGGCCTGAGCAATGCTTCCTGGTACTGTAGTCTGAGATGCCACTTGCCCATTTGGATATAGCATCTGAACAGTCAGATTGCTGGCATTCTCCTCCAGAAATTCAGGGTGCAGGTTCCAAGCAATGATTAATTCAGCTGAACCAGACTGGTAGATTGTTACATTAGTAGGCATGGCGGGAAGAACTGTTGTATAAAGAAAACGATTATTATATAACTCAATTGTGGATTCTATGGGTACAGTTTTTCTAATCATAAGTTTGTCACTTACCTTTCACATTCAATTCAAAGCTTATATTGCAATTTCTCATATGTACAGGTATTTCATTGAAACTATTCTCGATCATAACCGTATATAAACCACTGTCTTCTCTCTTGATCAGTCGAGGGATTGTGAGTGATGTGTTACCATCCAATGGTCCAAGGTTTGTTGTGATGTTGGCAGAATTGAAGAGACGCACGCTATTTTTGTACCACACAACTGTGGTGGCATTGGCGGGTCTGCTAGAAAAATTCACAAAGAAATATTTGGTGTTGTTTGGGCGATTCGATACGATATCCATTTTTGGTGGTGGAGTATAACGTATCGTGGGTGGCGCTAAAAGTGGCAAAGCAAATACGTAGAAAGGTTTAAACAATGTTTGATCAAGATTAGCTGCTTACCAATTACATGTAAATATATTGTTTTTGAGACACTTGAGGTTGCTAGCACTACTGTACAAATGTAGAAATGATCATCTCGTAGGCTAACTGCACTTATGGAGACAGATGATAAACCATTAACAGTCGGGTCTTCTGAGGAATACCAACTGATCAAAGCACTGTCAATGTCAACAGAACAATTTAAAGTTGTACTGCTTCCGATGAAAGCGTACTGATTTTCTGGTGCATTAATACCTATATGTATAAAGATCAATTACGGCAGTCATTTATCTGTCATCAGAAGTCTTTATTGTTTCAAATACATTTGTTTTCTATAGCTACCCAATTGTTGACACTTACTTTTCACTGTAATATTCGCTACCCATGCATGGCCAAGCAAACTTCCATTTGCAAGCTTCACATCACATTCATAAATGCCTGCCCAGGTCTGATTCAAATGATCAATAATCAATTGCTGTTCTGAATTTGCTATGACCTTGCCATTGATGTACCACATCACGGATCCACAGCTAAGTAGGGATGAATGGAAAATATCCAGGTTACATACAGTTTAATAGAAATAATTAGAAAGTGTACTTTGTCATACAGCTCAGATATACACTACTGCCTTCAATCACATGTAGCGATTGAGTTGGAGAAACGTTGATACAACCTGTTGGAGATGACAAGAGATGAACCAAATGATTTTAATTATGTTAGGCATGATGAATTTGTAATAAGGCTGGAACCTGGTAGTTTAGAAAACAAAAGGGTTGCTTACAAAAACCAGTGGACACATTATTATATACATATCCATACCGTTTAATTTCGGAGGACTACATGTGCTCCATTGAAACTACATGCAAGCATGACAATCTCCTTATATTTTCAATTTGAATGTGTTTCTAAATTTATGATAGCTTAATGCGTTGTACTGTATGCTGTGACAAATGCAAATGATACTTTTTACGAATTAATATTCATTCTCTGGTGCAGTAGGTTCACAGGTGCTAAGTGACCGTAGTGGCGTTTTGTATTCACAGGGGAGCACCATTTTAATATGTTATTCATGGACACTATCACTTCAATGGGAGTGTCATTTCTATGGGGAATAGTTGCATATCATGAAAATACTAACGCGCTCTGTGATGCACGTCGGGTTTGAATCAGGCGATGTTTGCATCTGTGGATTGAGGGAGCTACTTCTGCATAATATATGTATGCTGACGGGTTGAATAGACCCACTATATGAACAAATTTACTCTTGGTGTGAGCCTATAACTCGTCACCAATACAGCTATAAGATCCGTATGAATGGTGAAGTCAACTCATGTACTAATGGTATTGCCCTCTTACTTAAGATCTCTGCTACTGCCGACTATACATGTATTAAACTGCGCAAGGCATCTTACATTCTGTCGGTGAGATACGACGCTTGGTTCGATATGCAAGTCAGTATACATGTGTGTTTGTCTTCTTGCTTACGTC
Organism: Ephydatia muelleri; assembly: GCA_013339895.1. Classification (NCBI taxonomy): domain Eukaryota; kingdom Metazoa; phylum Porifera; class Demospongiae; order Spongillida; family Spongillidae; genus Ephydatia; species Ephydatia muelleri. The sequence continues at coordinate 8,108,367 of JABACO010000004.1, read as the reverse complement.
ACTCACCTTGTGAGCCGAGTAGCCACAACGAGAACAACAAAGTCGGATATCCTTTTTGAAACATGTCGCTCAGCTGTCAGTTCTTCTGCTGTAATCGTTAATCACTGCGGGCATACATTGGAGCTTGGAGTTATATAGCTTTTGTCCAGCGCATGCGCATGAAACGGCATTCTTGTGTAGTGAACGTAACGGGTGCATGCAATACACATGAGCAGTACTGTGGGTGACGACTTTACTGTACAGTTTGCCATCTGTATCAGGCGCTGATCAACTTTCAGTGGAGAACGACCATATGGGAAATAAATTCGAAGACCTTTGTGAGCGATATGTCACTCTGGCCCCACTTGAATATGGCCACATCTATTGATTGTCCTGGAGTATTTACTCTTATATATTCACGCCAACAAATGCTACAATGGAAACAGCAACGTTAACTGATTTACAAGTGATTTTTGTCAAACCTGGGATCAGTCCGGCAGTGTGTAATTTTTAAAGCTCTTGTCAATTCAAGCATGCGTAGTCGAGACGGGCTCACTGTGCTGGGATAGAAACCAAAAAGGCAAAAGATATAATGGAATCTCACCACATTCCCATGCTGGAGCGATAGGTGGACCGAAGGCCATTAGGGTCGGTTCACATGGCTTATCGGTATAACTATACTATCACGAAATACAAATTCAAGAGTGCATAAGAACACCTTTCAACTGCATGTGAAATTACATAAAACTTACTATGACTTTGCATTCAGATACCTGTGCTTTAAGAAATTCAAAAAAGTGGATATTGTGTGGTGATGCTAAAGGTATAGATTTCAGACTACAACACAACAAAGGAAGTGGTACTATATATACTTTCGCCACCTCTCCTGAGAGTCTTGTTGAGGGGTGGACTTTCTCATACGTCCCTGGCATTAGTTGTTCCAGTACCTTCGTCCTTTCCTGCTAAAGGGTATAACGGATCACTGTCATCAGACACCTAACTGTTCTGCTCTCAACTAGATCTTTCAGAAGTTCCCCTACCAATTACAATAAATGCTTCACTTCAAGAGGTAGTGAATCATCTGGCCTCCGGGCGAGCTCCAGCAGGTATAATCAAATTCTTGGTGGGTGGTAGTCGCATTGCACTAGTCAAACACAAGCTGCATTGCCCACCAAACATTCAACCCATCACAGACGGTTGACAAGCAAATGCCTTTGTATTCTAACAAAGTCAAAGGTGATATCGAACAGGACTGGTTTGCCCAAATGGGTCCAAGTCAACCATTCGTATCCTTAGGGATTGTATCGAAAGACACTGGAATCATGTGGTTTCGTCACAGTTAAAATAGATTTCCAGAATGCCTTCAACATGGGCGCTAATCCTCAGAGACAGATGTCCAGCAAGCGGATCCTTTGGGGCCTCTCTTCTTTTACTTAGTCTTGCAGAAGCTGGTAGCCATTATACCCACAGGTTGCTTATCTGTTTCTTTGCTTCTGTGGCAGTTTCTGTAAATGGTACACCTGGCCAGATCAACACCACCCTCCTTGGTCACTGAAGCTCTAGACATTTTCGACTTGGACATCCGTCGCTGTTTTACAGAGTACACAAGCATTGATGTCTCCAATGTTGCTTGGCAGCAGGCTCAGTTGAGCCCTAGTAGGGCAGGCCTGGGTCTTCGCAGTCTCCTTCATCACTCCAGTACTTGTTTCATCGTTTCCATTGGCCATTCCAGTAATTGCCCTTGGAGAGAGCCACCACTTTGAGCAATCCATTGACAACTTCAGTCTCTTCATTGCGGACTCCGAGGCTACTTGTGTTCAGGACATTATTGATGCTCCACCTCACCAAACAGACCTGTCGTCTAAGATTGAAGACATCAGCCCAATATTCTATTTGACCTTTCTTCATCACCAGCCAACCTGGCTCAGCTTCTCTCTGTATTTTATCCCCACGCTCAGCTTGGCTTTCGGTCATGCCAATGCCCCAGATGAACTTATACATGTAATTAGGCCTCCTGAATTTCAGGCAGGACTAAACTGGTGGCTTGGAATGGACACGTCTCAAAACTCCTGCTGTTCATTCTGTCCTACTCATGTCTTTGACCCCCTGGGTCACCCACCATGCAGGTGACTTAATGTCAGGCACAACTTTTTGAGGGACACCTTCTGGGAATCATGTAAGCTAGCATGTATTGCAGGTCAAGTCAAGGCAGGCAGTGGCCTAGATTTAGAGGGAAGTCGTACTTGCCCTGCAGACATCTTGGTTCATAATTGGGAGCTTGGCAAGCTGGCAGCATTGGATTTCACCATTACATCACTGCTAAATCATTCTACTTGTGTCGGCTCCCAAACTCCACAAACATGCCACCAATAATGATGAGAAATGCAACCACTTGGGCTGAGTTTGTATCCCTTTAACCATGGAGATGTATGGGTGTTGGGGAGAAGAAGCCAGCAGGTGTCTTGATAGACTCGCTTCACGGATGTCACTTGAACTGCTTGTCCCAAGTCTTCGGCAGTGTGTGGGTTATATGGAAGGCTAAGCGTTGCCCTGGTCAGGGCCAACACTAGGGCTTTACTGGCTAGGTTGTCATCATTTTGATAACTCATGACTCTTTGTGTCCTAGATAGGTAGGTAGGTTTGTAGTATTATGTGCTCGTTGTAAGTGGAAACTGACTTATAAAATTTTTGTTTGATCATAAAAAAACTTTCATTATGTGCTTATTTTTTAATTCATCGTCCCAACCAAACCAAGCATCTGCATATATACAGTGTGAATGCTACTTGTAGAGCAATGGAGGGGCTGAAAACTGGTAGGCAATGAAAGTTAATATGCAGAACAAATTCTTTTCATTGCTGAGTCCGAAACAGAAATAAAATTGATCATTCCACCTTAAGATTTGCCAGGGGGGGCCGTGGCTGGCTCTAGGGGGCTGTAGGTAGATTCACGGCTATAACTATTTCATTTTGAGAGGAAATTATTGCGTTTAAGTCCGAAATATTATTCTATTGCACCAATTAATACAGAAAACATCATGAGATCATAATCATATGATTTATGGTACAAGTGTGTCATTTACTGTACAGTATGATGTTCTTGGCATATAAACGGTATATTGTACCAATTTGGATACCTTTCTGACTTATAAAGAATGCTCTTTCCATGACTTTTATTAAGTTGATTATTCCCCCCCCCCCCCCCCCCCCCTACGTCGGTGTTTTATGTTCTTACCTAGCTAGAATAATAGTTCAATAGCAAGCAGAAGAGGACGAGTTTTAGATCAGTAAAATACATAGTTGGATGGTCTTGTCAACTATGCAACCAACGAACCATTTAATGGATGAATATATATAATTATACATACACATAGCACAGCACTATAGATGTTTATATGGGAAAGTGTTGCTTTATATCGAGATGTTCAAGTCCTCAGCCAGTTTTGTCTACACACGAAGCACATTCTGCAAGTTGCTCTGTCTTGCACTTTTCAGCTGTGTACTGCTCTGCAAGGGGTTTGTCCTTTTGCACTGATTCAATTTTGCTGAGTCTGCTCTCTTTGCCGCAAAGGAACGCCTCTTTCTCTTCCTCCTCACTCTCATTCCAGAGACTCTTAGGTCATTTCTCTTCGAATGTATGATGTTAGTGATTATGACTTACAAAATAACACTGGAGTCTATCATTACATGTACAGGGTGTTCCATGTCAATAAATGAATACAAGTCTCAAATTTAGAAAATGAATTAGAATTGATTACAAAACCTAATAGCGTAAGTAGCAAAAGAAGTTATGTTAACTTTAACTGTAAATTAATCCTCTAAGAAACATATTGCCATACCTTATATTCAACTTGTTAATGGAGGGAGGGGAGAGAGAGAGCATTACTGGATGAATATACAACCTTTACTTTATTATTTGCAACCATAATAATATTATCTTATATAAATGCGAAACTAGAAGTACATGTACTTCTGCTCCTAGATGGCAGCTTTTAACCATTAAAGATATTATTGTTTTTTCATACAGGTTATAAACAATTCAGTGGTTACATAATAACCATACCTTTCCACTGGAGTGATTACCCAATCTTTCTGCCACCTGTAATGTCTCCAACGATTGCTTTCTGATGCAGTTTGTTTCAAGCAAGTACTTCAACAACACTATTCAGTACAATTTATAACGTACCTTTCACCATCTGGTCTTTCCTTCACGACCATTTTTAGCTTAACATCGTCAGATTTGTGTGCGTCTACAGAGTGAATCTTATTCAACATAGCTATAGTTTTAAATACCACCTACCACTGTCTTGATTCAAAATTTTGATGTCATTCAGATGGTTTCTAGACTAGAATGTAATCAAACCAATTGAAAGTTAGGGAATACAACGAGACACTTACAGCTTTCTGTGATTCCAGTATGGACTTAATTACTTTCAGTTCATTTTCAACTGTCTTGCTCTCTGAATCTTTCAGTTTTTCAACTTGCGCTTTCAAAAAAGCATCTGGAAATTCTTCTTTTTCACTTTCCTGAAACTAAATTTCTTAATGAAAAATACTATAAACTGCTCTCAAATTTGATTATATATCGCGTTAACGAGAGCGTGTTTGGATATTAAAGATATTAAAGAACATGCTTTGTTGCTTCGTATCAGTACTACACTCCATGGCCGTGCAAGCGCACATTTTATAGCATTCGTTGCATCTCACAAATGAAACATACTCGTATTATGAATTAATATGTATTATTGCCAGAGAAAACATATTTTCTCTGCTATCTAAAGATAGATAAATCGTTCCGATACATCTAAGCTCGGGAAAATCAATTACATAAAGTCTAGTGCTAATGTTCACAGTCCAGTACAAACCTGATTTGGAGCTGCTGATAGAATTGGCTCTGATGCTTTCGGTTTGATGTGCAAGCAACTATTTCCCATTTCAGAGAGAAAATCTCTTGTTCCCACAACAACGAACTACGCTTGGTGGTTACGCGCTTGCGCAGAAAAATTTTGCGCAGCAACGGGTGGTTTCAGTATCAAGGTAAATATGAGCACATAATCGCTTGACACTGATAACAAATCGAAATTTATATTAGCCGTTGACCCACACAAAGCGCTTAAACTATATCGTGTACTCGGTTGCAACATTTTGCGTATAGCCTGCCTGTTGAACTCGGTGGCCTGGGGATCTACTGCACACATGTGGCCGCATCTACTTTTAGCTTCAAACTGTGGCTCTCTTTCGCTTGTGCGCAGATCGAATACTACCTATTAATTTCAGCAATATCAGTGTTGCCCATTGGGATGATGCTCTCTATGTGTGGTCATAACCTCCCCAATTGGTGTTGGGGCTAACCGCCAGAAGTCATGGTACCTACTCCCCCAGATTAAATGCTGCCCTCCTGGTAGCGACCCAGATGCCCAGGCTAAAGCTGCCTCTTGGCCTGTCGTGCTAAAGAGCCGGATGTCTGGCTAGGCTCAGGCCTTCACATGGACAATGAAACCATTCGTATTGCAATTAGTCTACGCCTGGGGTCATCCGTAGGCTTGCATCACTGTGAGACGGAAGTTTCCCAGTTTGCCACCTATGGCCTCACCTATTGCTGGAGTGAGGACCACCACCATCGTCATGTGGCAATCAATGACACCCTCCACAGGGCTCGCTCACACATTCCTTCAACTCTTGAGTCTTCTCATCTTGTTCACACAGATGGTAAGAGCCCTGATGGGGTCACAATGGTGCCCTGGAAGAGTGTCACTCACTAGAGTGGGACCACTACCTTTCTGTTGCATGGGGAGCAGCAATCATACTCTTTCCTGTTGCAGAAGCAGTGCAGAGGGCTTCAGTTAGTGGGACACATGTGTCCAGTGATGTTTTCTATTAGTGTGTTTTGTACATGTATGTAGACTATATGGCATAATAATTCCATACAAGCAAGCAGTCTTGGCTGGCAGTGTTAATCACATCACAAACAGTAATGATCCACTCACAAGTGGAATATGACATGCTTACAATTTCACACTCATCCACTTATGTAGCACAGTTCCATTGCAATGCACAGAGTACTATGCCACTGTGAAGATAGAAAACAAAGATTTAAGGTGACAATACACTAGTGGGATTCAAGTTTACCTTCACTGCATTTCCTTAACTCCTTCTAAACATGTGACTAATGTAGAACAGCTAAGTAAAGTTTATAACTGACTCAATAATGCAATATACCGTTTTGAGATGGTGCTGTCAGATTTTGCTGGACGTTGTACGCTTCTTCAGAAAGTAAAACACTACTAATGTTGGCAGCATCATCCAGTTTCATGAGCACCACAGCTATGTATCCTTCTCCAAGAGGCTTAGGTCCATAAAAGAACAAATATACATGTAAATGAAACATTCAATTAAATGACAATGATTTGTATGTGGAGGGAGGAAAGGGATGGTGTAAACATTGCAACAAATTATCTGTGGTCAACAAAACACCAATTGCATATATCAGTAGTGCCTTACAAATAAACATATGACCTGCAATATGAACTAGTACTGCACAATTTATGAGAAGGAATCATGTTTTGGCAACAAGTTAGGACTAACATAGACATCTGAAAACAAATTTGGCAGCATAAAATGCTGCACATTATATCAGCATACCCAGCAGCCATCTAAGTGTCCAATGTTCTAACTGTGTTTTTTTTTATGATGCCAATGTGTACAGTTGAACAAGCCTGGTGCGCAAGGTTATCAGACTACTTGTACAGCACGGTTTTATATATAATGTACACTCAGAGCTAAGTTATTTCAATGCTATACCTGCAGCACTAATAACTAAGCTTCAAAATGAAAAGAATACTATCAGGTAATTCGTTTGCTTTATTACCAGCAATTGAACTTGCATTTAAAATCAGTTCTGCTAACTGCTTCTTAAATATACAAGCAGGAATGGTAAATGTTTTGAGAGACAAGAGCAGGTTATACACACACCAAGAGTAGGTTATACACACACCAAGAGCAGGTTATACACACACCAAGAGCAGGTTATACACACATCAAGAGTAGGTTATACACACACCACCAAACATTGTTAAATTGGCCCAGGAATAATACTGCGGTGCACCTGTGTGATATGATGTCTACTATCATGGTTTGAAGCATATTCATTAATGCAACTTGCACAACATGCATGTCTATGCCCAAGAAAACAAGTTTTCCAAATTCGGAACACGATAACAACCTCACCTTTTTCAGCAGCAGTGAAGGGTCAGACAACAACGTATTATTAACCTCGATCAAAGTTCCTTTAATGCAGCTAAAATACATAAAGGACTTTGCAATCATTATATGTTAAGCATCCGCCCTCATACCTCCTAAGCACAAACTTCCTGCCATCAGTGGTGTGAACTGAACACAGTGGAGCATTTGGTGTCAGCTTCTGTCCCCCCTGTGTTAAAGTAATATGGCAATAGTATTTCGAGAAAAACACAAATGGTCTCTCAACTTATTTTTTCTCTTTCCAGATACTTGACTCTTAGACCTATCATGCTTTCCCATCTGAAAATCGATTTCTTTGATGGCAACTTCAGGTTCCCTCAAGAGTTCATGATTAGGTGCAATGCATACAACACATACTCTAACAAGAAGCGCACTAATAAACATTTAACCCTCAGGGGAGGGAAAGGGTCACCCACTTATTTGAGTGGAAAAGGACACACTGGTCTTCACTAACTCCATCTGTACCTAATAAATGAACTCCTCGTTAAATCATTTAGTAGATGATGATTTGCAAACAATCAACTGGACTTACCTCGACTTGAATAAAAATATTTTGTATAATAGCGCTCAATCACAGTGGGAGGAGGGTGATTCCAGTTAGTAGCAGCTTCCGGGAATTCAGGAAAATCATTCCAAACTTCAAGTGTCATCTGAAGGTTAAAACGCACAAATAGAGAGTAATTACAGTGACACGATGTACAGAGTGAATTATAACAATGCAATGAACCTAATGATCAAATGTAGGATTCAACATGTATGCAAGCATACCTGTTTGGCCATTACATCTTTATGAACCCTTGCACACATAACCACAGCCCACAACAGCTGTGTAGTAAACGACAGCAGACACACACACACACATACACACACACATACACACACATGCACACACACATACACACACATACACATACACACACACATACACACACACATACACACACATACACACACACATACACACACACATACACACACATACACACACACATACACACACACATACACACACACATACACACACTCACTCATACACTACACCCGATCTGAACACATTCTACATACTGCAAAAGGTAGACATGCCTGACGTGTTGTACTAATAACAGTATGCGTTAATTAATATTGCGTCGTTTTGTACAACTCTATTATCAATACTCGCGATAATCATGCAAGGAGTCTGTCTGGAAATGACACTTACTTGCGACACATAAGACGTGGATTATACCTTGTATCGTGATCACGTTTATGTTTCAACGACCATGAACGTTAGCGCGCCTCCATTAGAGTATGATAATGACGTCATGCCGTTCGTTGAATTCCCCCCCCTCCGCCAGAAATTTTGGAAGGGTAGGGAATTGTCTTTACTGCCGAATAGTTAGGTGATGTCTTTTGGAATAAATTAAGCTACGTACGCCACAATCTCAGGTGTTCCTGATGGTGAAGTGTACTAGTCCGGGGACTAGACCATACTGTGTGGTCTTATCTCTAAATTGTTATACCCTGCCTGATAAGTGATTCCATGTGTGATGAAACTGCATATACACATGTATGTCATTATGTATGCATGTGTGTATGTAGGTGTGGGTCCTGCTACACTGTATCTATGGTTTACTCAAAATGTATAGGCTTGGAGTAAAAGCAATTTCTAAAGTCAATTTAGCACACACATCTTGATATCTCTTGAACTTCATCATTCGATATCATTGGTTCATACTGCAATGCTACTTTGTGTGATCACCCATGCAAGTGTGTGTTGTGCATGTGTGCATGTACTTGCATCCATTTTTGTGGTCATTCTTTTTTACTTACTGCACTAATGATGCCATAGATATGATTGCAGTTATCTTCCAGGCTAAAGCAATGTGTCTCACATACATAATAGTCCAAGATAAGCTGAAATGGAAGCACTTTCAAAGAATCTTATGCGCACCTAGCATATCGTTTCTGCCCACAACAGATCTACTTTAAACAGCTTCCTTGTGACATTTCAAATGTGTTAGATGTAATGGATTGCTGAGAATTCATATAAATGACCAAAAGGTTATACAATTCATGAATAAAAAATGGAATACAACATTTTGTATACTATAGAGTTTCTGAATATGTGCAGGTCAGTGTATGATATTCCAGCCATTTTGAATAGTCTTCAACAGCAATATAAATCACTTTTGTAATCAAAAACTGAAAATGAAATGAATGGTAACCTGCTCGGCAAGTCATGCAGGTAAACCTACCTCCACTGCTGAGTGCACAGCAGGGGACTGAAGCTCCCATGGTCGCAGAGTACTTAGTACCTGTATCATCTTTCGTCTTGACATCTTTCTGGGACCAACAGAGAACATGTATTCTGATACTCTGCGAAGATCTCCCAGAAGTTTGCAACAGTACTGATCAGTCTTCGCATTAGGAGGTAGCATTGCATAAAGATCAGAGTACCTAGGACATACAAAGCATAGATAATAGGACTTCGTGTGATCTTACATAGGTGATTGGTGATTGTTAAGCGTAAACCCAATACCAGTGCAAGCTAAATACTTTTGTTCCTTCTTTTGTACCAGGTTAAATTGCAATGTAGTAGGCAAAAATATTAATCTGAGCTATTTATTTGACACTACTGTTAATAACTGTTTCAACGCCCTTTTGAAATCAAAATATAATTATATAATAGCGAAAAAATAGCTGATGAATCGAACATGTCATTAGATTAAAAGCAAATATTTTTCCTTGCAGATCGTCAGAATTTATAATGAACTGTAGGTTACAGTCATTACATCATTATGCAAAGATCATTACATCACTATCCCATGTCCCAGTCTACCTTGCCCTAGCAATCAGCTCCCCATTGCAGTCAAGTTATCAACAGTATGCTACTACACTTTGCATGCATTTACACCACCTTTGTACAACAGCTACCTCAATAATAAGGCCACATAATTCTGACCAGAGGCATGTTACACTGCATGATACAAGACACTAACTGAATGAAGCACATGGCTTTAGCTTTACCAGCTGTAATTCATGAGAAGCTTTTTCCTTGCCATAGATGTGCTTTCTATGTGAACACCCTCTCGCATCTGAGACAGATCTTCCCAAAGATTTCCTGTTATCTTGAGCCCTGTAAACCTCTGCTGCAGAGCCTTATTGCGATCTCTGTGGGCTCATGCTAGCTGATACCAGCCACAGCAATCACATCTACACATACCTCTCCATGGCAGCTAGCTGCTCATGCACAACCATCTGCCTCTCTTCATCTGCTTGACTGAGCATCTTCATTTTTTCAGCCACATCCAGTGACACAGGAACAGGGTCACAGGAAGCCCCATCTGTAGTTGGTACTCTCATTTTCTCATCAGCTTCTTGCATCAAAGTGTTCAGACGAGCTCTAGTCTGCTTTTTGGAGTAATTTAATTCGTCATCCAAAATGGCAACTAGGTTCTCCAATTGAGCAGGCTTAGAACGAAAGAGAAATTGCACTAAAACACCCGTAATCATATCTAACGATTTCACTCACTGTCAATTTCTTTTGTTTTCTCATGATGTCAATATTACTCTTTCTTTTCTGAGCCTTTGGAATGCTGCAAGCATTCTTATGCTCCTCTGAAGTTCCAATATGTGTAGCAGCATCATCCATATGTAGGGTGGGCTTTGCTGGAAGCACAGTTAGCTGTGCTGTTTGTTTCTGAGATGACTTCTAATGACACAAAAACACTTACTGAAATGCACCTGCAGTATAAATGTTTCATTGTTACCTGTCTTTGGCTGTTAAAAAATCGTTTCCCATTTGGACAATAGGACTTCTTGACGCTCTGCAATCTTTTTTCCCACCTGCTCATTGGGCTTAGGGTGACTAAGTCGCCAGAAGTCGTGAAGGAGTGGCATGTACCGAGGCGACATCATGCGCATGGCCTCTAATACCCAGAGCACCACACACAAGAAGTAATACCATGAAGTCACGCTGCATGTGGGTTCAAATATGCAGTAGGATGCCTCAGGCACACACACACTGCAACATACTCATCTGACTGGTTACTGTTACTGTGCTCAGGTATAACATCAATGGTTCCAGCTTCCTCTGGCAACAGAGCAGCGGTTTCAACTTTGCTTCCATTTGTAATAGAACAGGTGCTGTGTTCACCACTCACTGCATTTATACTACACAATTAGGCAGATGTGATGTGTGGCACAGTGTCAAGATTTACATATGTACACTTACGGTACTGCAGGTAAAGAGAGATGATCAGGACTTGCATGATCCAGCAATGGGGGAAGTGACATTTTTTCAATGTCTGGCTCCTGACAAACAATTCCTTCCTTCCAATCCCTTAGCTTGGCTTCCGCTTCTTGTGCAACTTTCAAGTCTATCTCTCTTTGCTATGGGCAAGGAAAACAAACTTACCAAGCTGCATATTATATGCTGCTGAATAAACCTTTTCAATTTCAGCTTCCTTCAGTAGCTGAAAGAGACCCCTTCCCTTCCTGATCAAAACCAGCTTGGTCTCCACATTCTCTAACGTTTCTTGTAAGCTGAGGAGTTGGGTTGGAAATTGAGATGAAGTTTTAGCTCGCAGTGGTAACTTTTCAGGAGCTGGGAGAGTGGGCTGTTGCTCTCTACGCTCAGGCTCTCCCACTTTGACCTAAGATATACAGAACTAAATGAATGACATACTCGTTTTTCAGTCAAAAGATAAGAGGATATCAGCAGAAATTATTCACGGAGACCCGAGTGGGCAAATTGTTCATAGGCAAACGATTATTGATATGAGCGTGCGCACTTTTTAAGTAAATGCATATTACTAACCTGTTCCAACACGTTGGATTGCCCAAGGCCCTCCACAAACAAGTTCTTATCGTCTAGTGTCACCTTGCCCACATCATGATATGGCTTGTGCTGAGTCCCGTGGAAGCCGCACGATAACTGAGCATTGCGCCTACGGGCAAAATGTGAGATTGCAGCACACACGCGTATGCACAGCCACGTATGTACCTTTCGTAAGCTTTCCTCCATGCCTCATCTCTGGTTTGCTCCTCGCTGGCATATTGGCTTTCTGATCTGTTCACCACCCTTTTGCCTCGATGAGATGCTATAGAGATCAGAGGCTCGTTTCTGATGATGATCTTGGGGTGTTTCTTTTGATCAAGAGAGGGCACAGCAGGTTTGCCATCGTTCCTACACAACAACACGGCCATGGAAGTTGTTAACTTAACAACTCGTGTTGTTATAGCAACTGACCTTTGAATATCTTTATCGTAAAAGGTGAGTGCAAATTACACAAACATCCATCGATATTAGAAACGATCGTAGTCAACAATGAGTTGTTTAACTTGAACATGACAATTGGTATTCCTTTAATATGTATTCAAACAAGCTGTAACGTTTTTAAACATCTCAAGAACACAAAAATAAAAGTATGTAACATTCATTTAGCTCAACATGACGAAAAGTTGCCACACAAAGTTTTGTATTAAACACTTTTGTATTTATGAATGTGCACGAAAAGTCAAGTGCATGTATATGTGAGGGGTTCAAATAATAATGAAACATCTAACCTCGAAACTGGGGGAAGACTATTACAAAGCTCATGGATAATTGATATCATGGTTGATACATGTATTTTGGGCATGATATATAGCAGCCTAGTCTACTGTGTGTGTGTGTGTGTGTGTGTGTGTGTGTGTGTGTGTGTGTTGTGTGTGTGCTTTTCTGTTCACCCTCAATTTTGCAATTTTGCAGGCTATGTTGCATGAGACTAACTGTTCATCGTTGATTGTAGCCACTATTGATCCTGGTGGATAAGCGGTGGGGCTGCAATGTTTCAATTTATGACCCAACTGTCATATTCAGTGTCATGACAGGTGTAAATTCGATACAGAGTACATTTCAATGAGTATTATTATAATTGGTGATGTAGAAAGTATCTCACTGAATTAAGTATGCCAATACTTTGTATGAATCTATAGGCTACTCCAGATCATGCAAGCTTGGCCCCCTGAGTGATATTAAACATGCATTGTTCAAATATATCTGTCAGCCATTTTCTGCATAATACATTCACAATTCATGTCTAAAGGTTAACAACCATCCTCCTGGGGAAAAGAACCTCCTAGAGCTAAATGGACTACAAAATTCAAGAATCCTGACAGAAATGAAAAAACAAGTGTGCCTACATGCTCCCAAAGATAAGTGGAACAGCTGCAGTTGGTATGACACACTGGTTGTAGTGCATAACACAGGAGGTCAAGTATAAACTGTAGCCAGCTGCTAAAGGCAGGTCTCCTGGATAAACATAAACAAGTGGACTAGCTCTCTGTCATAATAATGTTCTTTTCTCTCGTGCTTGAATTGCTATGTGACATGTACAAAATTGTATTCTTATATAACTATGATAAATACCCATTTAATGTACACACATATGCACAAAAGCGTAAATTATATAACAGCAAAGCTAGTCAGCCCACTTCCTCTTAATTCTTGACACAACAGCCTTTTGTGAACCATTCAATAACAGTAATTTCTCCTGTTCAATCTTCCTAGAAACACCCATCTTAAATCTTTGCATAAATTAGAAGATTTCTTATTGATACAACTGAAAAACACCAGCTGCTCCACAAAGAAGGGATAGCTTTTTGAATGCTGCTCTCAGTGTGATTGTTATAGAGCAGCATGTAATCAAGAAAATCTAGTAAGTAAATAGCTGTAAAAATACCCTCCATTACCTTGCAAGGATCTGAGATAGGTCTGCACTTGACTACCAAACTTCACACGCACAGTGGGACGCGTTTGCATGTCACTGATGTAAAACTCCACTTAGACAAAATAAAAAGGGCAATCCACAACACCAATAAACTAATTACATGTTAAATTTGCATCTTTCACCTTCGTATCACCAATGAACACAGATATAACTTCAGGGGGAGAGATGCTGACATTGAAAACATGTTCCACTGCTCTGTATAAAAGGTGAGGTAATTAGGTATAAATCAATGTACATGCAATCACTTGAAATGCAAATGTAGAAGCATACCAAAAGCAACATTTTAAACCGAAATGCCTATACAATTTGACCCAAGAGCTATACACCAACTGCTTCCATAGTAACTACAACAGAAAAAAACAAAAACAAAAATAAAAATAATCTGTGCAAGTACGACAGCATACAGTTATGATGTTTCCGGTGCAGGTAAATGAAACTTTGCTCATGAATCCTCCAAGCTCCGAAGGCTTTGGGTGGAAGTCAACTGATCCCAGGCACAGTTACATTCACGGGCATGTAGTAATAATGGTTCTACAAACAAAGCATCAGCAGTTTCAGTGGTGAAATGTTATACTTACCATGCAGTAGCAATTCTCTAAGCCGATATCCTTTTGCTCCTGTCAGGGTGAAATAAGAAAAATAATAATAATGTAATTAAATACATGTAATACATAATACATGTACACATAATACAATACTAAATAAAAATGACAATTAATTTGTATAATTCATATTTTAAGATTCATGATCTACAGTATAACGTCAGCTACATGTACTGTACATGCAATGGTCACATAGATCTTCTTACTATAGACTCTACCTGTATAGTCCTTTTTTTTTCTTCCTTGCAATAAGCTCATTGATGTGTGCTGTGGTCATTTAGCATATATTTAGTTCAGCTGCATAAATTGCGGGCAAAAAAGGACTTAGTTAAACTCATCAAAGTTTTGAGTACATGTTCATGCATTTACCACAACGTGCATCAATTATTCATCAGATACATTTAATTGGTAGAAGACTGAAAATTCGGCGCTAGATGTGGTCCGTCAAGTCTTTATCTGGCATGCCTTTGGCTTACAAAAACACTAGTCTTACCTCCTATTGTTGTGCAGGAGGGCCGCAGTGTCGGATCTTGTACCCGCACTTCCGAAATTAGTGTTATAAACACAGCTTGCACATAGTGTGTGTTCATCAGTATATTTAAAATAAAAGAGAATCAAGCGTTGTGCTCTTTTGATGCATATTTTTTACTGCTGATTCTGAGATGTTGTGAGCTTTGAAACATAGGGTGCCTGTAATGAGTAAACTATTTAGATGGCTAATACCGTACCGTAATATTCTACTTATAAACCTACATGCTGTAAAACAGATGTACGTATAGGTATTACACATGTGCTTATTAGTTAACTAGTTCATGACGTAAGCATGACTTAAAGCATTACGTAACCGCGTATGCAACTACTAATTACTTTTTCTTTGGCACTTTTCCTTTCCCGATGAGAAATGGTGCAGCATGCCACCTCCTCCGTCACAGAGAGGGCACAGAGGATTATAGGGCCAGGTGTTACAAAAAATGTTCAAGAATTAGGAAGTTAAGCATACATTATAAAACTTCCAGTACGAGCAATAGAGAATGTAACGCTAGCGTTGAAATGTATGGCTCATTAAAAATTCAGAGCCTTATACAACTCCATGACAGATACTCCGATTCTCCATACATTTCAGACTTCTACAATATATAAGAATTTAAAATCTTGAAAAAAAACATGCCCTTTTCACGGAAACGATCCCATATTTGTGCTCAGTATTAAGTTTTAACAGTTATCTAAATCATCTAGGTTCAGATCATAAGTATTTTTGCAGTTATCTAAATCATCTAGGTTCAGATAATAAGTATTTTTGCAGTTATCTAAATCATCTAGGTTCAGAGTTGTGATATATGTAATGTCAGATGATCAATTCAAATTAAGATGAACATTGCCATGCCAGAGCTAGAGTTTCATCCAGTTCCTGTAGTCTCCCCATTTTACCACTCAGGAATTGATTTTGTGGGGCCATGTTATCATCTTCAAAACAAGGAAGTCACTATATACTTACTATTGCTAATTATTAAGGTTAGTTTGTACAAGCAATTCCATGTAGAACCAAAGAGGCCTGTTATATCTGTGAAGTTCTTTTAAAGGTTTGTGGGCAGCTTGATACAGTAAACATACACAGATTAAGTTTTGAAACTTACAGTATTCACTGCTTTTTGTATCAATTATTTATGAAGTTTGGAATCCCAAGAGTTATAACTACTGATCAAGGCAGTAAAAACAAACATGATTCAAATTAATGACCCTTCTTAATGTGGACCATCATCTTACAACACTATATCACCCTCAGGCTATTATACTATAAAATTTAGCATGATGTATATTTATGCTATGGCTTAGATGAACAAACCTTGCAGAAGATGCAGAATGCAATTGCATACAATACATCCAAACATTTATCTTCAAAATTCACTCCTTTTGAAGTAATGTTTGGGTGTCAGGCTGTTCTGCCAATTGATCTACATTCTTCTACCACTAATGTCAGTTTAGCAGCTAGATGAGGATGAAGTAAGAATGCTGCATTGAAGAAAGATTTTGGAAGTGGTTAAGATTAACATTGTGGTTGCACAGACCAGACAAAAAGAGCAGGATGACAGAAAGCATAATAATACTGATGTTTTTAAACCTGGATCCATTGTTCTGAAAAAGGATTTTAAGAGAAAGAAGCGTGCAAGGGGAAAACAGGACTTCACATGGCTGGGTCCTTACAGAATAGTAAAATCACTTGGCAAATGTCTTTATAGAATTGTGAGTGTTGATGTTAGCAGCGAAATTATTTCAAGGGTTCATGGAGTACATCTGAAGCAATACCATGCTCCTAAATGTGAGGCTATTGATATTGACAGACATTTATGTTGATGGGGACAATACGGAGCCGTTGATGGGGACAATAGCAAGGCTGTTGGTGGGGACAACAGAGGAGTTGATGGGGACAATAGCAAGGCTGTTGGTGGGGACAACAGAGGAGTTGATGGGGACAATAGCAAGGCTGTTGGTGGGGGCAACAGAGGAGTTGATGGGGACAGTAGTAAGGCTGTTGGTGGGGACAACAGAGGAGTTGATGGGGACAATAGTGAGGCTGTTGGTGGGGACAGGAAGATTTGAGGCAGTTGGTGGGGACTGTCGTGGGGCTGCTGATAGAGAGAATAAGGCAATTGATGGGGACAGAGTGGGGCTGTTGATGGGATCAGCAATGCATGAGAGGCAGCAAACGATGTGCTAAGAGAGAGTGGTGTGACTGGTGCTGACTACAGGAGAAGAATAAAATGGAAAGAACAGTCAATATTGCCATTTGTTTGTGATGCTCCAGGTTTTTAGAGAGTCTTTTAGTTCCGAACATCTTGCATTGGAATGCCAAATACCACAGGTTGCATGAATGCTGAATGATAGATCTCTTCACTTCATCTCCACACCTGTAAAATAGCCATGTAGGTACATTAAAATTCATGTACCTCTCACTACTGCTGAGATCCCTTCATTACAGATGTACCAAAGATGGTGCAAAATACAGAAACGACTGGCAATGTCACGACTTGGGGCCCACCTATAGGATTGGTGGTGAAAAATGTAAGGAAAAAAGTACAGTTTCTGTTACAGTGGGGTTTGATAGGATCCTACAACCTAACAGCCCTACATTTGCAAATAAAGAAGCATATTTGCTAATTGTAGAACTGTTGGTTGTAGGGTCCTATCAAACCCCACTGTAACAGTACTGTACCTTGTGCACTTGCTTTTTGCACCACCAATCCTATATCCAATAACTCACTTTCTTGATAGAGAAGTTATTTATTTGCTTGTTACCTTAGAGGTTCATCCATTTCAGGTAGCTTGAAATTCTTTGCACTTGTAAGGCTTGGCATGTGGTGTTTGTGTGAGCTCACGTTCTAAGGTCTTCGGTTGACACAGGCTTGCTAAGGGCATGATATAATAAATACAATTTTTTGGAAGATGAACTTTATTGTTCACGAAACATTGGGCCGCAGACACAGGTATAAAGAATTGTACATGAATGAAAAAAAAAGTTGCTATTCACACAGATAATTGTTATATGTAAATTTGGAGATCTGTTTTTCCATCCAGGTCTTGAAGGTGGGCATATGGATCGAACTACTATATGGTTGCATTTTATTGATGGAAAGGTGTAGTGTTTTCTCCCTGTTTGATTGGTAAATTGAACTACTCCATTGATAAGCATAATCAAATCTTCAGACCATTTTGTGTGAGACAGTCAGGCTCTTGTATTGGTCACACAATCATAGTTATTCAATATCAGAGAAAGGGGTCAAAGTGCTCTGCTTAACCTTCCAATAGCATGCGGTGTCTTACTAGCACCCAGGTGTCACATGGACTCCTTGCAAAGCCGGCTTAGATGCTCCATGTGAATATCTGGGATACCTTCCTTGCCATGTGTATTAACAAATTTTTCCCATAGCATTTGAGCAGCATACCATGGTGTCAGGATATAGTAATGCATGCAAAGCTTCTATAATTTGAGTGCCTCGACCCACAAAAGAGAAGCATGAAGTACTTCCAGCATCTCAGTACAAGTTCCCCATCACCTTCTCTGATGGCATTCTTAAATTTTGAAAATAGTAACCCATTGATATTGTCTCCATAGCATACTGCTGTATGTGATCATAGGTTCTCTTGCTGGTGGCTCATGAATTCCAAATTTTAGAACTTGTATAAGTAATGGCTTGGATAGCTGGTCACTACGTGTAGAAGATTGTGTGATAGAATCTTGAAGTTCTGCCAGTTTTGTGACTCCTAACACTTCCATTGCTGCTGCCACATTATGCACTGATGTAACAACCTCCAAAAACTCTTCAATAGAATTAACATTACTGCTGGGATCTTTGATAATGTTACTTCTATTTATTACATTTTTTAGCTGGTTCAAAGCTGGTTCAAAGCCCTGACATCCAAAGCTGTACAGGCGTCCACACAACCTAATAAAAGTGAGACATTTTCCTCAGGTGACAATAGTGTAACACATCATGTGTTTAAAAGTCATGTGGTGTAGTTTCATGTGAGTTCTTTCTCATATGCTGACATTCTATTGCACGAACTGTTGTCAGTTGGTCACCCCAAGTACAATTGGGCTGAAATGATGGATTTCCATCGCCTTTCAACATCACCATTGCCATCATCAAAGACCTGAGCTGTTCTTTTGCTGGGAATGTATTTTTGCAGCTAACCCATTATTCCGCTATGTCATCTAAGTTATTCTCATACTTCAGCAAAACTCCAAGTGGCACCTATGAAACATGATTACACAGTTACCATGCTAAACATACCACTTCTGACTTCCATCAGAATGAGCATGAGGAATGTTAAGATGTACTATTTTCATAAACGCTGAGTTCTTATTTCCCAGACCTTTACAGCGATAATCGTTACGTCATGTTGGTCTGGGGACGAGACTAGAGATCACATGTCCATGTTCCTAAACCCATCCATAGGCGTAGGAACCGGGGGGCCTTGGCCCCCCCCCCCCCTCCAGCATTATGTGTATAAAGTATGCTGAATTTATATTAGACACACCCTTTGGGGCCCCCCCAATCCTGTTTACGTTCTGCCATCGAAGCTGATTCTGAAACCGGTCCACAAGCCTTCCACGTTGTACTTGAGGCCAGCTAACCTCCAATTAGGCAAGGGCATCCTTCTACACACTAGAGCAGGTATAGTGCCAGCTCGAAGATACGGAAATTAACACCTCGTAGATACGGGAGTTAATAAAACTTTCAGTGTTCTTTGCCAAGGGTCATGCGCTACCCCACTAATTGTACATGTATCTACCTCTAATCAGATAGTCAAGAAATGCGGTGGAGAAGTACTTACCTTTGCAATTAGCAAAGCAAACTACTACTAGTATCGGTGCTATAAAATTTTAGCTGCTCTTCAAGCTCTGCTTTTATGAAACCCTCGGTGAAACCTTACTTTCTTCGCGTCCATGTAGAATAACTAATGCGCTCAACTTGACCCTATGCACAACATAAAATTCAACATGAGATACTCAAATGCCCACTTGGGTAGACATGCTGCCTTGCGTGTACTAACTTCACTTAAGTGTTATACATACCCCTGCCGTATTGTACAGATGTACATCTAATGTAGGCACGATGCATACACAGGTGCATACAATGTGTTGCTAATATTTCCACTACGTGTTCTCATGCTAGTGCATAGTGTCAAGTTGAGTGAATTAATCTTCTGCACGTGCATACTACATGGACGCGAATTGAAGCGATCAAAAGCGGAGCAGCTAATTGCCTGATTAGAGGTAGGATGAATACAATTAGAACACTGACAGTTTTCGTAACTCCCAATGATTGGCCTTATCTTCCGTATCTACAAGTGTTCATTTCCATATGGAATACAAATTCAAGAATCTTGACAGAAATTATGTGCCTCTATGCTCCAAAAGACGAGTGGAACAGTTGCAGTTGGCAGTACCCACAGGTTGTAGTGCATAACTGGAGAGGTCTGTATAAGGCAGCATCACAGTGATATATATATATCCTGTTCGATAAACAAGTGGACTAGCTCACTTTTCATAATGCTCTTTTTACTCTCGTGTTTGAAAAGCTATGTGACATGTACAAGATTGTCTTCTATAAAATGAAGTGGTCTCCCCCTATGCCTCCATGTAACTATGATAATTATCCATTTAATGTACACATATGCACAAAAGAAGTAAATTATATAACAGCAAAACTAGTCAGCCCACTTCCTCTTAACTCCCGACACAACAGCCTTTTGTGAACCATTCAATAATATTGATTTCTCCTGTTCAATCTTCTCTGGGGCACCCATCTTAAATCTTTCCATAAATTGGAAGATTTCTTGTTGATACAACTGAAAAGCACCAGCTGCTCCACAAAGAAGGGATGGCTTTTTGAATGCTGCTCTCAGTGTGATTGGTATAGAGAAGCATCTAATCAAGAAGATGTAATATAAGGTAAGTGAATAGCAAACCCCCATTACCTTGCAAGGATCTGAGATAGGTGGGGTAAATTCTGCACTTGACTACCAAACTTCACACGCACAGTGGGACGCGTTTGCGTGTCACTGATGTAAAACTCCACTAGGACAAAATGAAAAAAGGCATCTACAACATCAATGAAATAATTACCTGTGAAATTTGCATCTTTCGCCTTCATATCACCAATAGACACAGATATAACTTCAGGGGGAGAGGTGCTGACATTGAAAACATGTTCCACAGTGAGTGCATCTGTATGAAGGTGAGGTAATTAGGAGTAATCAATGTACACAACATACGAATGTAGAAGCATACCAAAAGCAACGTCTTTAACCGAAATGCCTATACAACTTGACACCAAAGTGTTATACACCAATTGTTTCCGTAGTAACTACAATAGAATGAAACAAAATGATGTGGAAATATTCTGTGCAAGTATGACAGCATACAGTTATGATGTTGAAAATGTTTCCTGGGTGGGTAAACGGAACTTTGCTCACGAATCCTCCAAGTTCCGAAGGCTTTGGGTGGAAGTCAACTGATCCAGGCACAGTTGCGTTCACAGGCATGTAGTAATAATGCCTCTGTTCAGGAAGGCTCTACAAAGAAAGAATCAGCAGTTTCAGTGGTGAAATGTTATACTTACCACGCAGTAGCAGCTCTCAAAGCCTATATCCTTTTGCTCCTATAGGGTCAAAAAAAAAAAAAAAAACAATAATAATGTCATGTTATAGTCTGTAGTCAATAGTAAGAAGATCTATATGACCATTGCATGTACAATGTACATGTAGCAGACATATACAGATCACTTCATTATGAAGATCTTAAAATATAACAAATTGTCATTTCATTTAGTATTGTAATACGTTTACATGTATGATGTATTACATGTATGTAGTTACCTGTACAGTCTGTTTTTTCTTCCTTGTAATAAGCTCGTTGATATGTGCTGTGGTCATTTGGCATATGCTTTGTTCAGCTGCATAAAATTTGCGGACAAAAAAGACTTAGTTAAACTCATCAAAGTTTTGGGTACTTTAAAATATCATGCATTCATACAGTCTCACTACACTGGGGGTGAAGGTTCGTGGCACAACACGCAATAACACTTGGACCAGGATTAATAGGTGCATGTACCGACGACGTTGGTGGTCCCAAATAAGGACTGATGCAGCTGCTCTACAACAGCTCCACACACAGGTATGCCTTCACTCAGCTGGAACATGAAAGACATTGGAAGACGAACACTGCTCTGGTTTGTGAGTGGGAAGAAGTTTGCATTCGAGCGGCTACAAGAGAAGATAAAACACATCATTCTTTTAAATCACTGTAAAGTCAATACTCGTGTATATGGATTTGTTATCTCTTGTGGTCAGAATAACTATTTAAGTACTGTATGCACAGTCAGAATTCGTAATTTTTTTCTGCCCATTTGCTCAACATGAATTGATGCATTTTAAGGGAGAAACAAAACAAGCATGTGTATTTCGTCATTAAATAATTGGCTGAGGTCAACAGTCTGGGTATAAGTTATTGGCTGAAATATTAAGGGAATTGAAAACTAGTGTGCTTCCGAAAGGTTTAGAGCAGTTGTACTGCACTGCAGTGATTAAGGAGGGGGTATTACCAGACAACATTAAAAGACGAACCTATCTTGCAATTGTTAGTTCCAAGAAGCATGAACCTGCCTATTCTGAAAGAACTTCATGACCAATTAGGCCATTAGGGTCTCACCGAAAAGGTCCGGTCTCACTTTTACTGGACTGGCTATGAAGCTGATGAACGCCATATTCAAGAAGTTAAATGTCGACAGATGAAAATACCACAACCATCATGCCCAGCACCATTAGGCTCAATTGAAGCCAATTATCCATTTCAAAAGCTGTCTTGGGATCTGATGGGCCAATTAACCTCATCAAAACAATATCGGACATCCACACTGCGGTCGACAATCTCCAAAATGAGATGGCTTCCGTCAGCTATTGTTGATGGAAGATCTGTTTAGGCCTCATGGGTCAACTACTCCTAACGCACTGGTTGCAGCTCACCATAACGCTGCAGGTGACAACTGCAAATGAACCAGGTAACATGCAGATCTTCCAGCCAGCACTCAACACTGTCTCCCATCACACAGTGACATCACAACCGCAATTGAGCACAGATATTTGTCAAGTCACAGAAAAAGTGTGTGAAAAAATCTGTGTGCTTCAAAAAGCCAGCTGGCCACTTTTTTCAGGGTTAGAGTAAGAATAATGGGGGCAGTCGGAGGTGATGGTGGTGGAAACATGTTTCCTCGAGAAAGGAAAATGCAGAACAGGTGGATGATGACAGAGCAGCACCCCAAGCGCACTATGACTTGGTATGGGTCCTAGTGGAGTCTCTTACAGAGAGAAATCCTGACCATCCCACCCACTCAGGTGAAAAGAGCCAAACCGACCAAGTCGTGGGGGAGACCACTCCCGATGGGGCTGCCTATGCCAATTGCGTCATTTAGCTAACAGCAGCAGGTAGCAAGCTAACCAGCCTACTCGTAACCACGGGGACGCTTAAACTGCAGGCCAATAAACTGGCCTGCAGAATTGCTACTGGAGATTTGCCCCCAGCCTTTTACCCAACGGCCATCCCCTTCGCGGGGCAAAGACATGTCGGAGGAGCAGAAGGAGAGGTGGGCCGCCCTGGACATACACTTCTGCAAAAGGAGAATGGACCTGGCACAGACCATTGCTACCGAGAACGTGGCAAAGTTGCAGGATGAAGCTAAGGCGCTCCTGAAAGAACAACTAGATTCTTGAGCGAGGTTGAAGTGACAGCACTCGGCCACAGACTGCTCACAAAACCCTGTCAGGTTAATAAAGCCTTACTCAGAAATGAGATTAACGATTTCGTGCGCAAACTGCGACTAAAATACAAATTTTGGAATATGGATAGACCCACACCTGAACTTTACCAGATCTCATGGTACAATGTTGGCAAAACAGAGAGTATGGCTGTGGAAAATTTAGTTGAAAAAAAAAAAGGGAAACCGTATTTTGCACAGTCAAAAGACAGTCAAAACCAAAAGGTAACCTCAGCCTGAGAATGCGTAGAGCACTTATGGCACTGAGGCGGCAGAAGCACCTTGTCGTCCGAAAGGCTGACAAAAGACCCATCATTGTTGAAAAGGCAGAACATTGTGTGTGGAACCGAAGGGAACACCTTGTTGATGCCCAAGTCTACCAGAGGCTTGATAGAGATATCAGCCAGGCTGTAAAACTCAAGCTGTGAAGATTGCACGGTGCAGTAAACTCTCCATGAGCAATTTAAATACTGCCTCCCCCCATCCAAGAGTGAGACCGGGAAGGCTATACTTCCTAAAGAAAATCTACAAGAGACCACATGGAATAAGACCATAGTCTCGTGCAGAAATGCAACGGAAAGCACTTCCGAATTGGTGGACATCTGTCTCCAACCGCTGGCAAAAAACTACGGTCCCACCATGTTAGGGACTCTTCAGATGTTGTCGAAAAAATTAGAAATCTGATGATCCTACAGGGGCCATCCTGGCTTCCCTGGATGTGGTTTTGTTGTACCACATGATGAAGGTATCTCGGCCATTCTCGGTGCAACCCAAGAGTGCAAGAGCATGAGAGTTGATCCCAAAATGGTGGCAGAACTGACAAAGGTGGTATTGAAAAACAACATCTTTGAATTTGCAAGAAAACACTTCCTACAGGTGGAAGGCACAGCTATGGGGCGGGCCCCGGCATACCCCAATATATTCATGGGGAAGGTAGACAGACTCTGCACAACAATCACTAGCCCTTACTCGTTACCTGGTATTGTTCATCGACAATATTTTCCTCATCAGGAAGAGCTCTAAAAACGAGTTTAACCAGTTTGTGGCCAATTGTAACCAAACGCATGACTCTATCAAAGTTACATGCATACAATCTTCCAAAGAGGTCACCTTCTAGATGTAACAGTCTTCAAAGGAACTAAATTCACAACACTGGATATCTCGATCACATCAACGAGACAAACTTGAGATCCTACGTGCATGCCTCTTCATACCACCTGAGAGGGACACAGAAGGTCATCATTGTCAGAGAAATACATCGTTATTTCAAAACAAGTTCTGAATTTTGGAAACAGGTGATTGCACACGTCAAGGCTCTCTTCAAAAAGAGGATATGCCCACAAGGCAATTGTAAGATGTGACAGACAAATGCTTGAAACATAGAGAGCAGACACAAAACAAGAATCCTAACCCAGATCCTTTGGCTGAACCTAACCTAAGGCCAAGATTGATCGATCTCCAACCCACCGGCAGCACCCAAATTAAATTCTAACCCGAGTTGAGGGAAGCTCAGCCCAAGGAAGTGATGGGTCAGACATTTGTACTTGTCTTGATCTTCAATGACAATATGGAAGTCGTTTAAACAAGAGATTAAAAGACTCTGGAGTGAGAATGTCAACAACAAATACACTCTCAAAATCTCGACTAAAAGAGCTCAAAGCAGAACTGGGTGAACAAATATCGAAGTCAATATATTCAACATTAGACACATGTCAGCCACCTGATGCCATACTGAAATTTATCCCTGCGGGATGTAGCAGCAAGTGTCAGCCCCTCAATGTTGACTTTCAAAAGCCACTGAACCATCCGGATGTGTAATGTTAAGCTAGACTTTCAAATCAGTGCACTCACAGACTCCATGTTGTTGCCTCATTGCAGCAGGAGTTTTAAAAAATGAAGAATAATCCAGGGTTGGTTTTGACAGTGTGGCAAAAGGCAGGTCTGTTGGATGCCTTCCCAGTCAGACTTTCAGATGGCTGCTGCAATATTGCATGCAGAAGGCAAGTTGTTTTCAGGCAGTAAGCAACCTGTTCCTAGTGTTAATGTCCAGTAGCTCCTCCAGCACAATAAGAACTGTTCGAAGCTACTGTAACGCAATAATGTTATCTGCAGATTCATCATTTAGACTGCAGCCATCCTCACTACCCTTCAGCAGCACCACAGCCACACATGAATGCCTCTGCTGAGATGGGTCGTGCTGCAGCCCACCACAGGGCCACACATGCTACTGCAGCAGCCAGTAAGTTCCTGGATGCTAGAAGACGACAAAGGGGCAGGGGGAGAAAGCCATATAATAATGGGTGGGCACATCTACTGCAAGGGGCAGAGGGAAAGGAAGAGGTACAAAGGGGACTCTTGATGATGAGGGCCATGCATTTTAAGAGGGTGAGAAAAGTTGAGAACAGATTGAAAGACAGTCTAATGATTCCAATAAGAAGAAAAGGAAATTTCAAGTGAGGAGAGAGTAAGAGCAAAAACAAGTAGAGTGACAGTGATGGTATGGAGAGTGAAGGTAAGGAGTGAAGAAAGACATAGCCAAGTGGATACGAATACATGGCCAAGCCTAGCCATTCTCCGAAGTTCACCATGTATTACCTCTTTCTGCACTGCCTCAAGCTCAATCTATTTGCAGTGGTTGCTTCTATGGAAGCAAAACTTGCAGGATGCATGCCGCTGACAGATGTCCACCTCTCCCCCCCCCCCCCCCCCCGACCACCCTCACCCCACATTGTGCAAGGAACCAATTTCACATATCAATCATTGACTGATGCTGTTACAGTGTGCTTAGAATTGAACACCTGACAAGAACAACGGATGTGCATTATTGTACTGTGTAGCATCTGTGTAGCAAACATGCACAGTAAACGTCACATTGCAAATTTCGCTACACATCATTAATATGAGCGTACAGGTAGCGAATACAATAGTTTTCAAACAAGCAATGTGAACAATAGAAAATAAAAAATCAGCACAAAACTGAACGACATCTATTACATACAGTGAGAAGGAACGAAACCAAAAAAATGGGTTGCTTTGCGCAAGAATCAATATCATGTCATCGCACAAACGACCTCAGGAAAAAACAAATTCAGACTGTGTTGTACATGTATATGGTAATCCCAGCTAAATATACCAAGACTAACAAATTCAAGGCAAGTCAAAATTGAAATAGTAGACATACTAGTTACCGTAGTAATAATTAAATGGTCAAATTAGGTTGTATTCCCAACTAGATTCATGGATAGAAAAATACAATGTACAATGCACATACATGTATGTACACTTTAGCTATACATGGTACATTATATTGTGGAATGTCATTGATCTCGCAAGCAGCATACTTGCAAATGGAACTCGATGGTTATCAACACAACTTGTCAGTAGCGATGAAAGACATACTTACTTGAACAAGTTGGGGTCCAGAGAAAGGTTGAATAGTTGCAAGCTCTTCTCAAACACCACTTTGCCAGAGATCCCTAACCCATGTGGGAGACAACCTAAAGGTACATGTACCATCGGGCATCAATTAGAGCACAACAAGGAGACTTTTCTACACATCCAGCTCAAACTCCACTACTGCAGTACAAACTAAGCTTAAAAAGCAACAAACCATTTTGCGACTACCTCATTTAGAACTGGAATTTTGCTACTGGAATGTACATGTACTATGCAGCACATAAGCAAGTACAATGTGAGCTCATTCTAAATGAAACCTGAGTGAGCCAACACTAGAACAATACTTGAGCAATGCAATCAGTCTGTGTTTAATGCGAATAATAGATGATCGACTGGTGTTCACTTAATAGCCTTCTAGACTCATTACGCTCAGGTACACAATAAATCTATTCAGCACACAATATTTCTTATTGAGGCACATTATGTAACAAAGCCAAATTAGTGACATGATAACTTTTGATAACCATTTACAATTGGTTGTACACTGTAACTGTCCTACTGGATACTGTACAAAATGCAAAATGCCAAGTCAGATAACTACATATGTATTACAAATCAGACCAAATTACAGTTCAAAGTACCTATTCTTTCAGCCAGTTTAAAGGCTGGATGATGAAGGGCATCACATGGGGTAACAAAAAACGTAAGCTTCATCGGAAGCCCTGAGAAAAAGTTATAGTGTCATAAATACATCTTCACACAGCTTCTGATATACATGTAGTACCTGCAGTTCTATCTGACACATGGCCAAGAGGGTTACTCATTATCATATCTTCCAATGGTGGCTGTGGACTGCATTGAACAGAAATACAATGAAGAGCAGCATGCAGGTACTGTTGAAAATCAAATCAATTCATACAAATCAATTCAAATGACATCATTAAAAATCTACACTGTAATGATGCTTTATGTAGCTCAAGCCACACAAAAATTATTCACTGGTCTGTAACAGCCAACTACATGTACATCAATCAGAATTATTTAGCTGTCAGACCAAATGCAAGCAAAATCCTCATCATTTACAAGGCAAAACAAGTGTTTTTGTTATCAAACTGTCTGAAAATCAGCTGCAAGCAGTGCCTTGATACATGTTGGTACTCAGTTAAGTGGGTAGAGTACACACCATAGACCTCAATTTCCCCTCCCCCCCCTCCCCCCCCCCCGCTACCACAAAGGAATGGAGGTTGCTTACACCAAGATAACAACAAACATCACAACACTGCCTAACAGTTCAAAACACAGACACTGATATGGGGTAGTTGCATGTTTAGCATACACCCTACCTGCTTTCAGCAATTGAAAGTAGCACTTTTTCAGTGGCCATAAGAGCTTGGAACACCTTTGACTTGTCCATCCTGCAGAGTGCCGACAAAGCACATTACTATCGCTTTTTTTTTTGACAGTACCTGAAAAGCAGGTCAGTGTCAAAATACAACTACAAGTATGTGGTGTCTGACAGAGATTTGATGAACATGTATTTGCATATACTCAATTGCACTGAGCATCACAGACATCTGATCATGAACTACTACGCTCAACTCTATTACTACTACACGTATGCTTAATTATCAATGTCGTGCATACATTGACATCGTAGTTCATGTTTACACAATATGCTGAATTCATTGCAGGACAGTAGCTTCTCCATAGCGCGTATTCAGTACTTATGAGTTGATTCTTAGAATTTAAATACTTTTATACGTGTATAAAAGCACTTACAAGTAATTAGACACTCTACAGGACTCCCCAACTACATTGCATGCCCAAGTGTACCCCATGCAAACAGCGTTACCCAGCTGCCTGGACATAGAGGTCGTTCAATGACCGGATGTGGAGCTCAAATTCACTGAAATTGTGCGCCCGCAGGAGTTTTAGTAGCACATCAGACTCCTCCGGAGGGGCATGGCCTTGGACAAGCTTCACAGACACCACATGGCCAGAGTCCTCACAACACACTTCAACAAAAATACGTCACAGCTCAAGAAAAATATGACTTGCTGCTGAGGTCTCTGGAAGTCAAACTTGAGCCTGTACCAACAACACAACAATATAAAGATATGCAAATTAAAAAAGTCGGTGAACCCATTTCAGTAGTTCACTTGCCTAAGGTTGTTAGCCAAAGCCTCTAATTTTCTTTGTACACCTCCAAGAGAGAAGTCTACATGAAATATAATAGCAACAGAGGTATGAACCGCAATGTCTATTGTGTAGTGCATGAGTGAAGTTTGTTATTCAATCAGCTAAAATGAAACTATAAAAACTCATCTAGATAAATTCCCAAATTAGCCATTGATAGTTCATGAAACATAAATTGTGGTTAAGGTTTGACATATTAAAATTATAATCCAATTCAAGCAATCATTTACAATGATGTATTTTTAAAATGCTTGCATGTTCAATAAAATTGACATACGTTTTTTCACACCATACTTTTGTTCTCTATACAGTATGGGTAGTATTAGATCAATTGCTACTTTCCTAGATCATGGAATGCCCTGTGGATATATGTGTTGATTTCATTGTACATGTAACTAGACCTCAACACGTGCCCAACTTACTAGGCAGTTACGATTACGTTGATTGGTTGCTCTGTTAATGATTGCATTCTATTGAGTTTTAACCTCCAAAGACTTACGTGTGCATACAACACACAAGTACGAGTGGTAATACAATGCAGTATAATAACCATCTGTCTCTTTGACACAATGTCAATTAGCCACTAATGATACAAACTATAAACATATGTAGACGTGTGCAGCGTTAGTCCTATACCTTCCAAGCCAACAACCAATATGCCACATTGGCCACACTGAATAGATGCACATTATAACAGTTGAAATATAATAACTGGTAAACTTAAATTGTTACCCTTAATGCAACTCCCTCTCTAGTATTTTAGCTGTTGGACTGGTTTTTGAGATAACAATTCCCTCCCTCCTCTCCTTCCCCCCCCCCTTTTTTTTTCTTTTCTTCCCTTGTGCAGATGTGGCCAAAATGATACGACCGTGAATACGACAATAGATTGAGCGATGGTTGACGGTATGCCCATACGTGTGCACACTGGGTTTGTGCCATTACTATTTTATACAACTCACCCTTCACCTCATTTTCGAGGCGGGCTACAACATCCTTCAGCCTTTTCTGAATCTCTTCAGCCTGGGAGATCTGGTAACATGGAGTCAAATAAATAGTTCTCATATACGTCATTATGAAATTGAGGAGGGTGTTTTTAAAAAAGATATATACTTGTACACTAATAGCGGCGGTTGCGACCTGCTGCCCTGATGCCTTGAGCTGTTGCGCTTGTGCAAGTCGAGCGCGAATTGTTTCTATGCAATCCCTGAATTTTCCGTCGTCTAGAGAAGCCATAATTATGTCAGCTTCTAATTGCAGTGCACCATTTTAGTTTTTTAACCAATGGATATCATCACCTTCACCGTTCCGTTCTTTGTTTCGTTAGTAACATCAAATAAAAGTATCACAAAAACAATGTTCTAAACGCTGCCTTCAAAATCACATTTGTTCATTCTCTCACCTTGCCAAGTCCACCCTAGCTGTGGGCTGCTGAAAAGAAGGCACGGTGCAAGTATTGAACTATACTTAGATACGAACGTCTAGGCTTCGTTTGCATGCGCCTGATGTGTTCATCAACGCTAACACTTCCTTCGCTAACTGTACGGTAGCACAGTACAATATATATAAGAGAGAATGCCTTCCATTGCAATTGGGAAATAAATCGGCACACTCCATGACTACAGCAGTAGCTCTATCTGAATGCCACTTCCTAGATGGATGTTTTTATTCAGCTAGTACAGTACAATGGGCGTATAAATGCAAATGGTTTCCTCGATCCTTATCATCAAAAGTGCTTGTATGGCTTTCTCACTTGCTATCTGTCATATACACCTTTGCCTTGAATTGGACTATGTCCATTCCTCCTTAGTCTCGTCCCCAGACCCAGATTCCCAACAGCTGCGGGTGTAATCCACCCGCAGCTGTTGGGAATCTGGGTCTGGGGACGAGACTAATTCCTCCTGAGCATAGGCCGCTTTAATTTTATATTGCATGCTATACTGTTAATCCAATTCAAGGCCAGCATAATGAAATTCATCCTTTTGTGCATACCCTAAAAGGACCGACTATACAACACAGTCTAGGTCATACATTCTCTCACCAATATTCCCCAAATTCACATTCAGATTTTGTTTTTAATGGTGCATTAACTCTTTCACGGGCAAAGCCAATTATTATGGTACAAAAAAAAGTGTTGCATGTAGCAGGAAAACGCAGTTAGCAAACAACTTACACTATATGACCAGGAAACAACTGATCAATATTTTGTTGACTGCAAAGTGTTAACTGTTTAGATAAACAGAGTGGCTTTAGTATAGCACAATGCCCATGAAAGAGTTAATTGATAGAAGCACTGCAATAACCAAAATATCTGATCTGCATGACCAACAAATATGTAATGTGTAATACAGATGCAGATGTGAGAAGAGCACACTGGTGACGCACTGTACAAACTCAAACTCAAATAACATACACATGCATGATATCTTCGCTAGAAGCTACAAATGAATTACTAGATTTATTTCCGCTTGTCCATATCATCAATGATCTGCAACAGTCGCTGTTTGGCCTTCTTGTTGGCACGGGTACCAAATCCACAGTTTACTAGTGCTTTCAGTTGTGATACAGAGTATTCCTGTATTTAAAAAAAGGAGATTAAGTGTTTTTGAAGTGGCGTATTAATTCATTACATACTGTATGGTCCTTAAGCCATTTCTCAGCTTCCTCATCAGGCACGTAATATGCCTTTACGTAGTCCTCGACCAATTGGTGATGCGGAAGAGGCCTGTTGCCATGATAACATGAACATGCATTGTAATTTGTGCCCATTACATGCACACCTGATTCCAGTGAGCTGCTCCATCTTGCTGCGGAACTGCTGGAAATCTAAGTGCATCAGCGCCCGCCCTTCATTGCTGCATCTCTTGGTGGCTTGCGAGAAACCTTCCACGAAACAACCAGTTGCAAGTTTGATGCTGTAGTCCCAGAGCATGCTGTACACATCAGGTGGTATGGGGATCCTCCTGAAGGGGTGGACTAGATGAGACGCGAGCACAGTGGCTGCTGTACTTACTTTACAATCTCGCCAATCTGGTCCCTATATTTTTTAAATTCCTGCATGAAGAAATGTCAAACTTAAGTGTATTGCAACCATTTGCACACCTGCATTCGGCACACACCTGTAGCATGCTGTCCACATACGAGCTGTGTTGAGACCTGATGTCCTTGATCCCCCAATTCACTGTTGACATGGTCTGCAAAACCTGCATGACCAATAGGTGTGTGAATATGCCGTGAAAGGAGGCGGGCAATACACACACATGCACGCACATGTATTAATAATTTTCAGCAATAACAATGCACAGACATACATGTACAGTACATATGTACATTACAATATGAATATAAATAAGGACATAATGCCACACACACACACACACACACACACACACACACACCAGACACACACTGGTTATACCTGGTCACGTGACAGAACATAAGAGGCGACACCACAGTATGCTGGCTTCCTCAACTCGCGAGCAGTGCTCACAGTCTTAAATGGACGCAATAAAGAAATAATTATGTACGAAGTCAGCACACTATGCAATTTACATGTGAAACAAACTGTGTTAGAAAACTTTTCTTCCCATCAGGAATGAAACTCTCCAGAGTGGGTACCATGGTTTCGAACTGTGAAGCTAAGAACACTCTGCAAAGCCATGCAATTGTAGAAAAATATTAAATGACAATGAGTTACAAAAACACAAAGAAATGAAACATACGATGCATGCACAGAAGTACACACACACATGCCACCTCCTTACAAAGACTCTATTGCCACCACCCGATAGCGTAGGCCATGCAAAGTCTTGGGATCCTTCAGGTCAGCAACAGGAGACACATTAGGTTTGGGAAACTACAGATCGAGAGTACCAGTTCAAATTTGAACGCATGTTTGCACACAAATAAAAGACACCGTACCTTCAAAGCTGAGTTTACACTTGGAGCAGTGGAAGGATCCTGGATAGGAAAACACACAACCAAGCAAGTAGCTGACAATGGTTTCAAATGTCAAGAGCATGTAACCACTTCAATGGATTTCATTAGTGCCCACTTATCTCGAAGGTAAATAATAACATAGCCCTTCAATTAGTGAAGCAATGATAAGACACATTGATTATTTGGATAGTTGCAATTTAGTATGATGTCATTGGACATCAATAAATAATAATAACTATATGGCAATATATAAAATAATGTCAATAAATTACTTTAATTCAACCTTCACAATCAAAGTAAAATTAATGCACACAACATTCACATGTTGTTGACAACTATTAAACCAGTGTTTTTAAAAGCTTAGATAAACACAATACCAAATGTTTATAAACATTATTGTAATTATCCGTTCATGATCTTCTTGATGCAGTTACTTATTTAATTTACATCACTATTTGACTAGTCTGAAAGATATATACATGAAGCCAGTTTGCTAAGTACTTTAAATACTGAGTTTATTCAACAACACATGGTTATCATCAGTATGACTTTATACCTACTATTAAATTTAAATATGAAATAGTGTAGGTTATTTAATTCACATACATGTGTGCAAATGGTTACCTGGGGTGACAGTATCAGAGTGTCTTCTATCCTCTTCAGAGTGGTACTCAGCTTTGCACTTATCTCTATGCCAATCTGCTCCAGCTGAATGGTAAACATCAGAAATGCACACACCATAACAGACACGTACATGTAGCTACAGATATGATACAAAGTACCACACAATGCAGGTACATATGGAGTACATAACTATTATACATGTATATGACAAGCTTACATAGTGGTGAGACCATCTGGCAGTGAGCATGTATACATGTATACTTTATATCAATAACAGTATCCAGAATAAATGTTTCTACATGCACTTCACAAAACAGGTACTCTATTTTTTACTACTGATCTATGTGCAATGAAGTACATGTACTCTCCTCAGATGTGGTGCACAAAGAAGAGAGACAGCAACATAGCCACTTGTTTGACCTACATGTAGATGACTCGGCCAGTACCTTCATTTGCAAAACAAATCTAGTATGAACAATAATCTATCATGTGTATTTGACTTACATGCATTTAGAATCATTTAGCAATCCATATCTAATACGCATTGTGTTTTGTGTGCATCTAGTCATTTGTAGCATGACAACTCAGCTGATCAGACTGACCGATAACATGTCCCGTGCAAAGACATCGTAAATCTACAACAGAAAATGATAGACATGATGTGTGAGACAAACATTAAATTGCAAAGGAAGATGCCTACCGCATAAAGATAGTAGTCAAACAGCTGAGACAAGCACTCAAGTACATCAAATGCAATAGGCTCCAAAACAGTCATTATCTGCATGTAGTTCCCTGCAAGACCCGTGTCCATGAGATGATGCACAAAAGTGAAGACTTACCAAAGAGCCTGAGCACTGTCAGTGTGGGGTTGGCCAGAATGGGTCCCTTGGGGGCAGAGTGAGTCTTGTGATGGTGAGATGGTGTGGACGCTCTATGAAAGACACATCACATGATCTGAACAAATACTGCACATCAGCCCTATCACTACTTCATGCAGACCAAATACTGTGCTTGCAGCTTCAACAACAATACATGCATTCCTTGTTATTTACTATTTGCTACAACTACCCACATACAAGGATGTTGAAGGACTGGCACTGGTATCTGTGTGACAGAAGATAGAAATGTTGGATGTGAAAACACAAACTTTACAAGTTGTAAATTACCTGCACTGCTTGTTTCTTCATCACTGCCGGCTTCATCAAACTGTATACAAATATCAAATAATTGTAGCTGTACATGCACAAAAAAAAAAAAACAACAACTAGAACTTTATGCAGAAAGCTGCCTGTCAATATTCTAGGTTTTACTACTGTTTTCTGCTTCACATGATAAAGTATTACCAGCTTACCCCAATGTACAACATACAGCACAAGGCACTCCACAATCATGACAAAGTATAGCTGCAGCTTTTTAATTAAAATTCAAGTTTATTAAGTGTGTTAGAACGAATGGTGAGAAATATATTTACCTTCCAATTGTCATATTGTATACATATTTATTACATAAATTGTACAACAAATAGCATACATACATACAAATTATTGTGGTTGCCAGCATAATGCAAGGGAGGCACGACCACATCCGCACAATGTTCAGTCTAATGTAAATTGAATGTCAATAAGTGCTTCCAATTAACTAAAATTAACATAACCCAACATCAATGAACTAATTTTGTTGCAGAGTTATTAATGGTCAACAATTTGATTTTAGGCACTTAATTATGAAGAGTTTCAAATATTTCCATTTGTTAACAAGTGATGGTAAATTTTTTCCTTCACTTTTGGGACACCCTGTAGATGTGTGGATAGGTAAGTGAAGGTTACCTGGCTGGCCTCCATGACATCTTCTCCTTCATCGTCATCATCCACCTCCCCAAATGGGTTGTCTGTAGCTTTTAACCTGTTGAACATACTACCAGCTGCAATATACACAAATGCCTTAACCAACACCACATAGACAGCAGTCTACATACTGTCCGTTCTACTGGGCACAGCAGCTTTCTTCAATGAAGATTCAGATGATGGTGATTTTTGCATAAAGCGAAATTCCTACACAGGCAAAAAAAAAAAGAAAAATTAATCAGGAATTAGTGTGTTGAAATGTGCTAGGATAAATCTATTTCTTTGAATGACTTGCACGTGTGTATAAAACATGTATTAATCTATTCCCAGATTTTAAAAACACTTTAATTAAAAGATAGAAGTGCTGTAAAAATTAGATACTATTTTATATTAGCCTCACTCTTCTAGAATTTGGACTTTGCACAATAATTAACTCACTTTTAGGCTATAAATAGAGAAATTGGCCCTGACTGGACATAATTCCCAAGCTTCATTCTCAAGGAATAGCCTCAGCTCCTCCAATCGACCCCTAAGACCAAGAGCAATGAGTGCATAATGAACACACCCAAAGCAATGCATATACATTTGTCAAATTCATAAGAGAAACTATACAAGATGGAATCCCGCTCTATTGAGTATGTAACAACCTGTGGTAGGTCTTGAAGTACTGAAGACTCTGCTGCCTCATACAGTCCTGCAACGGTTCAGAACCCTCGCCACAAAACTCCAATCCAATTGCAATGATCCTATTAAGAGAATGTTCAAACAAAATTTTATGTACAGTTTCAAACACTGTACCTTCTCACTATGGCCAAAATCCTAATGAAGTCATCGTATTTAAACCGTGAGATTTCCACACCAAGCAGGCATGGCCTGATCTTCTGCTGCACGTCCTGAGAAGGTAAGAGGATATCCAACTGCCCAACCTTACCACTTTACAATTAACCACCAGCTACCAAGCCGAATAACCACAATCTGAAACGTGAAGTGATGTGATTAACTGTCCTGCAGTTAGATTCGATTCTACTGTACATTACAATCAACACACAAAGATTCATTCAAAGTCTCAGCAGTCCGTATATTTTGATCTTAATTCTTCTTTTTAAACGAAATGTTATAATATTTAGATGTAAACACGTAGACATGAAGGTACATAATTGCTACAGCAATCTCTTTTGAAACACTGCATCCATTTGTCTTAAGTACATTGCTGCACACAGCCTTCTTTAGTCATAATCGCAAAGTTCACACATATACGTGTTCACACCTCTTGACTAGTAGCAGATACTAGTACATAGCACAGCTATTATAATTCATACATGCACACTGCAGGTCCTTCAGGGCACAAGGTTAGGTGCAGCCAAAAACACAGTTACGCATAAAGCACCAGCTATGTAAGGCCTTACACTCCAGACCCTTTGCAGCCCAAGCTCTAGTTTCTGCCTGACATAAGTCCGGTTAAAAGACAGTTCCGACGAGTCCACTTCTTCCGAATCTCCCATTCTCAGTGTCTTCTTCTTGGCGTCCACATCCTCGTGCCACAGCTTCACAAGATGGTAGTTGTGCATCACCGTCCACATAGCCTGGGAGTAGAGAGGGTGCAGTCACATAGCACTGTACTGACACAGGGAAGCTCGTTCTTACCATGCACAGCTTCGTCAGACATTGTATGAAGTGGTCTGGAGTGATGTACTAGAAAAATAATAGACAACATCTGTAGTGACTCTTAAGAAAAATGACATGGGTAAATTGTACGTATTTACTGAACTATTGTGTGTACTCTTATTGGCTAATGGCAAGTCCAATGTACACTAAAGTTCCAACTAAAATATTTCACCGAACTTCCAACTGCAGAGGACGACTTCAAGACGAATTATTACAAACAGGTACACATGCCCAGGAAGATAATCACATCTCTTTGGCCAGTGAACCTGTAACACTGAGCACATCCCCACACTGCAATCTGGAATAGCATAATTCAGCTATTGTTCACACTACTTAAGAAACATGTCCAACAATACGCAAACATCATTGATTGGTTCATACCTTTGCAAGGTTTCTGTACGGCATCTTGAGCTGCTGTGCTTCCTCTGCTGGGAGGGTCCCTCCCATCTAAAGGTCAAGACAGTGTTGACCCAATCATATATATGACAATGATGTCTTCGTCAATACCTTGGCATGTTCTCCGAGCACTTTGTAAGCCATGTCATGGATGGTGGTGGTGAACTTCATCAGCAGAGTGTCTACTGCAGTCTAAATCACATAGCAGCTTCATTTCCACCTGTATAAAGTGCTCGTGTCCATTACCTGTGTTTTTCCTAGTATCCTGTATGCTTCATGAACTTTTTCATAATTTTGTGACACAAAGTTTGAACACATTTCACTCAAGGCTTCTTCCAGCTTTTCCTATGTATCACAGAAGAAGAAATCATGCTTTTTCACTAGTACAGTGCATGTACACATATAACAGGTTAGGCTTCGTTCTGTCTGGGGGTGAACTAGAAATGTTTCTTGCTCAAAATACTCAGTGAGTACACAAATGACACAAGTTGAGAACATACATCTTCAGGAGCAATGGTAATGTAAACCACTCACTTCTATGTTCCTCTGAGCATCTTGAAGAGAGGTGGCAAGTTCACTATAACACAACACACATGCTTATATAAAATGATTTCATACTTAATTGCTCTAAACATGATTAATTACACTGGTTAACTACTTGTACTATCCTATTCTCATTTTAACTTACACATAATAACATAACTAGTATCATAACACATCTGAACAACAAATAACATTCTTACAAACACAGTACTCAGGAAAACTGTTTACACAAAAATTAAAAATAAACAAGCAACCCATATTCAATAACAATTTTTAATTTCAAGTGGTTCCAGAAGAGATTATAATCAGCCTACATGTATTTGGAATTGAACCATTTTGAACCATTTTACAGGATTTAACGCTTGATTAGGGCGAATCAATACAGTAACTATTAGCATGTAATGCCACACCCAATTGTACTGATCATGTTGTTGCACATAGGAGTGAGAGGCGGGGACATGGGGAGGGGGGCAGTGGAATGGGCCCACACTATAAGAGTGTGTCCCCTTACCCCCGAGACATCCAGGCCACACTATAAGAGTGTGTCCCCTTACACCGAGGACTTACCAGACACAAGTGTAGTGCTTGTACTGCTCAATAGCATTCCTGCATTCTATGCAGAGCACCGTGGCTTTTGGGTAGTCCCCTTCCTGTTGGCATGGAGGCAGCTAGCATACAAGGTACGCACTACATGGAAATACCTCCAGAAGCTCCTTCAGGCGCGAATCAGTCCTTTGCTACCAAAAACAAGCAGAAAGTGAGTGCGAGTCAAAATCTCCATAAGATGCACATCCAGGTACATACCAGAGTCTTTAGGGACTGGAGGGTATCCAGCATTGCCCTTAGCCTCTCTCTCTTCCGGTGTTTTGCCAGGAGTTCCAGTCCACCATGAGACACACCTTCTTTGGCGTGCTTCAACTGCCTGAAAAAGGGCAACATCGATTGATACACGTACAAACACACATACACACATACACACATACACACATACACACATACACACACAACAGTGTAGCACTGAATTCAATTGCAATACAATCCAATTTATTCTGTAACTATGGAATTCATTATGAAATCATAATCTCAATACGTTTGTGGTCATGGGAACAGCACCCCAGAATGTAATTAAATGGCAGCACAGCAAGTACCATACCATGCATGAGGAGTTGCCATCAATCCATATACACCACAGAGCCATGCTATGCAGATGTACTGTACATAACCCACATGTGCAATTCTATGCACATGTATGCCCATTTCCTTCACACAAATGCACTGTACAAGAAGGGGAAACAGCTACATACCTCCTCGCATTTACACATGTCTTTGCCGCTTGTTGCAATGACATTTGAAGCATTGTAACGTTTTCCAGTTCCTTGATGATGAGGCCAACGTAAAGAAAGGTATGCCATAAGTACATGCATGTGCGAATGGCAAGTACAACACTGTGACAACAAAATGTAATGAGCCCTTGGGTTGGAAGAGGGGTGGTTAGGTAAGTCAGTAATTAGTGAGATTACCATCACTCTGTTCCCATGACTACTTGTGTCCCTTATGATTATCTGATGTGAACAGCATGTAGGTCAGGTGATGAAGTAAAGGCATCATGACATCAACAGCCATGCAAATGGAAGCAGTATCCCACTGAGGCCAATGATTCCCCCTCCCCCCCCCCCCACACACAACCTTTCTAAAGCACATTAAGTGCTGAGTAATTATCAACATGGACCCCCCAAACATACAAACATACATACAGTATGTAATTTCACTCTAATGTGCACACACTCACTGAACACACACTACCTGAACATATGCTGTGTAGTTGGCAAACACCAGGTCATATATTTTTCTATACATCTGTAAATAAATAAATGGGTAAATTTCTACCATGTCTACACATTCAAGTAATATTTACTCGTCACCACAATGACAGATCACATGAGACTCACTGCAGTGTCTTGCTGTTTGAGGCGATATATGCGATCTTCCAGCTGCACTAGGCCACTGCTGCTGATCTCTGGAGCCAGTCGCTACGACAATATACCACATTTTAACAAACTGTGTGTACTCCACAGTGCAATTTGGGGTTATAGGCTCAAAACAAATAGCAGGATACATAGTAGATCCTTTAACCATATTCTACTCACCACACAAAGCCACCTGTAAATATTTGTTTTAAACAGCAGCGTAAACCCCAGGTATCACTCACATGCACCACTCATGACAGTTTGAGTGCATTCTGCCATTGTCTACATGTGAGAACTCACTTCCAGTTCATACTGGCTGCAATCCACACCAGTCTCAGACTTGTACTGCTCATCCACCTCACTCAGGATCTATAAGGATGACATAGATATTTCACCATTTTACAATGGTCTCTCAAAAAGAATGTGAGAAGCCTGACTAAGGCACACTGCAACCATGACACAAGACTACTGACCTCCTCCATCTTCTTGGGATCATCAATCAACGGTGGTAGCTGTAGTAAAACACAATGACATTCAATACATCGAAGATCACCAGTACATACATGCATGTGGTCCCTACATAACGCTACTAAATAATCTACACTTGCTACATTGCATGCAACTTGTATGTAACCACAAACCCTTGAAATAGTAAACATGCATCCACAGACTACTCAAACATATACATGTACTGCGTACACACGGGATAGGTTCCAAATCAGAACATTCCCCAAAGTGATCGAGATTTTGCCAGAGGACACACCCAATTAAGCAGGATGTGCAATCTTGATTTCCAATATGTTCCTATCTAACCCAAGCAACACTGCAACTTAATCATATCACCAAGCACAATGTTATATGTAAATGTATACATACGTAATACAATTCATAACACCATCCATGCATTTACAATTCCACATCCCAAAAAAAAAACAAAAAACAAAAAAGCATGGTAGAGGGCTGAATCAGTACCCTAAAACCCACCATTAACAAGTATGGTGTAAGCCACAAACACCATGCAATGTGTGGATGAATGCTTCTTTAATGTGTGTGTGTGTGTGTGTGTGTGTGTGTGTGTGTGTGTGTGTGTGTGTGTGTGCGTGTGTGCGCGTGTGTGTGTGTGCGTGTGTGTGTGCGTGTGTGTGTGTGTGTACGTGTTATTGTATGTGACCATAGTTGTGATGTATACATGCTTCTAGATATGAGCCAGCAGCTTACAGTAGGCTACAATAACATAATGCGTAGAAAGAGCGATTAATGTGTGCTCGCTTCCGTCACCTGAAAAGACGACGACGACTCTTCAGGCTTGTCATCTTCAGCACCACCTTTGTCCCGCTGCAAATCACAGAAGTGTTAAAGGCAGCGACTCCAAAGGGCATTATACCAATGTGATACTTCACCACGCACCAAACAGAACTCCACCTCGCCTCACGTACTAGACATAATATGTAGGCCTACGAATGTTTGTCCGCAGCCGCATCAAAGTACAAATGCACCGTATAACTACGACAATAGCGCAGACAAGGCAAAGCAACGGGAAACGAAGCCACACCACACCGTAGTCGGCAGTCCTACTTCATACGTAACGATCGTAACCTTACAATCGCTATAAGCACCTGCTATAACGGCTGGGGACCACACTCAAATAGTTTGATTGCCACGCAAACTCTACTACACTATGACTAAGTACCTTAAATATAGACTTCCACTTGGTCTTTATCATCGTTTGGTTCTCTCCCTCTCTTTTCGGATGGGCGGAGCGTCAACGCTTCTTTCAGTATATTTCCGCCTGAAATTATACGGTGCTTATCTAAAAATGTACATGTACAGGACAACAAAAAAAGTATAATACACGATAGACACTATACATGTGATCATTAACTGTCCCAAATCTGAATTATCCCTGTGTGTTGTAGCCTTGATATCCTGTCATCATCATAGTCCAACGATTGCAATACTTCACGAGTGTGTTGACCAAGGATTGGGGGAGGTAACCTGGTAGGCTGATCAAAGCCCCCATAAGTCACTGCAGGTCCTATGGTATGAAAGAAAGTGAGTTGCAAAACAATCAGAACTGCAAGTTCTAACGGACCAGTGAACTTCACTTCCCCCACAGTAGGATGTTTTATGCTTCGTACCATTCCCAGATGTTGTACCTGTACAGAAAAGGGATATATGGTAATGTATGCCTTTCAATTAATAATTCAACGTGTACCTGCAAGTCTGAAAACGTTTCTGGAATAGAATTCACGGGACCAAATGGTATTTTGGACCTTTCCAAAAGCTTAAGCCAATGGGAGTTACCATGCTCAGAGAATCTGCCAAATATCAACACTAACTATATATTGTGTATTCAGCTAAGTGACTAACCTCTTTGAAAGAATAGCCACAAGCTCCTCCCTGTTCTTGACACGATTCTCATTTGTGGAATACTTTTCATCTGTTGCCAAGTGAGGGAGTCCAATGATCTCACACAGTGCTGAAAAGAGATTATCGTTCCCAGCACCAATTATGATCTGGCCATCTGCAGTTCCAAATCCCTACACACAGAACAAGATTGCACCACAAGTCAGATCAAGGCCTTCAGCCTTCACCATACTTGATAGGGAACAATACTTGGGTGCTCTGTTCCACATCTCCGAGCCTGAATCCCTAGATTCAAATAATTAGACCCAACGTAGACCAACAAGGAGACCTAAAAACATTCATCCCTTAGCAAAAAAACTATACAGAAGAACACATCTCGCATTTGCACCTGGGTTTGAAGAAGGTTGCACTGCAGCTTCTGACCTTTCCCTGTCCTGTGCCTGCTCAGTAAGGCAGCCATCACTGCTCCGTGTGCATAGAGGGCAGTTGAGAGGTCAGTCATAGGTAAT
This sequence comes from Ephydatia muelleri, assembly GCA_013339895.1. Classification (NCBI taxonomy): domain Eukaryota; kingdom Metazoa; phylum Porifera; class Demospongiae; order Spongillida; family Spongillidae; genus Ephydatia; species Ephydatia muelleri. The sequence goes on along the minus strand of JABACO010000004.1, from coordinate 8,065,020 downwards.
CCCACCTTCACTGGAGCTCCATCCTACCGATTTAGATGTCTTATAATTATTTCACAACACAAACTTGAAGGAACTATGGTGCCAGGGGGCTTTTGGCTCTCCCTTACTCCCCACTATGAATCTTGACCAATTGTGTATACAAAGTATTGGGATTTATATTGAACACACCTACTTGTCCCCTCCCTCCATCATATAGGTGTTCCTACACTCTTATACATCACTGCACCTTTGGGCCAGTCAGATGCATCAAACCGGCAACTCCAGATGCAATGACATCATAGCCACCCCTATCTGCATGTGGGCCAGTTTCACCAAATCCCGTGATGGAGCAGTAGATGAGGGCAGGATTGAGTGCTGCTAGGTCCTCATATCCTAGTCCAAAGTGCTCCATGCCTCCGGGCATGTAATTATGCAGAAGAATATCACAGTGCAAGGCCAACTGAAATGGCAGCAACAGTTCATCTTGTGCAACCTGCTTCATAATATAGCAATGCAATGTCACCTTCTTAATAATCTCTTGGCCTTCTTTTGCCTTCAAATCCACTGCAATACTCTGGACATGACGTACAAACAACCACACCTCACCACAAAGCTCTTTTATCAATAATGCTACCAATTGTGGGCACACCTTCTTATTCCTGTTTACAGACATGAAGTAAGTAGACTCTGTGCCCATCAACGGTGGCCAGTGTCTTGTGTCATCCCCATGACCTGGGGAGAGACTGGTATCTAATCATACTAGGAGCTAAGCGGTTAAAGGTCCACCTGGTCGTTCAACTTTGATCACCTCTGCTCCAAGATCTCCCAGCAGCATGGCACAGAATGGACCGGCCAATACCCTGCAAGATATATAATACGATGGTCTACATCAACACCATTGGAACAGCTACATGTCAAGCAGCAGTGTTTACCGAGAAGGGACTCCAGGGTGTCTGGGCCCACTGTGCAAGTATAATTAATAATCAGCAAATGTTTCAGTTGTGTGCAAGCATGCATTTGAAGCTGCCGACTAGCAATACATGCACAGAAGTGGTTTAATAAAATGATCTTTTCCATTCCCCTTCATAAGAGCTGTTAGAGTACAAAAAAAGGTGTGCCATCTTAACAAGTCTTCACATGCAACATAAAAAAGACTGCCCACGTACCATCCTAAAGGCAACAAAGCCGACAGATATACTCTGATACTGCTAATCTCGTGTTTTATTAAAGTAAATTAGTGTTTGGCTGACCAGCAAGGAAACTGTCTATCTATTCGACCCCCAGAGTAGCAAATTTCTGATCAACTTCATACGATGGAAAGTATGAATTTAAAAAAAGTGAATTCTAATCAGTTTCTTCAATTTCCACCCACCTAGACCTCCTAATCATCCCTAGCTCAGTAAGGCCACATACTCTTGTCAGTTGAGTGTAGATGAATTAGACTATACTCCTTCCATGATGCAATTGCAGGCATATGAAGACCCACATGGTGTGAGAGCAGTTAGATCGTCAGTTGAGCAGGTATCAGAATTGACATCAGCAAGCAAGGCAGTACATGTATGTTGTTTTTTTTTTTTCTATGTTGCTCCCTACATGTAGGTTTTCCCCTGACACGTGAACTGGACACAAGGCAAGCCAGCAGCATTTGACTTCTCAGTGAATTCACTTGCATTGTCAGAAGCGGGAGTATATTCAGAGGCAGCTGCTCAAGCCTCTGAGGTCAGAAAGCACAACACCATTTTGGCAAGTGTTCGATGAGTGTGCTTATTGAGACTTATGGTGCAAGGGGACAAGTGTGTAAAATGTGTGGTTGCAGTTGGTTGGATCACATTGAGGGAGTCATTGAGTCCTCCTCTCAGGCCACACCCTCTAAACTCCTCCCCTCCTCGTACCGTAATACACATACCTCGTTATATCAAGTACTTTGATCCCATCCAGCGGTCCAGCCGCGTAGGTAAGTAAGCAACAATTCCTTCCGGTGGAAGGTCTAATGATACGACACATCACCCTTGTCAGCATACTGGTTTGTCAAAGAAACTGTTCTCGGGGCACGATCACGTGTGTAAATAATTAATGAGTCGTAAAATGTTCATGAATCGTTATTATTGGGATCCGGGAATACATGTAAGCGTTAAATAACGCTCATTGGTTCTGCATTCTCAATCCTAATGGTTCACTGAAACTTTCAGTTTGAGTACGTTATGAAACGGCAGAAAGGTCAAAAGAAGCAAATGCCTACAACTTATGTCTACAAGTCAACATGCTTTGGTGTTCATCAGGTGTAAAATAAAAATTACCAGCTACAGCGGCCTTGACTCAAAAAACTGACAGGCAACAGAGCTGCAGGTGCTATACTAATGCCACTTTGGTTTACTTAAACCGTCAACACTTTTGTAGTCAACACGTTGATCAGAGACTCCAGGGTGTCTGGTCATATTAGCTTAACGCTTACAAAGTGCAATAATTGGTTTCGCCCGTGACATGATCGATGCCAATGACTATCAGATCAAAAACTCCGCACGTGACGTTATGGTCACAAATGAATATGCCTCTTTATTGTGTCTTATTAGTTGGCTTTAAGACCTGTTTGAGTTAGTTTCTAAGTGGCGTGTAGTGCGAAATACTTCTGTGCAGTGATTCTAGACACTGAGGCGTCTACGGAAAAATCGTACACCGTTTGCATACTTCACGCTGTAGACAACGATGCCAAAGGGACACAGAAGCGAACAGAGTGGCTCGAAAGTGAAGCACATCAAGTCCAAAGCCAAGCATCAGAAGAAAAAGTACATCAGATCCGAGGATCCCGTACTAGCGGTTTTCATGTGGGGTGTGCAACACTGCGTAAGTTTGGTATTGTTCAGCTTGTACTTGTACGTGGCATTCGTCTTTTTATTTGTGGTGGCGTCGTTGAGCATCATGGCTGTTTGGTGGAAGAGAGTATTTCGTGTACGGTACGCACTTTAAGGTTGGAGGGGGCGGCGGTGGAATGAGAAGTGATGGTGGAGGAGGGGCACATGGAAAGGACGGAGAAGGAGGGAAAAGGGTGCGGCGGATAAAATTAAAATGGAGGCGGTTACGCTGGAGGATAGAGGCTTTGTATGATTGGAGGGAGTGGGAGGGGGTACAAAGGTTGCCATGACCCCCTCGTTTATGGCGCATGTGTTCCTGCCATGTTGAGTTACTTTCACAAGGTTTGTTTGATGTTGTACAAAGCTTGGAGCCAGTCGTGTGGCTTTTGTGATAAGTGTGTTTTTGTTTGTCGCCATAATTGCTTATTCTGCTGATGTTGCAGATAAATGAAGTGACTACTACCACGGGGCCATGTCTGCTTCTGGCAGAGGATTTCAAAGCATACAGCAAGGTCAGAGTAGAAAACCAGTTCTTCAACAAGTAGGTGAAAGTGCTGTGTGCATATACTAACATGCATGTAAGACCAAATACGCCTACAGTACACACATGGATTTACTTTCTTAATTGGCATTGAATGTGTGTTGGCAAGCATGTCGTAAAGTGTAAGGTGCATGCTAAGTTGTTAGATAGCAAATGTATGAGTGAGTATACTATGGCATTTGTATTGTGGTGCAACTAGTGAGGTGTGTGGTATGTGTGTGTTGTGTGTGTGTGTGTATGTGTGTTAGAATTACAATTGTCTAGTATGACTAAAGGATCCCACACTGTTGATGTCTAACTTGTTTACTAGACAAAGATTTGGGGAGGGGTGGCAGGATGTTGTGGAACTGCATTGAGAACATGTGCCCATAAGCTATGCTAATACCCAGAGTTGGGACAGCAGACCAAATAAAGGTATGTACTGACCTAAAATCCGTTTGGGTTTCACTTGCAGGGAGAATTTACCAGGTCATTTCAAGTTCAAGGATTATTGCCCGTGGGTATTCTATGACTTGCGGAAGAAGTTTGGAATAAACGACTCCATTTATCTAGTATGTAGTGGTGTGTGATGTCTAATGCTATTCTAATAAGTGTGCACCTTGTGATTACAGCACTCGTTGGTTGATTTTACTCCTCACCCTGTCGAAAATCAAGGCAGAAGCAGCTCCAGATTCTACTACTCCCATGATGAAAAGCTGGTGATGAAGTCAGCACTTCCTGAGGAGATAGATCTTCTGCACCTAATTCTTCCAGAGTACCATGCAGTAAGATTCCCTTGGCAAGAAGCCAACGGTTTGTGTGTGCTGTGGAAATATGTGTTAATGTAGGAGTGTACAGTATGTGTGGAAGTGTACCTGTGTCCAGTGCTTTAGTATGCATGTATATGTGAGTGTGAGTGGATGTACGCTAGGCTGACATCATTGTTGAGCACATGGGTCAACTCTTTTATCTTACATTCATCTTTTTCGGTTGGGGGGGGGGGTACATGTATTTATTTCTTTTATCTCACCTTTTCCTGTATTGGCATCGTCAGTATGTGGTGACACATGAAGGGAAGACATTCCTTCCACACTTTTTGGGGCTGTATCGGCTAACGGTCAATGGCGCTGAATCTTACTGGATTGTGATGCGAAATGTGTTGAATACAAGTGTTCGTATACACAAGAAGTTTGACCTCAAAGGATCCACCGTTGATCGATCTGCGAGCGACAAAGAGAAGGTAAATGGATTGCAATGAGCCAAACTATTAGTATTTGGTCGTTCACATGCATATATGTATTGATGTTGTGCATTCCTGTCTGCCAAAGAACTATAACAGCGCATCCCAACCCAACCCCAATTGCATCTATTCCCGTATTACTCCAGCACAGTGCACACACTCACAACAGACATATACGTAGAGTACACATTTGGTGGACAATTGCAGCATCACTGTGGGATATTGACATGGTATTACGACTGAACATGCAACACAGCATGGAACTGTACACTTAATATATTTATGCACAAAGTCCAATCCCACACTTGAGCTTCATTCAGCTTAGAACACAATGTATTAATTTGTCCATATGTTGCATAATTCTTTTGGAGATGTTTTCTAATTGCCATTTTCATTTTTAGGCAAAATCTGCTCCCACCTATAAAGATAATGACTTCACAGAAAATGGAGAGAAGATCTGCATTGGAGAGGCAGCCAGGGAGCAGTTCCTGGCCATCATTGAACAGGATGTGGCAGTACGTCAGTATACTTTGCACTCTATGCATATGCTATGTCGAAACTCCAATTAAAGTACACGTCCCTCTGCTGCAAGGTAATGAGGAAAAGCAGCTCTTTAATAACCATTAAGCCATACAAGTGTCCTTATATACTGGAATCATCTCAGGCAAATCAATTTTATGTCTAGTGTCTGGGGTACGTTTGTACACCTGTGTGCACAGACATTCAATTTAATGCCACTTTGTTACCATGCACCAGAACTGATATTCAACAACACACACGTTTGTCATGCATTTTTAGCTCTGGGCTGAAATAGGTAAGGTCTCCCAGTCATGCCTTGTGTGTATCTGGCACACCTCAGAGGACTTCACTGCAGCCTAGACCTTACGTATTTCAACAAAATGCATGACAAACCTGTGTGCTGTTTAAATTAAGTTCTGGTGCATGTAAAAAAAAAAAGCATTAAAACTGAATGTCTGTGCACCCAGGTGTACAAACAAACCCCCCTCTCCCCTCCCCCTCCCTCCCCTGGGACAAAGACAGCTATGAAAGATAAGTAATCATAGTAAATTTGCTATAAGAACCATCCAGACCAGAGGAGTCTGGGTGGCCTGGGGCTCCTGTTGGGATTAAACCCATTGTGCAGCCTAGGCTAGACAGAACAATGGCCACGACCCCATAACTCCACCCCCACAGTTCCTTGAGAGTCTGAACCTGATGGACTACAGTCTCCTGGTGGGTATACACGACCCCTCCTTGCCCCCTGAGGAGGAAGGCAGCAACACTGGCAGCATCACTGGAAATGAGATGGTCACTGATGTTGGCGATAAGGATGGAGGGAAGTCTGAGGATGATAACTCAGACAACGAAGAGGTTCCTGGTTCACCAGTGTCCCCCACAGCAAGAGGTACCTGCCTGCATCTCTCGTTGCATTCAGGGTGTTTAACTCGGAATGCATTGCTTCAGACGACCTAGGCAGTTCAGTGGAGGTTCTTGACAGTCCCCCAAGTCCCAATGGCTCCTCTGACGACCAGACCCAAGAATCCTCCAAGCCTAACCTCGATGCCTTCAGTCCAGAGGAGGAGGTGCCTACATTGAAGAGCCCTGGTAATTGCAGGACCCTGTGCTGTGGGTGTGCTTTAATTGGAGTGGTCTTTCGGGGGTGGGGATTAGGAGCTGCAGCTGCTGTCAGCTTTGCCTTGCCGCTGGAGCGGACAGGTCGGCATGAGCTCCGATCAACCCCATCGGAAAGGATGTTTCCTGTGATTGCAAAAGAAGTTGATGTGTTTGCCATACCTAGCGCCCAAGGTGAGGTGTATGCCTTGCACCAAGGTGTCAGTTGACATAGTTTGGTAAACCATGTCCATAAACAGACTTTTCAGTTAGCTGAAGCAGCTCTTATTATTCCATTGTGCCCATCCTTTTATTATGCATAGCTTGTTGAAGTTGTTTTTTGTTCAGTTATTGTTGTGATGTTTTTTCATGGAGATTTTTTTTCTTTTTTTCAATACAGGAGAGAAGCCTTGTGTTTACTTTGTGGGAATAATTGACATCCTTACAAATTATGGAGCAATGAAAAGGGCAGCTCATGCAGCCAAGACAGTGAAGCATGGCGTACGTTGTTATTCAAAAGTATATTATTGCAATTGCTTATGTGGTGTATTGTGTCATGCCTTTTTCACACAAAGCCACTTGCATATAATTCTGTATGCTCTGGTGCACTAATGTGTGTTGATGTTGATATTGGTCTGATTCATCAGGCTGGCGCTGACATTTCAACTGTGAAACCTGAGCAGTATGCAAGAAGGTTTTTGGACTTCCTTACTAAGAGCATTCAGTGAATCCAATTTCTGCACTTACTCGTTGATTCTGTGTACTGTACCCAATAAACAATTTCTATGTTTGTGTTTGCAAATGATAGATATCGATCTCTGTACTACAATGCTTGTTTATGTATGTGTCTTGTGCCTGCTCGTGTGTATTTGCTGAGTAACATTTTTATTGTTCATAAATTATAACACCTGATCAGTTTAATCAATGCACTACACTTTACACCTGAAGGTGGGTTTGCAGTCTGAATGTTTGCAAACTTGCAATGATATGCAAGATATTTTCTTCATCTGATAAGTCAGACACTCATACAGCAGCGAACACTAGAATAGAACTCTAGTATATTCGAAGTCACTTGATTGTCATTGACAAAGCACCTTAACATTCTTATGGTCTGTCATTCAGTAATAGACCAGCTATCCCAATGTTTCCTAACAGTGCTAAGAAGGCACTTCCCAGATACACAGATTAGCATAGTTTATCTGCTTTCATTTGTAGGACAATAAATATTATGAAATTGAGTGAACAGCAGTTCTGTGTAACACATATTTAATGTGGTTTTGGCATTACTCTAATGAAGAGAACCATTGCAAAAAACACAACAAACACAACAGCCAGCATGATCCATATCCACCACGAGCACTGGCTGTTGTTCTGCTTCAGCTTTGCAACATTCCGATCAATCCCTTCTATATTGTCGTCTGCCAACTCATTGGTTTTTGTTAATACCTGGAAGCCAGAGCGCAAGTGGTGTAAGCCACACCCAGCAACTATAGGATACATGCACATCACAATTGTATATAATTACCTTCGAATCCTTTTGAATGATGTCTCTTACAAGCAAAGAGTTACTACGCAGAGATCTTGCCATCCTGACCATATCTTCGGCTATTTCTTCTTGCATCTTCTGGTGCGTTTCCAACACAGATCCAACAGAGGCCCTTGAGCTACAGTACCAAGTTTCATACACAATGACAGCATTCTCCCTATCAATTGTTAGTAATGCGTCGAATACCTTGTAGCAGACACATCGGAAGAGCCAGACTAGACATGCAAAAATGCAAAGGTAATAGGCTAAATTCAATGAAGCATGCTGGCACACCTTCGCAAAAAGCCTTTCTTTCAGAAGTGTTCCTTGCTTGGAGTGCATCTTCAACACGAGTTCATCTCCCCCAGCGCATGGCTGAAGGCGCTGTGGTGTCCCAGCAACACTGCCCTTTAGAGGTGTGCGTGCTTCGCTGGGTTTTAATAAGGGCTGCTAACACACACGTGTGCATGAATCCATATGGCAGTACACATTCAGTTAGCATCATACCTTGGCATCTTCACTTCTTATCTGCTGTAAGACTTCAACTCTTTGTTTGAATGAACTTAGGAGATCAGGCTCTACACTGGGTGGAATTGAGTAAAATAAAAAAACAACATCATCGAAAGGCCTGGCTGAAGACATCTAGGTGCACATTGCTCTGTAATAAGGGACTTTTGTACGGTGCCAAAGGCACCCGGGCTGCAACATGCACGTTTCATTTAAAAAGTGTTTTTTGACGTGACAGGTGGAATTTGATGTCAGGTTTGGCTTAACTGACCCTTCAGCGACACCCTAAACCCTAAGGGCCTTCAGGCCACCCTAATTACTTCCCCTACACCTAGCTCCAGCTCGTGTACTCTAATAGATAACTTCTGTTATTTTGCACCTGTTGCCCAAACACCCCACATTCAAAAATGGTCGTCAAAAATGGTGGTTATGTAGTGCAAGACATGGAGGACTTGATGCAAAGAAACCAGGCTCATTTCACATCTTCCTATCACCACCCGTAGCAACCAAGATGTTATTAAACTTATATTTCTCCACCACCCCAGTGGCAATGTGCTGATGATGTAGTCCATCACATGTCCCACAGCATGCTTAGGCAGCAAACTTAAATAGTTACAGATCATGGATATAACCTGATATTCTTATGGATCTGTTGTTCACATATTTGGCGGGCGCGTTTACGCTGATTAATATTCTCACCCAATCTTTAACCATTTCTCTCCTGAGATCAATTTATTTAACTAGTCTTACCTGTAACAAGAGCCATTATTGTAACAAATGACCCATTAACACACACTTTGTAGCAATGGACACACCTTGAGTACTTCTCCAGACTAAGTGTTTGTTCTCGCAGGGCCACTAAATACTTAACCAGATGATCAAGTTTTGTTGAAAAGGGTGAAAAATGAGTATAATGTGACTCAAAACACCATCATCAGTCAAAGATATAAATCATACAAATGCACTCCATTTCACCTCAAACCCTTACCCAAACACCTGCACCTAAACTGGTAAGCATACAACAAGGACGACACATGCCATAACATTACACTGGTGCTAGGCAGGCTCTGCTGTATCGGGCACACCCAAAATGTTATATGTATAGCAAAATTTAAATAAATTTAAAATAAATTGCAATGGTAAACAATTTGAAAGGGTGAAGATTAGTTTATTCTAATCAAAGCAATACAGATTTCACATTTGAAAATTTGTATTTCTTATAAGTATTCCATTAATTAGTGAAGCCATTTTGCATTAAAAAAATTGATCAAACTTCAAAACCCTTTAAAAAATCAATTGAATTGGATGAATGACCAGTGGCAACTGATGAGGAACCTGTCGATTGTTCTGTATGTTTAAGAGTCTTTAGCTTTAGTGCCACTAGTGCTGGATTGAACAGCAGCTTGCTTATATGCCTAGTGCTCTTGTGGTTCAACCACGGAGTGCCACATTTTTGGGTTCTCCCCTTGGAGATGTGGAGTTCAATTCTTTGTCCATCGACAAGATAGCCCTCTTGCGGGTCATGGGTGAGCAGTTGAAATACCTTTGCTCACGACAGCCTCTTACTGCTTCATAATGCATTTGCAATTCCAAAATTAATGTACATCAGCTTGTTTCTTGTCACCGAGTCTCCAACTCTATGACAATGAACTGAGGAACACCCAATAACGAGCATTCTTCTTGATGATCGTGCATGGTTGCAAGCTTCACCCCCTGTAAAGTCTGGAGGCCTTGGGATAAGCAGTACCGTTCACCTTGCTCCATCAGCATTTTAGTTCCAGGTTCTAAAGAATTGATCTTTACCATCTGTACCATATTAGTGCATTGTTTCCAGGAGTCACCAGCCTCTGGTCATAATGAATTCCCTCCCATCGGCATCATATCACATCCGCAGAAATCCTGGGATCTGCCAAGGATTTCTTCTGTTGCAGCTGAACTTCTGACTACTACTTCTGATGCATTGTTCAATGCCAGGCTGCCTCCAAGAAGAAGGAATCTGGTGCCTGGTTGCATACCCTACCAGTTACATCCCTGGCCTTTGCATAGACAATATCACCATTCGCATAGCCATTGGCCTTCATCTGGGGGCCCCACCCACTTTGTATCCCTCACCTTGTCATTACTGTGGATCAAACATGGACACCTTGGCACGCATGGGCTCAGTTCAGTTGTTTCAGCGCTGGTCACCACTTTCGCCATGCCACACTAAATGACATTTTGCACAACGAATTGTCTTCTGCCAATATTAACACTCGGCTAGAACCCACTGGTCTTGATCCTGTGGATGGCAAGCATCCACTATGGTTCCTTGGTGACATGGCAGACTTTTGGTTAGGGATGCAACCTGTGTAGACACTTTTGCCCCTTCCCATCTAGCCAGCTAATCCTCTGGCGGGGCAAAACAAGATCCAGAAGTACAGTTACCTCGCTTCCCTTCTTTTACACCTGTTGCATTTGAAACTACTGGAGTCTGTGGCCCTCACTCCATGTCTTTCTTGACAGACTTGGGTCACCACATTGCGAACACTACTGGAGATAAAAGCTCTCTTTCATACTATCTACAAAAGTTCTCCGTTGCCATTCAGTAAGGTAATGCAGCATCCATTTTGGGAACCCCTTGCCACCATCCCTCTCCCCCATTGAATGATGTTGAATGTGACATAAAAATTTATTTGTTTCATTTTATTCATATTTGCTTATGCCAGCTTAATTAGTTCAAACACCAAACAACAATTAAATTCTCATTTAACTTTTAATATGTTATGTTTAACAGCATGCTGCTTGTGGATGGACATCAACACTCTGATGTACATACACATGCAAAACAGCATCCCCCATTGAAGTGCATATAGTGACTGCATCGAAATTAAGTGAAGTTTAAGTCACTTAAAGTCCTGATGAGGGTCACTTGCTGGCATGGAATAATTAAGATCTTATTTGATCAACGTTAGGTGAGAAGAAACTGTTTACGGATCAGTACTATCGTAGTTCTTTACAACTTTGATACATTTATTTCAGGGTGTTACGTAGGTCATTGTTTCGCGCAAATGCCAATGCATTTGGTAAATACAGTCTCACAGCGAGTAAGTAGCAGCAACTAGCCTAGTACCACATCGAAAAAAAAAACCGAACCGAACACAAACGTACACAGTGTTAACATAACATATACCTTTCCAAGTTTCCATTCTTTTCCATACGGACTCAACTTTCCGTCGATAATGCTTTCACAACGCGAGATCAGTCTTTCTATATTCCTCTGAATAATGATCCATTCAGCCATCGATCAGTGCGTGCCAATATTATATGGTTGTTCTAATTACGCATGACCAATAGATTAAATAATTTTTTTTTCAGTTAAACTATACTTTACTATATTATCACGATTGGTGCATCACAGTACAGTATAGACAAATCTGATCGAATCTCCAAAGCCCTAGAAGCAGCCTTTCAGTGTGCTCCAAACCTGCATTCATTCCCTCATGCTGTTAGTTTGTTGTCTGGCCTTCCATCAGCTGAAGCAGTGGATTTAGTCAAGATGACCACAACATACATGCCCTGCAGATGGACTGGGTGCTGAGAAAACTAGTGCTGCTTCTGACCTCAATCCATCCACTCTTAAGCAAGTATGTTGGCATCTGGCAGCATATCAGAATGATTACAACATACCTTGACAGACAGGTGGAAAGGTTGTTGGGTTTCAGCACGACTGCTTCTTGATCATGCTGATGCTTCAACTCTGTATTGAAGCCTCACTATTGTCAGAACTAAGGCAGCTGGCATAACGTTTGTACATAAAGTTTTTAATACGTGTTGCTATAAAATTAATGAGATAATTCCTAGTGGCCTTGACAGGAAACCCGTAAAATATCAATCCAATGACACCACTGGAGAACAAAAATATCTGGTATAGCTTTACCACAGAGAAAGCTACTGCTATTGTCCATACAACAAAGGCATCACATGTAGCTTCCAATAATGATCCCATCGCAAGCTCTGGAATGAAGATAGATTGTCTCTAAACTTCGTCAGTTGTTGGTTGGAAACAGGGAACCCTCCCACCAGCTGCTCAATTTGGTCTGCCAGCTCCATATCATTATGGAACACATAGCCATTATGGTCATGACGCAGCAACTCATGCAGGCATCCGAAGTGGACAGCACAAACAGGAAGACCGCTACCAAACATGTCAACCACTTTCATGGGCAAGTCTAGTCCTGACGACGACTTGTGCAGACAGACTCCAAGGTCAGCGCACCCTAAAAGGGTGGGATAATCTTCTGCTGAAAGCCAAAGGGTGCAGATTGCAACCTTCTTCATCTCTTTCTTTGCAATAATGCTCTCGTAATAGCTCCGGAGTGGCCCTTTCCCCGTAATGATGCACATTATGGATGGCAGATCATCACCCTTGCATGCCTTTGCATCATACTTCTCCAACGCTGCCAACAGAATGCTGAAGTCTTCATCCTCTGTCCAGCTGGTGCTGCTGATGATTAAAAATGGCCGGTTGTCTTGTAGTTGTACACTTTCATCGTCCAGCATTTGGGTGAAGAGAGTACATTTGGAGTCAGTTGTGTCAGGGTGAACACGAAACAACTTGTTGACTGCAGCTAGTTTGCAGAAGAGCTCATGTCTTGTGTTGATTGGTGTGGGTTTGAACATTCCAGGAGGACGGTCATATAAAATGATGGCATTGACATCGAACGTCTTCTTCAGATCTTTCTTCATGGCTTCAGAAACGCAAAGGTTTGCGTAACTAAACTGGCTAAGGATTCTTTCATACCATTGTGAGAATATAACAAGCGGGTGTTTTGAACCGACGCTAAGCGCCAGAATAGAGTGAGCGTAATTGTGATAGTCCACGATTAGCTTACTGCCTCTCATCCAGCTCGCAACAACCACAACAAATAAAGTGGGAATTGCAGGCGGCGTCTGCACTAACATGTAGGCGGGTTTCTTCGTACGAACGAACAGTGTCCAAAATAGAACAAATATCTGAAACAGAACCTTGACTGCATAACGCAGTAGTGACGGCAAAAAGCGTAGCATCTCTGGGGTGGCGGGAAGAGCAAGAAAATTCAGCCTTTTGCTTTCTCGGAGGTTCTGAATCAGTTGGGAACCACCGTATCCGATCAAGTCCACATTGTAGTTATTCTTGACGAGAGATAGAGAGTGATATTGCATCCGCGGAGAACGACCGGCATCGCCTAGAACGACAACTTGAACAAGGCCTTCTCCCGTTTGCTTATGCCAAACTGACACCAACATCAGCGCCAATGATACGATGATTACAAGAAAGAGAAACACAACTGCAAATACTACTTCTAGCATTCTCAATTTGCATGCCTAGTTTGGTTTCCGGAGGGCGTTATCAAGAAGTGTTTGGGTTTGGGCACGAGAAGCAAGATTGTTTGGCTATGGATGATGTGACACTTACCGTCCGGCTTATCCGCTCCTTTGAGTACAGAAACATTAGGGTACGGTACATAAGGATATTAGTATCTGATGGAGGCTTTCTGTTACGGCTATACTGCTCACTAGAATATGCTTGGTGCAACAACTTTGTGTAGATGCAGCACAATTATACACTTGTTTCTAGATAGATATCCATGACGTATCCCATTATTTATTAGAATATAGTGGTGAAGGGAATTCCGTTGAACATGCTTGTAAAGGACTTCATGGCAGAAATCAACAATAGTATGTTCAATGTGGATATTAAAAGTGTGTTCTAATTAATACAATTGCATTGTGTTTTACAAAGCAATGTGGAAACACATTGTTTCGTGTGCTAGTGTAATAAATGTTCCACGTTTAGTATGTAAAAGCTAATGTAAGGTGTACACATGTATGGACAAACATATCTCTGCTTCCCTTTCTATCTATATGCATTCAATAATACCAAGAGCAGTTGAGTTTAGTAACCGTGTATTCTGGTAGGACTGCAGAGCGATGCTGCATTACCGGTGCCATTCAAGAGACACAAATATGGTTAGCACGGCAACAGTGGACGTTTCCTGTGTATACGTAGTGTTGCTTTTGTTACAGATGCAATGAAGGTCCATTCATTTGCTTATGGCAGTAAGGTATTTTTTTTCCCAGTGTTAGGTGTAATGGGAAGGACTTGGTATCTTTTGCTGATTGAAATTGTTTTTGTTTTTTTTTAAGGGAAAGGCCTTTTGTCATGATTTTGTGGTCCCTAACAGTACTGCTCTTTCCTGTACATTTGCATGTATGTGCATGTACCTCTTTGACGTGAATTTAGCGAACATTAAAATGCACCTGACTGGCAGTAGTGGATCAAATATGCATGTTGAAAATGTTTTAGACTTGCACTGAAGATTTGTAATCATAATATTGCTTTTTTGTACTAGACTAGTGATACTGCTATAAATCTCGATCACGAGGAGTGGATTCTTGATCCTTCCAAGACTCTACAAGAGTGTTTAGTTCGTAAGTTGACTCACTTGCTTAGTACAGTTGAATGTAGATGGCATCAATCACTACTTTGCTGTACCTACCCCATTGGTTCAATTGAACCAATTATCACATTGAAATATTGCATTTACATATGCACAGAGCATTCGTTTTATTAAAATCAGAGGTAATTGTTCCTTAATGGTCGTTTTGATGAATTGGTCACATTCTTGTTACTGTACTCGGCATGCATTTCACTACAGCCACCTCCAATTCTTTCCCTTGGATTGCTATAGGTGGTTTAATCCATATATGGGAACGTTGCTGCAAAAGGAAGGGACTTAATGGATATCATAAAAATTTCCAGTACAAGCAATAGAAACGTCATTGAGATGCATGTAAATAAAAATGCAGTGCCTTACAACTCCAGGACAGGTAGTCCAATACTCAGTGCGTAAGAATTGCACATTTTAAACGTCTAGAATAAAAATTGAAATGTTGAAGAAACATGTTAGGCCCCTTTTCGCTGCAATGATGTTGGGTTCATAAGTATTACAAGTGTACCAACAATATAGCAGTCCATTGTTGTTGTGAGATACAAAGATCCTCTGCATGGATGGTGAAAACTCAACAAGCAGCTGTTTTTGAGTTGTATTTTTTCGCCCAATACAGGAAATGAGACAGAAATATCCTATTTTAATTTGGCAGACTACAGGCAATACAAGCAAAACCCACAGCTGTTGTGGTAAAATGCTTCTGTCAAAGTATTTTTATGTTGCATCTTTCATGTTGTGGACACACTGTCTCTTTCATTTTGTTGTCTTTTCCTTCTTTCATGATGTGATTAATGAATATCACATACACAACAGAGTGACAACCAATGAAATGAATGTAAAAAAAGTCATACTGGTAACTCTAATAGCTTGAATGAGCTTAAGCAGTCTAAAATCCACGTGGCTACAATGTTGGTTACACCTGCAACAGTGGGCACATCACCTAAGTTGGTAGTAGAGGTGGGATCATACACTATGAAGACATGACACTTTTCAAACACTGAGCCAGGCTGTGCATGGAGTGGACAAACGAGTAGGGAATCATCTGCAGAGATGGTCCTTGGCAGCTTTCTGAGCACAATGCCACCAGCATAGGCCACTAATGAAGCAATGTCATCTTTAGATAAAGAGGGTGGTACAAAAGAACCATGTAAATAGAAGCTGCATCCTGCAAATAATCCTGGTTTCTGTAGATAGGAATACATACATGTTATAAGGGGATGGTACAATGTAAATTATTGCATGTATGTACAATAGGACTCTAAATGCAACTGTAATTGTACAGACAGCATAACAAGAGCTGTACGGGATGAAATAAATATACCTGCATCCTAGCATTCTCTCTACTTATTTGAGGTGCATTTGTAATCGTAGAGATGTCCTGAAGTACAAAACCCTGTATTTCATATGATGATTCCTCCTGATGGCAACGAGCCTTCAAGCTTTCCTTCACCCCTGATGGCACAAATGATAAGCAATTCTGTACACATTACTCAAGACATTATTTTTCATTTGCCAATATAAGAGCTGCTTACAGACATACATGTACAAAACAAAGCATGCCACAGCAATACTTAAATGCTAAACTTCTGTTCAACAGACACATGTTTGACAAATTCATAACATATATGTGATGCTCACAGTCAAAGGATAGAACCCATTTCCCCATAGCAACACCAGAGAGAGACTTTAGCGTCCTTGCACAGCATCTCTGAGAGTTGCAAGGAGCAATCACATGCGACACTATAGGAAATACACAATAGGGACATTATAACTGCTGGTGTCATTTTTATCATCACCCCACTCCACAACTCAAACGCTATCCTCAAATTGTATCTTTTTAATTTGCTGTAGCCCAGGATCACTACACACTCACAAAGACACACACAGCTACCAACCACGCGGCGAAAAGGTTGTAGCCACTTCACCCTGCAACAGTTTGGCCAGTTCCTGCAGCTGAACCTAGAGCATCAAATCAAAATACTGGGAATGTACCTGTAACAATCACAACTAACCTTCTCATCTCTTCCCAGTCCAGTTACAAGCATTACTACCTTACTGCTGGCCTTTGCAGAAAGTGGCTACACAGAACCAGACTTTGTCAAGCAGGAGATGCACACAACACTTATTACATACGGGAGGTAAAGTCCGTGTCACGGGCGATGTTAATGCATTCCGTATTGCCTCAGTAGATGCAAGGTCTAAAGGAGTTAATCCATTACTATTCCTGAAAACAGAATAAAAACAATGTGTTGATGCTATAAATGGACCATACTATTAGTCCATTAGTATACAAATGTACATTATATGCTCAACAAGCAATACATGCAAGTTGCAAACATCCTACAATGGTGCACTCATAAAATACATAGCATTTACAGCTACACAAACCAATAAACACCAGAGAGTACACTGTAATACATGTATAAAGTTCTAATGTGGGATTGTTTCCACGAAAAGGGACCTAATGTACAATTTCTAGCAAGTGCAATAGAAATGTAACGCTTGCGTTGAAATGTATGGCTAATTAAAAATTTCAGAGCCTTATAACTCCATGACAGAGACTCCGATTCGCAGTGCGTAAGAAGCAATATAGAACATTTCCGAATTCAAGAATAGTGAAAAAAAAAACAACAAACAAACAAACATGTGTTAGGTCCCTTTTCGCGGAAACGATCCCACACTGCACCGAAAAGAAGTGAAGAATGGTTTTTAATGACTCAAGCTAAATGAGGGCGTGTCTCAAGCACAGCTCTAGAGCAAGATGACGCAGTTCTCGTATAATATTCCATGACTACCTCAAATCCTTTTCGTACTTATCAACATTGTATAGGTAGTATAACCCAAGTTATTAAGTCTCGCACAACAAACAACGCTTAATTGAAAATTTGACCTTTCATTGTAACATATGATTGTCTAAGAATCCAAGATTTTATTCTCTGTACAGCCACCCTGAAATTATATGGTTGTCAATCTGTCGAAAACTTGACCTTTCATTGTAACATTTGATTGTTTAAAAATCCAATATCTGGGGGAAAAAAATCAATATATTATTCTCTGTACAGCCACCCTGAAATCATTCTGTCATAAGGATATTGTCATTTCATGATTTGCAACTTGTAATTGAGTTTCAAACAAAAGTGCCACTGCCAATCAGATTTACATAAGCAGATAATGAAGTTATTACAAGAACTTTAAAGAAACACTACTTCCATACTAGGCTATAGTTATGCAGATGTTTTGATTGTGCGCATTATGAAATCATTGCTTGTATGTGTTACTTTAACATATCTTATCCCATTGTATCATTACTCGATTAAGGTGTATATAGTTCATGACAAGTCACAGAAACATTCGAATAACCTTTTGTAGTTCAATACAACATTTAAGTATCAACCAAAATTTGCATATGAAACCACGGCAAAGTGAAGTGCATGCTTGATTTTTCCTCTATTAACTGTACTTTTAATTTCTATTGAGATCCTTTTCCTGCGTTTGGTGGGCATCCATTATTAAAAATACTGCAATTTGAGCTTAAATGAATGATACAAAAAGAAGAGTCTTTGATTTGAGATCATAAATTCAAGACCACCAAACATCTGATAGATCTCATTAACAATGGGATTTACTTGGCACACGTGTCGAAGGAATAATGTATATGTATTTGTATGACGCCTTCCATGATTTTCACACACACACACACACACACACACACACACACACACACACACACACACACACACACACACACACACACACACACACTGCCCCTAAGGAATAACACAGGCTGAAAAAAATGACAAACATGGTGCAAACATGTGATAGAACACATTCTCATGGACCAGAGGTATGCGGGAGCCCTTGTGCCAGATAAAGCAGCCTAAAGGTGTAGTGTGTACCTGGCATTGGGGTTTGCCCCCGATGAAATAAGTAATTCAACAACTTGCACATGGTTATTGATGACAGCATCATGGAGTGGCACACTGTTCTCAAATCCAGGTGTGTTGACTGAAACTCCATTGTCTAGCAGTATCTTGACTACCTCCATATGCCCGAAATTACAAGCTTCATGCTGGAGGCATAAAAGACAGAAAAAGCTAAGCAGCAAATACATCATCAAGTACACCCCATGCCTATTTAGTGCATACAGATGCAATGTACACAATTCATACACAAGCAGTGCATTTATGCCACATATTAACAGCCCTTACAGTGCTCCCAGAAATAAATCAGTTATTAAATTAACACTCACCAGTGGTGTCCATCCTGCATTGTCTTTAGCATGGCAATCTGCACCTTGCTCAACTAATGCAACCACAGCAGCTGCATCACCCTAATGAGAGTAAAAGTGATAAAGATATGATAAACTACACATGTACATGTACACATATTGTGTTTTGTGCGTGTATTGATGCATTTGTGCACTTATTGACATGCATGTTGTGTTGAATATAATCAACATGTCACTAAAAGGGGCTGCAGCATTCTTCTGGTGTGCATATAAACATCTCGTCGATTGAGTTGATGGTCAAGAGTAGATGTACTCACAAGTACATTGAGCTGTGCTGTTATGGTTGGAATCCAGTAACTCTTTTGCCAACACTTTGAACACAATAGTATCCAACACTCTATCGTAAATATTGGTGTATTAAAGTCTGCACTGGTATGAACATGGTTTTCAGGTACAAGCAATATGACTACTTGTGTGATATAGGATGAGATGGCTTAAAACCAGAGATTGAATGGCAGGTTAGTTCCAGATAAAAATTCTAAAGACGATTCCCATACAGCAACTTAACACATATATCAATTTCAATAAATATGTACTAACCATGCATGCTTATTTGAGAACCATACATGCATTTATCACGTACACATCTTTGCATGTTCAGGAGGTAAGTTGTAAACATGCTTCCAAACCTTCATAGCTGCCAAATGAAGAGGAGTTTCCCCTTTCATATTCCTCTTTCGCACTTTAGCCAGAGTGCTGGGATTTTGTGTAACTCTCAACTTGTTCTCCCCTACAGAGCAATACAAAAAAATGCTTAGCACACCAATGGTGACTCAAGGTTGCTACCTTCACTGCGTACACAAAACTGCTGTTTTAGATGGCTGGTCTCTTTCTTATTGATGCATACCCGACTTGCAGCAGAACAGTCAAGGGGCTGATTCCTTTTCCAAGACGACACCATGACTTTGGAGCAACAACAAAAATAAAACAAACATTTGACACAAATGACCAATTGGAAGATTCTTCTGCATACCACCACACTGCCTAATTGGTGTTGCCTCTTTCACAGCCACATCGTCCCTTTGAGCCTCACAGTGTGCTACATTACTTGGACACAACTCTGGACCAATATCGGCTGGCTCTGCTGCAGAAATGTAATTCCTTAGGGTGGCAGTTAAGTGAACAATGTTATTGATCTGTTGGTTCGACTTCAAGTCCTTAGTCCAAGCTGGAACGTTACAAGTGGGACATCTGGAGACGTTGCTAGGAGACAAACATTTTCTAGAAAGGAAACAATTAGTGTTTACACATGCTCACGTGTTGAACTTGGGCTTGACCTGCAAAAGTGATGATCACAGGTATAGAGCGAGCGCGGATCCACCATGACCTGTTTGCTACAACAGGATAGTGCAACATCATCAAATGAATAGCGTGTGTGAGTATTGTGCAGCGACTTTGCCTGATTATTAGAGCGTCCATATGTCATGTGTGTATGATACGAAACATAATCTGTGTCTGACATGATGAACTACTGTCTAAATCACGCATCGAAAATAATTAATACGACCTACCATAAAGAACACCGCAACAGCTGCTCCAATCTTTGAAGTGCATCGCAAGTTTCATGCCAGTCTGCCATTGCACGCGGCTTTAATACTATGGCTTTTTTTCCCGCTCACAACGAGCGACAGCTAATTACGCATGCGCAGTAGTGCCCCGCCCATATTGGTTAACAGGTTGTGACGCACTGCCTTACTACGGTGACGCGGGACTTTCACACTTTTGAGAAAAGGACGACATCTGACGTAGCTGGTAGTATCGGCACAGTGACGAGGTGGGTGATGAGGTGAAGGGGCGTAGCAAAGCATTAATTTAGGGTTTTTCCGGTTAGGGCTGTTTATTTTACTGTGTAGGCAAACTAGAGAAAAAGAAGTGTTGCTATGTCTCTAGCGTGTAAACACGTGCCGGTAAATACGGCAATGAAACTTAGCCCATGTTTCTTTTGCACCGAATCTCACTAACGATCAACACCGGGTGGTATTCTAACTAGGACCATTGTTTTTTTTATTGCATTCAAATGTTCTTTTATGTATCTGTTCTTCAGAACGTGGAAAGATAGAACATGGTGTACTGACAACTATCGTACAGTACTGTAGGCTGCTTAAATTTAACCATATACACTCAATTCATCTTACTCGTCCTTCCGTGTGTAGATGGAGAAAACCAGAGAAAAGAGCGTACGTATATCTTCTGCCGAAGGCATGCCACGGTTAAGAATCGAACAAGTATCTGGAAATGTTGAAAGCCCGGCAGAAGGTGTGTGTGTGTGTGTGTGTGTGTGTGTGTGTGTGTGTGTGTGTGTGTGTGTGTGTGTGTGTGTGTGTGTGTGTGTGTGTGTGTGTGTGTGTGTGTGTGTGTGTGTGTGTGTGTGTGTGTGTGTGTGTGTGTGTGTGTGTGTGTGTGTGTGTGAGATTTATAACCGGGCAAGATTAACACGTTTGCTGTTGTCAGGATCCTCCATTGAGATTTCAACTTCTGATGATAGAGCTCAGCACTCATCAAATGATAGCAAAGACAGTGATGATGACGAGGAGCCATCTGTTCTTCAAGCACTGTCTAGTGAACAACTAGCTAGGCGGCCATCCTTCAAGTAAATGCACCTTTTCCACATGTCCTCCTTTATTAGCATTGCTGCATGCTTTTTTAAAACTTGTAGTTCGTGTTTCACCAATAACAGCACCTACATTACGTTTTAAATTAGGACAGGTATAAATATTACAGGGTTTTTTGTTCATTAGGCGAATACTAGAGGACTTGTCATCTGCAGACCCAGCACTGAAAAACTGCTCTGATCCATTAGCACTAAGCGCAGCAGCGACACTTCAAGCACAGCAGGTTTGCCTCATTTTGCTCCATTGTGGACCAACGTATTGATATCAATCTGCAGGCTCTACTGCAGCAAGCAAGCCTAACCAATCCTTCATTGATTCCTGGCCTACTTCATGGTTTGCAGCAGAACTTGACAGCCACATCCTCTGGTAGTGGAGACCTCCACATACCCCACCTCTCCATGATGATGCCTTCACATCATGTAATTTGTCTGGTGCTGTTTTTTTTTTACTAGCTGTTCATCTTGTACCTCCTCTCTAGCAACTTCAGCTTCAGTCTGCCCTTCTCAATGCCTCTGCTGCACATGCACAGTCTTTGGCAGCTTCACAGTCACCGCTAATTGCAGGTAATGTTGGGTGCAGTGCATCCAATGGGTTTTAGTGGTGTTGCACTCCTCCAAGGCTTTACACATGTGTAGTAAAACCACTTCCTCTTATTTATGACCTCATCATAACCAATGAATACTGACTGACTTGTTGCCTGCATGTTTGTAAACATAAGTGGAGTCATGTATCAGCAAGTTTGGTTTGAACTTTGCAGTGGTGATTATGAATGCAAAAGGTGATTACGAACAAGGCAAAACCAAACACAATGCATTGCAGTTGGAATTTCTAGAAGTGTGCTTCAGGTCATTCAGTTGCTCTGTAACTATAAGGTGATGAACTGTGGAACTTGAGAAGCCATTGTGATTCTACAGTGTCATCTGTTCTCCCACATGCCATGCATAAGTGTGTCAATTAATACAATCAAAGTACAGGCACTCTATTGTGTTCTGGTTTTCTGCTCAGGTGTAAGGTTGCTTTGTAGTGGCAGGTTGTTATGAATGTTGTTGGAAAGGTTATGATAATGAAACCAATTGAAGCGGTTAATGATACCTCTGTAGATTGTAAGGCTGGAATGTGTATGTTTTTGTTAAAGCATGTTGCATGTTGTTTGTGTGTTTAGACTTCTTGTCTTGTCAGAGTGAGAAATGTGACAGGCAAATATTGACTAGTTTTGTGCTGCATCAATGAAATGTATTTAAATGAACTTCTACACCTGTAGATGCCACCCTGCGAATGCAGAGTGATAACCATTACAGAATAGATTCTGTTTTGTTCTCTAGTTTTAAACGACTTTATAAATAAATAGGTTCAATTAAATAAAACTATTGGCAACTTATAGGTGCTGTATCTTTAGCTGGGCAAACCAATGCAATGCAACTCCCAGCCAGTTTACTATCCTCGGCATTGCTAAATGCTGCATCCCTGTCATCAAATTCAGCAGCATCAGGTAAAAATATATATATTTGTTATTAACTATTATTCAAACTGGTTATGTCAGGGTTTGGCTTCACTGGGTTTTTAGGTGGCAATACCAACATCAGTGGATCGCAATTGAAGAATGGCCAGTCGTCTCCAGGCAATCATCCTATGGAGGACACATCCCACAAAAGAGAAGTTAGGCTGATGAAAAACAGGTAAGACATTGTTGAAGTTCATTACCATCTTTTGGTGTAGTTGAATGTTTTTCTCTATCAATAGAGAAGCTGCAAGAGAGTGTAGAAGAAAAAAGAAGGAATATGTCCGTTGTCTTGAAAACAGAGTTGCAGTTCTGGAAAGCCAGAACCAAGCCTTAATTGGAGAACTGAGAGCACTCAAGGAGCTGTATCTTCCCAAAAGTCAAGACTAATCAATCCACTTCAGATACATGCACTTCATTGACGAAAAGTAGCTCGCTTTGCTTTAGAAGTGAAGTTTGTTTTTAGACATGGTTTGTGTTCTCCACGCTTTGTTTGTTACCCATTATGTTTTATTTTATTGCTCGCGTATATGATGTGTGTTTTCGTGTTATTTTAACCCCCTCCACGAGTCCAGTAGATACATGTGTAATGTCTAGTTCGTCAGACCCAACAATTAGCTCTGGAAGTGAAGCGAACACGGAAGCTTCTGCGTGCCTATTGGCAACGGTCCAAGATAGCAAGATCAAGCCAGAGGGAGTTTCGAAAAACCAGTGGAAAAGGCAATTGAAGCAGAAGAAATTTGAGGAATCTAAAGTTGCGTGGCGGTAAGTGGGTGAACTACTTCTGAAGTAAACCTTTACAAGGGACAACATGGCATATAGGAAAAAACAGAAGGAGAAGCGCAAAGAGAAACGAAAACAGCAACGGTTAGATGATGGCGGGGGTAAGTCCTTTGTGCATGCTGCAAATTGTTTTGCATGCTGCATGGAAAAAACAGAGCACTGATCTAATCCCAGTACCAGAGCTAGTAGTAGTATTTCCCGCTGTAGCATCTCCGCGTTTGAATCTACTGTTGAATTCTTTTTATATACCTCAGAAGTATTTGCATTTGCAGTGTTATAACACTCTTTCTCAGACAATAAATAGCACATGATCGATGCAAGTGCATAAACATCTTGTGCACTGATCCCAACTTCTAAGCTACTATTCTGGGTAATGTTTGTAGTTCACATAATATTAATAACTTAATAATAGCCTTGGCACTCTGATTGCTCATACACATGGGTATGCTTTGGCAGAGGAGGGGCACTTGAAGATGCCTGCAGGGTGTCTCCCTGATCGGACTGCAACACGACGGTTGGGTTCCATAAGATCTGTACTAAAGGTATCCCAGACCCGTTCTTGCATTAGATCACTGCTGTTCCATACTGGATCTAGCTAAAGCAGTCTCTTCTGTACAGTCAGGCAAATGTGACGTCGGATGAAGGAATACACGATTCCTCCTCAACTGTTGACCATCTACATCCATCAGGTATGAGTGGGCTGATAGCTGACCCACACATCGTCCTCGGTTCCCAGTGTGTCTTTTGGGCTAGCACCAAAAAAGACTGCCTCATGTACTATAGCGGTAATTCTGTGTTCCTGCCATTGTGAGTTGCTAGCATTTGCCACCCCTTCAACCTGCTTCTCCTGCTGCAACTATTATCTAAGCTTTGCTATGCCAGTGATCACTGCACCCCTTGGCCTTTTGGAGAACAGCCTCTGACTAGGACTTGGATCCCATACCAACCGAGTGTTTCGCAAGACATCTTCCCTAATAGAGACATCACATGGAGGTGACTCAACGGAGGAGGAACAGTGTGTCTGTCAGAACTTGTTGTTCTTCATGGTGGTGCACAATATATGTGCCGTAGTTAATTTCTTCAGTGACCTCCAAAAGCTTGTGGTCTATTTCAGCATTCACCCTCTTGCCATGAATGTACTGATCAACAGGCAAGAACAATGGCTAACTCAAGAGCCATGTAGTTTTATTCACTTTTTGTTAGGTACATTGATGCTCAGACAATGGGTTTTCTGCTGGGGTAGGGTTGCTCCTAAGCCATCTCTGCTCACATCACACTGGATTACTACCAATTTCCATACGTTGTAGAATCTCAGCAACTTGTCAGCACTTATCATCATTAAATACTTTCAACTCAATGTTGGTCATGTACTCTTCACTGCTGCCACCTTATTTGGATCTGGTTTGATTACATCCTTTGACCAATATACATGTATAAGGCTAACTCAGTCAGATGCAGGGGAAGCTTCTCCTTCTTAAACTTCAAATTGACCTCCCTTGCTCACTCCAATAATCAGTGTGATCAATCTCACATCTGGCTCTGCCACGCCTCTTCCTACGTGCTTCAGTACATGACATCATCTGCGACCATCATCATGCCCTCCACACCTTGCAGCACTCAAGTCTAATAATCACTGGAATTCCTCCAAATGGAGCCATAACCATATAAAAGACAACACTTTGGACCGCAAAAACTGTTCAGAAAAACGCTGCTATGTCTGGAAATTTGAAGGAAACCATCCATAGCGGCAGACTGAAATCCTTGCATTGTTGAGTTGAGGCAGCAGATTGTCTACCTGTAATATAGGCATCCCAAAATGGTTTCAGCAAGAATCATAAATGCATGCCCCCCCCCCCCCCCCTTCAAAATGATCTGAATGAAATTTTTGTTATTTGTATGTATGTACAGGATAATTGTTTAAAATTATCAAAACATAGCAACAACTGAAATGTTTATATGCTGAGTTGTAAATTGTGAGTAATAAGTTCATGTGAGCTATGAGCAAATTGCTCTACTGCTAAACTGCATGAAACAGTAGATCTGAATCCGTCTCTGAATCAGGGCCTGTAGCCCAAATGTTGTAATACTCACTCATATTTGATGCACCATCAAATTAACCTTTCAAAAGACCTTTCGAGCAGAGATTATAATTTCATATAAGTCTTCAGCAGTAGTGCCAGTAGCACGTTGACAAGCAAGAAGGTGCTCTGACACATTTACATGCATTATTCCTCATTCTCAATGGCTTGTACAATGTTTTGCGTGACTTGCCAACAAATTATGGCAATTAATTTTTGTTGTTGTGAGTTGTAACTATAACGTCAGAGCAGAACCTCTTCTACTTTCATGACTTCTACTCATTAACGTTTTTCAGATGTTGCTGCAATAGTATACCGTTGTGTGAAATCAATTTTAGGGTAATAGTGTGTGATGTCTTTTGCCAGCTTGGTTGCATTATAATAATAAGTGCATCTCATAACAATATAGGTATGTCACAAGCAAAAAGGATGAAAATGGCAGACGCTGGTGCCAGTAACATCAGAGTGGCTATTGAATTTCAATATGAATCACTGATGAACGATAAGGTCAGTAACAGCATTACTAGCACGTGATCTCTTGTTGCCCTATTTGATTGATTTTTTGAATGCAATGCTGAGTTAACTAACGTGCATGTACTGGTTATTGTAATCTACTTATTATTTAATAGCGTCTTGTGACATAGGATATCAAGAAGCTGATTAAGCAATGTCAGAGATGTTATTCTGCAAACAGGCGAGCAGAATCTCCACTTCAGGTTGGTGCACATTGTTTAAAGGTAGTAAGGCAGAATGTCTATATTTTGCAGCTATATTTTACAAGCTTTGAGGGACGAATGAAAGAAATGATGGATAAATCCCATCAATATGCTGAGAAATGGGATGTAAGTTTGAATGCTGTTTTTGAGCTGTCAATAGCATGGAACAATCAACTGTACATATACATGTAGTTCAAGACAAGAACTGGCACTATGAATTGTATAGTGCATTTATTACACTTAATGAGGAAATCAAATACATGTAGAGTGGTGAGTAAAGTCACATCACTTCAATCAACATTTGTCCTATATTGCTTACTAATCCACTGGGTATGATAATTAGAAGTTGTAATATAAATTTCGGGATTTCTGATATTAACTGAATGAATTTTAATACACCTAATTGATGTATAAAATATACAAACATGTAAACTACAGCTGATTGAACTTTTCCATTTTGGTTACCAGTTTGACATGCAATATTAGAAAATTATTAAAAAAATAATACCATTAGATACAGTGCACTTGGATGTTAGTTATGTGTGCTTCTTATTAATGGACTGCAAAGATCTAGTGCTGTGTCTGATTGCTCATAGTCTTATTTTATTTTATAGTGAAACAATGACACTAACGTACGCAGAAACCAAGTAGATAATACCATACACAGACAGCAATAATATAAGTACACATTACACGTATTCAATTTAACCCCGTATCCCAAAGGACATTGCACATACATGTACATGTAGAACTGGAAAATAAACCCTTGTTGACATAAGCATTGCAACAAAATGCAAAAGTTCAATCAGCTTAAGTTTGAAAATGGTTAAGATCCAAAGTTACATTTCGACATCTAATTATCATATCTAGAAGTGGGTTACTTATGAACAAGATTGGTGCAAAACATTGATTGAACTGATGTGGCTTTACTCTGATCTACCTTTCATGGTGATTGGGTCTAAGCTTGAGATTATAATAATCAAGATGATTGTGTCTTCATTTAGGTTCATGTTAGAAAGCACAACTATTTGGAAGAATTTGATAAGAAAGATATTGTTTTTCTTGCCTACCTTTCATGGTGATTGGGTCTAAGCTTGAGATTATAATAATCAAGATGATTGTGTCTTCATTTAGGTTCATGTTAGAAAGCACAACTATTTGGAAGAATTTGATAAGAAAGATATTGTTTTTCTTGCTGCTGAGTCAGAGAATGTTTTGACAGGTAATCTTTCCATAGCTACTGTGGTTACTTTTACATTCTACTTGTATAGAGTTGGACCCAGCAAAAGTTTATATTATTGGAGGTCTCGTTGATCATAATCATCACAAGGTACAGTGTGCCTGTTTAGATCAATGTGCACTTTTGTTGCATCATCTTATACATGTGCGTTTTAGCTCTGAGATGTGCACAGTTGGAATTGACCATATACTGGGTGCATGCTTACTGGCATGGTGAAATCATATTTGTGTGAGGGCGCACCGAGTTGAAATATTGAGTAACGTAGGACTTTTTTGGTTTGTGGACTTGCAAGTGTTTCAGGCTCTTATATTGTGACTTTAACTTTAACAGAACATTGCATGTTTGTGCTACTTATGTAAATTTGATGCCTGAAAGGAAACAAAATTTGATATCTTACTTGTGATTGAGGCCAATACCCTCTTTACCTTTACGGTTGATAGGCTCTGTAAAAGTTATAGTATCATGTAACTAAAGTTTGTTCTTTCGTTCCACCTCTCGCTAATGTAGGGTTACTGCTACCAGCAAGCACTTGACAAAGGAATATCCCATGCTCAACTTCCTATTGCCAGTTATGTCCAGTTAAATTCAAGAGCTGTGCTGACTGTAAATCATGGTGAGATGTTGTTTTGCACAATCTGGTGATGGCTGAATTGCTTTGTGTGCCTAGTTTTTGAAATTTTGTTAGCATATGTGCAAAACCATGACTGGAAGAAAGCTTTCACATGTGTCATACCAGAACGGAAAGTTCTGACAAAGAAATTCGTCAAAGATGAAGAACCAGAGCCTTCTTCTGAACTTACCCCAACTTCAGATGCTAGTGACTCAGGAACTGCGTAACTTGTATCATTCACCTTGTGTTTTGTAACAATTGATTCGAATGACAAGCTCAAAACCATGTCGAGATCTGAACCCAACCATTATGCTTATGACTTGACCATGCACAGAGGCATTAAATAGCTATGTATCATTCTGCACTGCCAACTTCATGCCATTAGCTTCCAAGGTATGTTTGGTGAACATGATCAACAAAAGGCACTAGAGACAGTGTTCATTATAATACTTAGTTAACTAATTTCATTATGTAAGCGAAGCCGTGGCACTAGTGGTATTGTACTCTCCAGCTACAATCATTTCTAGTTCCTTTTCCCATGGTTTGAAGAAGAGCAGTAGTTTCCTTTCCACCTCCATAGGTACGTCTGGGTGTGACCTGCCTTTGCTTTTGTTCATGCACACAAGTTTTGAAGTTTTAAAACAAAAGAAGTGAGTTTTCATGTTATAGGCAAAATGCTCTGCTAAAAAGAAATGTGCGAGTCCCAAGCATAATTCTAGTTTGTGCAGCTCATCAAATGGCGAAGCAATGAATCTATCACCATCAACATAGCAGAATTGATTCTGTCGAAATACTTGCAGCCATTTCTTGAGGTGATAAGAATAACAGCTAGAATTTAAAATCGGAACATCAGATCGCAATTCACCATCGTTTGCAATAACAAGGCGGTGAAACGGCGACAATATATGTCCTTCACGTTGGCGTAATAAGCTCCACTCCACATATTCCGATAGCGCTCTCTCAATAGGGTTACGTGTGATCACGATGAATTGTAAACTGTAAGGGTCGATTCCAATCGCTGTAGCATCATCCAAAATTCTTCTTGGCACGTTCGGATGGATAACATAGTCAGGGCTTTTCTCGATGATAGAAACGCCAGGTGAAGGAGATGGCATAGAATCCAAGTACCATTTCAATCCCTTTGAATAATACGAAGTGAAGAACCGAAGTTCTTTCTCTGGGCCTGATAATGACGGATGCAATTTTAGAACTTCATACAATGCTTTGGTTCCAGCTTTGCCAAATCCAATAATCATATAAGCTGGAAAGCGAGAATGCAAGGCAGCATCTTGCATGGAATTTCCCTTGCTCACATTCCTTAGCTGTACAACTAACCCAACTCCAACAAACAATATCAAGCATAGCACTACTCTCCTTCCCCGCATACGGATGCTGTTGCTTGAAAAGGTGTTACACAACAATATGTCAAGATTTGTATATACGGAAAAGTGTGAGCTAAAAAAAAAGGGCGGGGGGGGGGGGGGGGGGGGGGGGGGGGGGGAGAGGAGAGATAGAATAAAACACTGTTGTTTCAAGTATTAGAGCTTTGTTTTTTCTGCACTTTCTTTTGATGCTTTCTACTACTGGAGGACCGTTGTGACACTGGAGGCTGTTCACAGTATCCTGGGTCATGATCGGAATGAGTGGCTGCTAATGGATTAATTGTCACAATTGGAGATACAGGGGTTGATGAGCTCAATTTCTGCCTTAACTCTTCTAATTTACATCTAATGTACTTCACTTTTTTTCTCTGCAATAACCGAATTCGCACTATCGATATCACTGCAATTGCGACAATCTTAAAGCAATTACGAGGGGTGGACAGAACGTTGATCTTGGTTAGTTGTGTATCCACAGGTGCTCCCATATCTGCCAACATCATTAGAGAGGCCTGCTGTGTTTGATAGAAAGCATCCAACTGACACTGAAGATATTTCTTCTGAAAAAGAAGGGACCGGCGATGCAACTCTGCTTGACGATACTGCAGGTACACCTGCCCAAACTGAACAAAAAAAGAACGGCTCATCAGAGTACAACTTAGAACAATGGTTCATAACATTGATGCTTATGTGTGTAGTTTTAAGTATAGCATTGAATTGTGCAGGCACACTTACAATACATAGTAAAAGAAAATTAATACTTGATGTTGCTTCAATGGCTTTCTCTTGCCATACACAGGAGGCATCACCTCTACTAGGAACAATAAAGCAGCCATTTCTTTGACTTAAGCTTTAGTTTGTGTCTTTGTGTGTGTTTCTGTGTTTTCACCTGGTCTAATGTTGTAAGAGTAGCATGATTAATTATGATTAATAAATAGAATTACAGTAGTATCATTAATTCAGTAGACATTTGGTCAAAGTTAAATTACAAATGACTGGCAGATGTTAATTTCCCGGCACAGCTATATGCTTAGCTCCATTTCTTTGAATGTTGTGCTACACAGCTTGAACACATAACCATGCAAATGAATACAGCTATACAGTGACCATTTGTGCATTTACCTTTACTTCAATGTCTATTGCTCCACTAGAATCTGTACATACCCTCTCGGTTCTTGATTTCGGCGCTCTTTCAGAATTCTGCAACTGAATAATATAGCAAACAGTTTTAGTGGTGAAGTACATAAGGGTCACGTATTGGTGCCAAATATTAAACCACATATGTACAAAAAAACATTGCTGTTATGAAATCTTATATCTACATGCAGGTGGAAGAAAAATAGTTACATAAATCACACACCCTTTCAATGCAAGTTGTTGTCATTGGCAACTTTTGATCATGTGCATGTTGCAGCTCTGCCTTCAATGCTTGAAGCTCTGCCTCTCTAGTAAGCAGTGCATCCCTTAGTGTAGCATTAGCCTTGTGTTCCTTCTCAAACAACTGACTAAACTGTTCCATTTTCATCATATGATCAGCTTCCTGAGCTACAAGATTTGCCTGCAGCCTCCCTAATTCCTGCTGCTTAATGGATAGTGCCTGCTGTGAGTTACTAACATCTTCTCTGGAAGCATTTAGCACTTTCTGGACTGCTTCTAGTCTTTGCTGGAGTTCCTCAGTGTTACATGACAGTTCCTCAGCAGTCTTCTCTGAAGGTTGAGTTCTTTCTGGATCATCGTATGTCTCATAACTGGACGCAACTTGGTGAGTTTCAAGTTGAGCCGCCATTCCTCTTAGTTTGGCTTCTCTTGAACGTGTTGCTTTGAGTTCTTCTTCGAGTGCCGTGATAGTAGTTGCTGCTCTACCAGCCAGTTCTTCTAACTCATCAAAATTCTTGCGAGAAACAAGCAGCTCTTCTTGCAGAGTTTGGGCTGATGATTCTAACCTTCCTCTTTCAGTATCGAGGCCACGATACTCTAGTTCAGCTTCCTTTAATCGCAACTGCAGCTGTGCTGTCTTCACACCTTCAGATTCTAACACGGCACTGAGAGAACATCACCTTATAATAACACTGCAGTTTTACGGGCCCAACGAACCTACCGTAACTGTAATACTTCTTCAAGTTGGTGCATGTGTGCAGAGTTTACTTCATTCACTAGATAAGTACATGTACATGTATGTGTAAGAACAAATGCAAGGTGATACTCTCACATGTGCAGCATACAGTGCACAATATACATGCATTCTGCTCACACTGATTTAGGAGCTCCTGATTTTCTAGTTTGGAAGACTCTTTTACTTCAGACAGTTGAGACTGCAAGTTAGTAATCTGCAAAATGATATGGATTGAGGCAGTAATGATTGCAAATGCTTCAAGACACCAATAACTTAAATGGCTAGCAAATGACGTCTGCATGCCCAAAACAATGAATTGTTATCATGCTTATCATTGTTGAAATCTCGCAGTACAACACAAGCCTTTGAACCTCTGCAATACTTGTATGTCATAGGGTATAAAAATTGCTGGCTAGTGTTGATGTAAGCTGCATAGTATAACAAGTGGATGATGCATGAACTATCAACTCATACCAGTATAGCAATACCCTAAACCAGTTTTTACCTGTTCTTTTTGCTCTGCTCTCATAGTATCAAATGTTTGCTGGAGTTCCCTCATTTGAGCAACCAAGGAGTCACGTTCCGCACTATGTAACTGCTGTACTTGTGCCGAATAGCTTGCCATCTGTGCACCAATATGAGAACCATAATTAATTACAATGAACATTGCAAACTACTGTAAGAAACAATTTGCGTATTAAACACCATTAAGAATGAACTCTACTCTGCATATGCTCATACATGCTCTTGAAAAACTCTTTGATATTTCGCAATTAAATCTTCATCTCCTTTGTGTTCAGCAGTATGGTCATCTTCTACTCCTTGCACTGTCATCACAGCCAGTTTGCTATGCTCATGCTGCAGGATCTAACAGCACTCATGGTTACATCCTCTTCACATACAACTTCACATTCCAACCTTTTCTACTGTCCCAATTAGCTCCTTTCTCCAATCCTCCATCTCTGATGCAGTCTAACTCATAAGCAAATCAATAGACACCCTTTATGAGAGGTCCAACTAAACAACAAAAATACAAAACTCACCATCTTATTTCTCAAATCATGCAGCATGGCTTGAAGCTGTTCTATGACACATTGTAGAGGTTCAGTGGGAGTTGAGTTGTCGTCCTCGACTGGTAATTCTCTGACAGATTTCAAAAATGAACACACTCTCGACAAGAATGCAGAGCTTACTGTCCGGTCAAACAACACAGCTCTCGTACTGCTTCTGCTTCTGCCTCTAGGAGAGGACCCAACTCCTAGAAATTGTAATATCATGCCATACCTTTCTCAAGATACATACACATACAGTATTACGCAGATAAATAATAATTATCTAATGTAGTATCCATACATCATACCATAATTCTTGACAGCAACATTTCATCGGAGAGGTCTGCAACAGCATCCTCTACAGGGTCGCTTTCATCTTGAAATAAGTGCATGGAATGTCTATGAACTCACATTTACCGATACATTACTATAAATAAGTATACAGCGTACCTGCACACACATACATCCCCCTCCCCTCCCATAAATAAGGTCCATAACAAAACAACCACATAATACACAGCTCTGACACATTCATACAACATACCAAGTGTATTTTTATGATCCTGTGCAGCCACATGTAGTGGTGTTTCATGAGATTGCATTTTGAGGAAGGCTATTTCCCCAGCATGATGGCTTGTCATTTCATTACGTTGCCTCTCCAAATCCTCAGCATGCTTCATGCAAAGCTGTCTAACATGCTGGTCGTGCTCTGTTGCCATTTCCTGAATTACCGTATGGTGCTTCTGCCTCACATCAGCTAACTCTTTTGTATGGGCTTGATTCTGCAAGGCTAAGGCTTTTTCCTGACGGATCTTTAGAGTTTCTACCTTCTTCCGATGCTTTGAATCCAAGCTGCTTATTTCAGCTCTCAACTGCCACGCCAAGACAACAATTCAAACTAAACAAGAGCATGTGATACAGTCCCGCCCACTGTTTAACACTCAAAACATATTCATGCTACGAGTCTACTACTGCTATGAATACAAACCCAATGCAGATGAGACTTACTCTGTCATAGTGATGTTGCTGCAATTTAGAATGAGCACATTGTTGGGCAAGCTCATTCTTTGCATTGGTTAGTTGCTCTTCCACTTGTGCTAACTGAATTTGACATTTCTTTTCGATATCATGCCTCTCATCCACCATTTTGGTCAGATTATTTTCCAAATGAGCTGTACTGACTTTTAGAAGCTGAAATTCAACATCCTTTTCTGCTATTGTATGAAGGAGATCCATATTCTTATCCCGCAGACCCTCACACTCAAAGGACAGTTCAGTAAGTTGCTTGGCACAGGTTTCACTCCTTGTATCCGGGAATTCCAACAACTCACGTTGTTTTGATTGCAATAGTTCTTTAAATGTGTTTAACTTGGTCACATATTCTGCTCTCAGTATTTCCAACTGATGGCTCAATGATGATGACTTCTCTTGTAAATCATGCAATGCCTTCTTATAGACACCTTGCATAATGACTAGCTTATCTCGGGTTTGATATTCTGCATTACTTGCAAGCAGGCAGGCACGTTCTGCTTCATTTAGTTTGCACAGCATGGTATGTAGCTTTTCTTGGAGCGCTTCAGCAACTTGTGTTTTTTCTTTTAATGAACTTAAAAGTGATTTCATCTTCTCTGATGAGCATACTTCACTGGATTTGAACATTGCAAGTTCATGCTCAACTGTGTACAACTTATTTACCAGAGATTCCTTTTCAGAAACAAGACTTTCTATAATTGCGTCTTTGGATGCAAGTTGGTTAGGGAGGTCTTTGAAGTAACTGATTTCATCACATTTATTTTGGAGTTGCTGTGTGTAGTCACTAATCAACTGATTGATTCGGCCTTCTTGACTGTGCACATTCAATTCAAGCTTTTCTTGAACCATCCTTAGTTCTGCATTAACCTCTTTCAGAGCAGCACATTCATGTTGAGCTGACACACAGTTGCTTTGGACACATTCTAGCTCTTGCTCAGAACTCAAGCAACTTCTCTGCCATTCTTGCTTTTCCCTTTCAAACATTTGAACCTGGTTTTCAGCATCAACTTTAATGGCAGATAATTCTCCTTCTAGTTGCTCTAAATGTTTATCCTTCTTAAGCAAAAGCTCTCTGGCCTCTTCTAGCTGCATCTTTAGATCACTCAACATTTTCTCATTCGATTTAAATGCACCCAACAAGTCTTCCACACCTTCTATTAGATCACTTCCACCATTTTCAACTTGGTCAACTAGCTCTTGAATTTTTGCTTCTGCAGCTGCCAGTTGTTCCTGCTTGTCACTCAGGTCAGACTCTTTCTGTTGAACCTTACTGTTCAGTTCTGAAACTTGAAATGCAAGTGCACGCTTGTCGCTGGCAGTCTGCTCTTCTAATTTCAGTAGCTTTTCTTGACATTGAGATACCTACATAATAGGAGAAATCATAAAACGATGACATTATAGAGACATTTCTTTACCTCACTTGATGCAACGACGTAACCTTCAATAAGATCACGAATAGAACAGTGAAGTTTGTAAAGGTCACCTATAGGTATTTAGACACAGATAATTCTTTATTACAAATATGTCACAACATGTGTAAAATGCATCAGTACATACTTTGGATGTTGGATGGAGCAATTGCACTGTAGTGCTGTGAAACGATTGACTGCTCACGGGTTTGGTCCAATTGGGACACACTCAGATTGTTCATGCCATCAACTCCAAACTCGCGCTGTGATGAAGGCTCCTCTAGATAAGAGAAACCATGCTCCCCGAGGTGTGGAAAACTTAAATCATAATGAGATGTGCAAGAAGTGTCATCCAATCCAATGACTGTGAGATTATGTCCATTTCTAGCACTGTTATCCTCAAAGTTTTGGTCCAATACTGGCTGACCATGACATTTTTCACCACCACTCATTTGATGATGACTTTCAGATATGAGAGGGGGAGACTGTGAATCACCACGAACACTAAAGCAACTTGGAAGAGTACTGGGTTGCTGACTGCCAATGCCACTATCCACTTTGGAGGAAAACACTAGCAAGTTTTCTGGTGTCACGCATCCAGACTGATAACATGGAGGAATAGCAAATTCAACTACAAAAATCTACACATGTGTACAGTACACATCTGCATCCAATGGATAATACATGCACATGTAATTAAACCACTGTACATTGTCGCAATTTGGGCAATCTATGTGTACTGTGTGTCCAAACCATGTCCCTTGATTGCAGGGAGCACATGCAGTATACATGTACATGCATACTAAAGACATGTGGAACTTTCTATACGAAAATGGGTCTTGTGGATTTTGTTTTATAACATAAAATTTAAAACGATATATCTTCCGAAATATTAACGCTATCGGGCTCCTATTTTTAAAACAACATACCACGCCATTACTATATGTGAAAATCCATTTTGGTGTCTTACACATGCGGGGTACCGACGTTACAAGGTCCGATACCCCTTTGGGTTCAAAACGGCCACATCTTCAGGTAGGAGTGTCCAAATTGGTTCAAAATAGGTACCCATATACATGTAGAAGGGTCCTACCGCTATTGATTTGTTCTGTTCGTTAATTTTTGCTTTATTCGTTATGGAGATACAAGTGTGCAAAGTAATTGCATATTTCCCGGGCGTTATGCGCCATTAACGTATTACGACTGGCTTCGAGGATCCTTGTAATACGTTAATGGCACGTAACACCCGGGAAATATGCAATTACTTTGCACACTTGTATCTCCATAACGAATAAAGCAAAAATTAACGAACAGAACAAATCAATAGCGGTAGGACCCTTCTACATGGGTACCTATTTTGAACCGATTTGGACACTCCTACCTGAAGATGTGGCCGTTTTGAACCCAAAGGGGTATCGGACCTTGAAACGTCGATACCCCGCATGTGCAAGACACCAAAATGAATTTTCACATATAGTAATGGTGTGGTATGTTGTGTTAAAAATAGGAACCCGATAGAGTTAATATTTCGGAAGATATATCGTTTTAAATTTTATGTTATAAAATAAAATCCACAAGACCCATTTTCGTATAGAACGTTCCATGTACATATAAACTAAGCGTACACACATGTAATGCATACAGTAAATGCTAAGTATGCATAATAGTAAATGTTTCCATAAACATATGTATATTAATGTCTAATGTCCTGGGTGTCATCCTGAGGGTACGTTTGTACACCCGGGTGTATGAAGATTCAAATTGATGCCATTTAGTTACTGTGCATCAGAAATGAAATCAGACAGCACATAAACATTTTTAGCTCTGGGATGAAATAGGTAAGGTCTAATTCCTTTTACACACTTCTAACAAGTTAGCCGAAGTGAAACTCCCCCAGTCGTGCATAGCATATACCCGGCATGCCTCAGAGGACCTCACTTTCGAAACTTGGTTACAAGTTTCTAAAGGAACTAGACCTTACCTACATGTATACGTATTTCCGACCGGAGCTAAAAATGCATTCATGACAAACATGTGTGTGCTGTCTGATTTAATTTCTGGTGCACAGTTACTAAGTGGCATTATTCTGAATGTCTGTACATCTAGGTGTACAAACATACCCCCGGGTTGACACGGGTCCAGGACAATAGACATTAAGGACACACCTATGTACATGTAAATACTAAGTACACACACATGTACCGGTTTGCAAATAAACACAAAGCTCTAAAAACAAACACCAGCAGTATACTATTTAATCATGTGATATTTGTACTCATCAGCTATCTACCCAAATCGAGGTCAGTTCTACTGCTTATGTGTGTTCTAGCTCCTTTTGGTTTGGATATAAAAAGGGCACGGATGTATAACAATATTGGTATATAATATCTTTTCTGATGTCATGCTGTCAAATTGCGACCTTATTACACACTGTAACTGAAAGAAGCAAGAATGCACATAAAAAATAATAGAAACTGATTTGGGCAGACAGTTGATGAGCAAAAAATCCTTGTGAACAGTACTAAACCCAAGGTTCATGAATAGACTGTGTTTCCCCTTCCTTTAAAGTTCGATTAGCTTCATAATCCAACAGGTTTTATAATTGTAGGAATTGTTTCAACAACAGTTCAAGTAACAGGAGTTGTAACCATCAAATAGATGTACATGTATGTGCACAACATAATCCCACCAACCTTGAACAAATGGTCTGTCTGTCATACACGTCATGAATGAGTTGTTCATTCATGAATTTGAACATTGATTTAACTGACTTACATGTACCTCCATGATTGATTGCTGACTTTGTAGTTTTGATAAATGTGGTAGTGAAGATGCACTGATATTTAGAGTGGACACCAGCTGAAGAGAATCAGCCACTATTTTATGAAAGGATAACAGCTGTGTTTCAATCACTGCTCTGTAATGTAGAAGTGCGGTGCACATGATAAGAAACATTTATAAATGAAAAACAATACCTTTCTTCTTTGGCTACATCAAATTCATGTTGCAGGAGTGAAATTGCATTTTTCTCTTCCCAAAGCTGTCGTGTAAAGTGATTTTGATACTCAGACTGTTGAATTTCAGACTCATGCAAATCTTTTGCCATATGATTACTTGACTGCCAAAGCTACATGTACATATGATTGAATGCACGATTAACACCACTGTGGAAATACAACAACAAATATAAAGCACATCTAAATTCTAAATTTTCCTGAATCCCTTCCCCAATTGTGATATTATGAGCATGGGTCTAGTTAAGTGGAAGGAGGCTTGAATGCATAATGACAAAAACATCCGAAGTAAGTATTATAATCTTATAAATACGCCGGCTGTACCAATTCAGTCTCTTGAGTTAGCTGATAAACAGTGGCCTGCAACTGCGCCTTTTCATCCTGCGTCCGAGATACAATATCAGGGTAACTTATAAACAGTGTTTATTGCATCATTACCTGTAAACATTTTTGTGCTTGAAGCAAACACTCATTTTCGGTAATTTTAAGTTGAAAACTGTGTTCCATTTCTTGCAGCTTTTCCGACATAATCTGTTCTATTCGTCTCGCCTCTTTCTCTGTTACAGCTTTAAGAGCAATGAGCTCATTTTGTTTTGCATCCATTATTTCCTCTAAACTCTTTTGTACCTGTGAATGTGCTTCATTGGCAAGCACCAGGTCTTCGTACTTACGTTTCAACGCTGAAAACTCCAAAAGATCCTCTTTGAATTTAGAAGCAAGAACAAATTTCTCTTCATCTTTCGCTTGAAGTAGCTCCCTCAAAGACAGTAACTCTTGTCTCTGTGATGCGATAAGGTTAGCGATATCTTCTTCATTTTTATACCCCATTTCTTCCTTAATTATTGAAATTGCATCTTTATGATGGGCACCAAAGTGATCTCTCGCTGCTGAGAATTCAGCCTGCACACAAATGTTTGATTCCATCGAACGCGCGGGAAGGACTAAACGCGTTACGCTATTTGCCCGTAAAATTGAAACAATCGTACAACACCATAGCAACAAACATGGCAACTAGTTACAGTGCGCATTTTTACTTGGTAGCAAGAAAGTCGCGTTTTTAAATGTACACAGCCATAACTTACCACAGCACATGCCCTCGAAGTATTAAAACCCGAAATGTAGGTGGAATATCAAGAACAGCCGGTATTCTTTGGTAAAGAAACACCATAATATCAACTGATTTTTAATGTTTGATCGACGTGGCACAAAGCGAATGCATTTGACCAGTTGCAACACAGTACATTTTGAGTTCCATACGTGTACGCAATTTGTGCTATATGGTATAACATCACTGACTTGATACTACATGTAGATAGCGTAAGATCAGTGGCGGATCCAGGATTTGGGGAGCTAGGAGACACAAAATAGGGTCAAAATTGAGGTTGGACTTTTAGTTCCATTTTACAAGTCATCGCCAAACAACGTATACATACTATTGCAGCTTCTGGTGATAAAATCACCTTTCAGAGTACGTATGTGAAGCTTGCCAATTACTTGCCCCAAGCCATATTAATATATTAAAGTTAGGGGGAGGTCCCCCAAAACAACTAATAAGGGAGATATGCGATTGAATCTAGTGACATATAACTTATACATATATACCATTAGCCGTCAGACTTTACTAGTAAACAGCCATTTTATGGTTAACAAAAGTATGCATTACTCAGCATTTAAAAGCATGTGTTCTTTTGTCTAGTTTTCAGAGAGATTTATTGGACAAAATATCATTCATTGCACCAGTCAAACAAGCATACATGCACACACAGCTTCCAAGCTAGTGCACATACAGTTCCTCCTCTCCATAATGATGTGCATGCATTATTTTATAGTTGCGGTTAAAAAAAAGGACTCCATTTCTCAAGTATGATCTAGCAAGGAATCCTTGAACAATGTTTCTGAGTGCGGATCTAAATGGGTTGAGGGCAAAATCATGCAGCTGAACATGACTTGTGAGGCAAAAAATAAAAGGCTTCAGTGAACACAAACTCACTTAATAAAGCCAAACTGTCAATATATCGATGCCAAGACTGCAATGGGAGAGAACTGAGTGAGAAATGGTCCAGTGATCGATCCCCCTCCACACAAAGACTGAATGATCTATAACCTTTTATGGAGTGTCCTGGAACTGACCATGATCTGATCATTTCAAATCTACTTCCATTGATATCCAATGCAAGTGCTTAAAGACCTCATCCTCATGATCACAAAGGAATATATGTATGATGGTTTGAATGCAATCATCTTTTCAGGTCCAATACATCATAAAAATACTTATGCGCAATAATATTTCAATAGATACATGCGCTTGCATATCTACCTCACAGTTGTGACTAGGTTGTACTAGTACAAGTACAACATCACTAACAAAAAAAAATGCAACTAACCGATCACTTATGTGACTTCATACAATTCTAATCAACACAAAACTACTGCAAAGCTAAGTTATGCACTAGATGAGGGAATTATTACCATATTTATTCCACAGAGTGGTTAACTTTCATTGCAATTACACCCTCCTTTTGAATACCACAATCTTTTGCCCCAGTTGATGACTTCCGCTCAAAATGATGCTGATCAAGTTCCTTTTCTTTTAACCGTAATCGCAATTCAATGTCATGAAGTTCAGACTGTAGTTGATCTTTCTGGCTTTGCAGCTCCTGTTCAAACCTGCTTTTTTCAAACAACAGCTCTTCCAATCGCTGCTTTTCTGCAAGTCTGCGCTCTAATTCAGTGCGATGGAAATTCAAATTCCTTTCTAGGTCTGCCTTTTCCTGAAGCTTCGTAGTCAATGCTTCACGAGCAGTTGATAGGCTTTCCTCAATGCAGACATGTTCACTAGTCAAACCATGTAAATTATCACCATTGCATTTCAAATCATGTGGCTTTTTGATCGGACTGTTGTCTCTTGGTGCAGTATGTCTTGTATATTCCTTTTGCAATTTGGTAAAAGCAACTTCCCTGGTATTTAGTTGCATCAGCAGGTCTTGTATCCGCTGCTCCTGCTCAAGGATCTTGAGTTCACATCTGTTTTTTTCATTCTCAAATGCAACTTGTGAGTTTTCTAACTGCTCAATCTTCAACAACAATTGATCCCTTTCCATACTAACAAGTTCAAGGTCCGTTATATCAATGCTGCCCATAGACTCTTTCATAAACATCACTTCCTGCTTAAGAGTTGAATTTTCTGCAAAAATACAATCAAATCTTTTCTGAAGATCCACAATACTGCTATTCAAATGATGAATCCTATCTTCGTACACCTGTTTTTGATGCTCTAGTTCATCGCTGGATTTAAGTTTTAATTTCTCCGCCTCTGCCAACAGTTCGGTGACTTGATTTTCCAGTACCTGCTTGCTGGTTCCAAGCAGATGACAAGATGCATCCAGTTCAGTTCTTATTTGTACTAGCTCTGTGTCCCTAGTTTTTAACAACAATATGGCTGCATTGTAGTCAGACTGAAACTTGTTACATTCACCTTTTATTATACCCAACTGCAATGATACTTCATGCTCTTTTTGTGACACTTGGTGTATTTCTTCTTTAATGCCTCACACTGTGTTGTTAGGTCAGCAATGATACTCTGCTTGTCAGCAACTTCTTGAGATAGTTGAATTACCTTCTGTTCCTTGGATTCATGAGCAGCACTCATTTCATCCAACCTCTGCTTGCATTGAGCAAGTTGCTGTTTCATTGACTCTGAATTGTATCTACCTTCTTCTGCAGAGTTTACAGCAATACTGAGATCAACCTTTAGTACCCTAACAGATTCCTCACATTGTGTAAGCTGCTCTGCTAGTCGTTTTTTCCCTTGATCACAAACAAGTAGATTTTGCTTCAACTCATCACAATTACTTTGTGCAAGTTCTAACTGGGACATAAGATCTTGATTTGCAGTTTGCCACTCTGTTTTTTGCTCATGCAATTCTGCTTCCAGCTTAGCAACCTGAGCTTCTGAAACTGCAAGGGGACTGTCTTTGCTTTCAAGCAATGACTCCCGTAGTCTCTGAATATTTGCACTGTGTTTCTGTTTAAGAGACTGAATCTCGGCTTCTTTCTCTTCAACATGTCTCTTCTGGAAGTCTTGTCGTGCAATCTCAATATCAGTGTGCATTTGAGTCTTAATAGCAATGATGTCACACTTGTGCTGATGAATTAATGTTTCTAGTTTCTTTTCATGTGCCAGTTGCAGCTCATTGCAAGCGGCCCTCTGAGATTCTTCATAGTTGCGCTGCAATTCAATAAGTGCCTTTTCGTGGTCTGCCTGAGGTATATATAGATTGCACTCAGAGTGGACAGTTTTTTGAAGTTCAGACAGTTCTTGCTCAAGTGCCTCTATCTGTTTGGTGAAATTTGTAGTGATACTTTGAATTTCTTCAGTCTTCTCTGTTTCATATTGGTGCCGAACTGCTTCCACCTCTTTACTGCATTGCTGCTCGAGCTGATGTAATTTATTCTGAAAGCTTTGTTCTTGTAATCGATACTCCTTGAGTTGTTTTTCCAAACTCTTCATGTGTACCTCTGCTACATCAAGACTAGCTTTGTCCCCAGATGCTTCAGTTAAACTATTTTCCAAAGATGCCAATTGATCAGTCAGATTGGTTTCTAATTCCTCCTTCTCGGCCTGATGTTGTTCTTGTAACTGTTGAACATCAAGTGCATGTTTGCTCTTTAGCTCTTCCAATTCAAATCGATACTCTTCTACTTGATTTTTATTTATAGAAAGCTCTTCCTGAGTATCGAAGAGAGATGTTTTCAATTGATCAAGCTGACGATTAAGCTCTAGCTGATTTCTTTCCAATTCATTTACCTTAGCTTCAAGAGCAGCTGCTTGCAGTTTCCAATGTAAAATAGACTTTTCTGCTTTATTAGCAGCAAGTTGATTCCTTTCGATTTCATCAGAGTGGCTCTGCGTCAATAACTGACACTTCTCTTCAATGCTTGTGTTCTCATGCAGTACTTTCTTCAGATTCATTTCCATAGCACTACACTGCATTTTCAACTTGTTTGCTTCTGACTCAAGAGCACTTTTCTCAGCAAGAACATGATCATAGGCTTCTCTGTACTCTAAATGAATCCTCTGAATTTCATTATTTGCCTGTTGCTCAATGCTCCTTTTACATTCATCTTGCTGTTGTAGATATTCTTTTGATAATTGATCTTTCTCTCTTTTATGTTCCATCAACAACGAATTCTTGTCTTGTTCATACATCTCTTTTAGTTGTTCTTTCATCAACCTGATCCTCATTGCTTCTCCCTCATCCTGTTCATGCAGTTGTGCATTGGCCAGCTCGGCAGAGAGCCTTGCAATATGAGAGACATGTTCTTGGACTAACTGTTCTTGGATTCGTCTTTGATTTATAGCTACTTCAATCTCCGCTTTATGCTTATGTGATAGTTGTGTTAATTGCTCCTGGAGTGCCTTACATTCCATTTCAGACTCAACCAACTGCTTTTGCAGTGCCGAGTTTTGTTGTTCACTGAAATCAACACCTGCATCAATGTCAAAATCCACTGTAGGTTGTACAGGTCTGTCTGTGTTAACAGACAAACTTGAAACTCCCAATTCTTGTTCATGTTCTGTTGTATAATAGTTATCAGTATCTTTGCTAGCCATACCAATCACAACAGAACTATCAGAACCGACTTCCTGATAAGAGAATATGAAGGGGAAGAATAAAATGGAGGCAAACACTAAACTGCAAGATGCAATCTAGCATAAATGAAGCCAATGGACTGCAGTATGTATTATTACTAATCATGCAGACTGTCAATACATAATACACATGTACATAACAAAGAGATGACAGATGTAGGAGATGATGCAGGTCAGACCAAATGCATGTAAAGTTCAGAACAAATGCATTCTTGCAGCTTCAAAGAAACAAGCTCATTAACACGTCAATTTTCCCTCAATATCTCAAAACTAGCACAACTCATTCCTAATCATTATACAGGCCTGATTCATG
This sequence comes from Ephydatia muelleri, assembly GCA_013339895.1. Taxonomy (NCBI): domain Eukaryota; kingdom Metazoa; phylum Porifera; class Demospongiae; order Spongillida; family Spongillidae; genus Ephydatia; species Ephydatia muelleri. The sequence goes on along the minus strand of JABACO010000004.1, from coordinate 8,020,529 downwards.
CCCGAAAAGGCCACCTTAATCGCTGCTATTTATCTTCCACCTATAATGCTACCGTTAATGATTAGCTATGCCTACATTGAAGTGCAATAATAACAGCCATGTTGTAAAGCACCAATTAAATTATCAATAAATAAAACTGAAGTATGCATAACTGCTGTAATTTCTCTTTCAATGAATCCTTTTATAACTCGCAAAACACTAACAATGAACACTATATTCAAACTGCATTTTGGCATGCATATGAGATGAAAATTTTAAGCCATTGGATAGTCATATTCACCTTCAACAGAATAGAACTATGTAGCATGATCAGTGCAATCTTTCACACTGATAAGTGAGTAAATGACATCTCATGTGCTGTTGGAGAAGGGTGCACTGGTCAACCATCAGACTGATGTGAGTGTAGTTTGAGATAAGACCAATGACTGTTGCTGACATATCCCATATGTGGAGAGGGCATAGTGTATGTGATCCTTGTATATCCCTCTGGCTTCTGCGCTGAGAGTTAAACTGATCTATTATTAACCAATAAGAGACAAAAATCCAATCTCATTGGACTAAACTGATTCAGTTGGTTATAGACATGGAACATAAATTGCACATTCAGCAGTTAAAATACTTGGGTGTAACTGATGTGTGCATACCTGCTGCAATAAAAACTTATTTAACCATTAGTCTCCAGGCACAATTAGACCATTGGTAGTCCTAGATCCAAAACCTGCAGCTATTATAACTTTAACACTTAATATTTCAGCTTAATTTAATTTTTTACTATGCCAGAGCCATCCTCCGTAGTGTAGAGCTGAACTTGTGTGTTGTGATCATTGTCTTGATTTTGCTTATTTGCTATTACATAATTATTTTCCCATGGTGCATAAATGTAAAATTAAAATATATACAATGAATAATTTTAAAATGAAAGGATAATTTGAAAAAAAAAAAAAACACTACTTGTCAGCAATAATATTTTGTTTTGCAAAAATAGAGAAAGTGACACATTTCTGTAAGTGTGTGTGGCATAATGGCATACATGTACATAAATAATGATGAACAATGTGCCAATCGTGAGCCAAAAGGAGTTCATATTCATTTAAAGTAGTGACCTCATTAATGGCAACTCTTCACCTGAATGCATGCAAACACTTTGCCCATCTCCTAGGAATTGATCAAAAAATCAACTGACAACTACCAGTTTCCCACTTAATGCAGTAAAATTTAGGGGTCTGAAAAGACCTGTTAAGACTGTTATGCTCAAGCTTACTTACACTCTAAACACAAAGTATGATGCCACCAGCTAGGAGTTATGAACCTTGAAACAAATGATCATAGACATCAATTTCGTTGTATTCAAGAAAGAAAGCTTCAGAACAATGTTTGGAAACAATGTTTGGTCATTTGACATGCTATGGTACTCATGGAGCTTCTCCTCCTTGATTATTCATTATGTGAATCTGTAACACTTCACTGCCTTTGGTTTAGACAATGATTTAAATGTTTGGCCACCTAATTCATGCAGAATGGACTGCTTCATTGTATCGATTTTATAGAAAAAGATTTAATCAAATAAATCACATTAGTCACACAGAAAAAAATAGATGGCAGTTTTGAAGGTCAGGACTTCATTCAGTCATACCTAATTAATGTAGTAATCAGATGATAATAATATGGTATTACAATTTAGTGGGTTTAACTCAGCAAGCTAAGAACTGAAAAAAATTATTTTAACATCATTCATATTGCTTTTAATTGTTATGGTAAGGAGGGAAAAGTTCTGTTTTAATAAAGGTCCCCTCCCAGGCTTCTTGAATTTGTACAGACAGTACAAATTTTTATAAACCTTTGCCTGGTCATTCAAATTTCAGAGAATCCAGCAACTGAGGCATGCAATCCAACATGGTACAAATCAACATGATGCTGGACAGACAACAGATTTAATTAATGTCCCTCCAAAGAAAAATCTACAAGTTAATTAAAATGCAATGCAATAAAACTTTAATTCCATAAGTGTCTAGTATTAAGGCTGTACACACACACACACACACACACACACACACACAAACAAACACCAAATTAGATAATTAGTCTTTAATTTTACAGAGAAAATTGATATACTTTTTAATAATCCCTTCATTGCAATTTGATCCAACAGCACCGGGTGCCACTCTGAATGCACTTCTATACATACCTGCTCCAGTGGTAGTGTCATGCTTGATGAAGATATCTCAACTGAAGTGGCACTACTTTCATCATCCCACGGAATTGGTGAAACATTTGATTCCGATTGAACATGTACTGTTGCACTCAGATCATTGAAAGATGTTGGTTCACTTCTGCTGTTGTTGCTCGACTCCTCACATTCAGTAGATTTTTTTTTTCCTTTCTTCGCTTTTTTCTTTTGATACGCAAGTAGCTGAAAATAAAGCTTAGCGTATATCGACAAAGAGATAACTAAATATAAAACGCGGAATAAAAACATAAATTTATTCATGTATTTACAAGTACTATATTTATGCGTTACGGATAAATACACCAACATGCTGGATATGTACCGCTTCCTTGCCAGCTTGCAGTTTTGCCTTGCGTTCACTTTCGTCGTCCATTGGAAAGTTTCATACAAAAGCGTAAAAGAGATAAAGAGTATTAACAACCATATCAATCGTGATCACGTGACAATCAGGTGCCTTAATGCCACGTATGTAGAATTTGTTTTGAAGATATGGAAGGACTTGACTCTATCCCTCATATATCAGAGCGAAGCAAAGCGTCCGAAAAGTTACCTGTTAGATACGAAAATGCGCGGCCCATGTTCCTTGAAGCTGACAAAAAGCAGTTAGATTCTGCTCAAGACCATGGCCAGCGTGTGATTCTTACACCGAATGATGCTAAGAAGATGCCGTGGAATGTGGGATTTGCAGAAGCGATCAATGCTGGCAAGACACTCTACGTTAATGAAGATCAGGCCGCTATTCATGTTTCTACTCTTGTAATCCCACCTTCTGGGGATAAAACTGTTCCAACAGTCCTCCCATATATTCTGTTCGGAATTTTTGATGGACATGCTGGGACAGGTGCAGCATTAACAGCAGCGAATACACTTCACCGCCACATTAAAGGGAAATTGGATGCAGTGAAGCACTTCCTTGCCCAAGAACAGGCTGAAGTTATAGCGGAAGACGACCCCGGTCTTGGTTGCATAACGGAACCAATTCCAACTGATTCGCTGGTTACAGGAGCTCTTGAAGAGGCTTTTGCAGAGATGGATGATCAGATCAGACGGGAACGCGAGACTTTCCGGATTAAAGGTGGTTGTACAGCTATCGTGGCACTCTTTTTGCAGTCTAAAATTTACGTGTCCAATGCAGGAGATTGCAGAGCTATTCTGCTTCTTAACAATGCATCAAAAATCCACGAGCTTTCGATGGATTTCACCCCAGAAACTGATCGCAAACGATTACAAACATTAGCTTACTTGCAACCACAGTTACTTGGAAAGTACTTCGGCAGGATAGAGTACCAAAGGCGGCTTAGAAAGAGGGACATTGGCTCAAGAGTGCTTTATAGAGATAGGCATATGTCTGGATGGGCATATCGTACAGTGGACGAAGACGATGTAAATAGGGTGCCTATGATAATAGGACATGGTAAAAGAGCACGTTTGATGGCAACAATAGGCACTACACGAGGCTTTGGGGATCATGATCTGGAGGCACCGGGAGGACAATGGATTAAACCATTTCTTACCCCAATACCTGAAGTTCGTGTGTTTGATTTGTCTCCAGACAACTTTACACCAAATGATATTCTTATAGTTGCTTCTGATGGATTGTGGGAAAGGCTGACCAATGAAGAAGCACAGGAGTGTGTTCAGAAAGCAATTGCAACACACAGTGTTGATGAGAGCTTCTATACTAATATTGCACAGGAATTGGTATCTGCAGCTCGAGGCACCTTCGGTAAACGGGGTTGGAGAACGGCAAAAGATCAAGTAGCGAGTGGAGATGACATTACATGTTTTGTTATACCATTGCATTGTCATAAGATACCACCGAAGGCAGGATGCTTGGGAGAAGAGAGTGATGCTGAAATCCCTGCACCACTTGCTATCAATGGAATTGTTGATTCTGCTGTCCAGAACGTTGTCGTGTGATAAAAACAGTAATTGTGTTTAACTACTATGTCTGTTCAAAATGTCTGTGACTTTGAAATATGAAGTGTACAACTGTGTATATGCTTTTATTTTATTTTAATTGTGTGTTTATGAGCTACTTTAATTATGTTGGCCTGGGAACGACGACACTTTTTTTGATTGGTTGGTTCAAAATATTAATGGCCACGGACGGTAGGGAGTTATTTACGCTTGTTGTTAGAAAAAGATCCCTAGCAGAGGATGGCGGTAAATCTTGCGATGGAAAGGGAGAAGATGCGAGGTTACGTGCTCCTGGAGCCGACTGGAACTTAATAGTTAGTCTAAGAGATGTAGCCCTTCAAGACTTCAAGTCAAAGATACAAGCTGTCTTCGAAGTGCTTTCAAAACGATTTGGAGAAACAAGGTGTGTAAATGTTTGTGCTTGATCTATGAAGGTGTATGACCCTAAGAAAGCCTCAAGTGTAGGTTCAACTCCTATACCTATACCACGTATGAGTGTATGTGGAATTTATACAGCACCACCAATGTATAACAGGTTCTGAAGTATGTTCGTAATGGTTAGTTTGCTTCAACCGATGACCATTATTGTGGCAGCTCACAATTACGTATACCACTCAGGTAGACACCTAATGCACAAAGCCATATAGTTTGCAGACGATTCATGCAGTAAAAAAATGACAATTTCTATTTTGGTGGAATAGAGAGGGGCTGTGTTGTGATTTCGTATATTAATGGCCACGGACGCTTGTATGATACGCTGAGAAAGAAATGAAATCAACACTATAGTATACAGCATTTAGTTTCATTGTCTTGTTAGAATATGTAGTAAGGTGATGTTATTTTAATGAACCACAAGCGTGCCTAAAATCGCTCGTGGCCAATCAGAATTAACAGTTTGTGATGTCTGCTGTAATTTTATTCATGAGAGAGAGAGAGAGAGAGAGAGAGAGAGAGAGAGAGAGAGAGAGAGAGAGAGAGAGAGAGCGAGAGATCAATACCGTTGTTATATTCAAGACTTCCTCCCACCCAATGTGTCCACATCCAAAAACCTCCTGGGCTTGCAGTCATTGAGTGCATGGTAATGGCATGGGATTAGAATCTGTAGTGGATCATATGCAATATACATGTAGGTGTGATCTGAGGAAGCAATTTCTACTTTAATCAATACCAATGCAATACTGCAATTATGTAGTAAAGTGGTCGATGCTTTGGAATTGTTATTTGTTTTCAACAGGGCTTAATAAAGTTGGACATGTATCTGCTACATGTGCATGGATCAGTTTACAACTGCATATGGCCTTTAGTCTGTAATTTAGATGATTTGTTGTTAGTGCATTATAGTTACATATGTATATATTCAAAATGCACTGGTTGAAGTAGTGTTTAGATCCATATATTACAGTGAATTACTCATCTGTTGTAATAATTCTGTATGATTGAATTTTTTGTGATGAATATCAGTGTTAATTTTAAAAGTTTAAGTTTTGCCAGAATTGATTAACTCTGTTTTTTTTTTTCCATTTCTACAGTGTAGTAGTAGGCTCAACTACTGTCTCAAGTGTATGTACTACACCCCCACCTTGTTTGCCTACTCGGTCATCTGTACTAGGAGCGACTGTAATCAAAAAGTCTGCTGTTTTGTCATCTGAAGTGAAGCTTAATGTTGAAGATAATTTTGTTGCTTCCATGCCAATGGAAATTAGTGCTGATACAGATCTTGGTCAAATCCCACTCCAGAGGTCAAGCACATTCAACAGTATTCCTCTAGAATTGGAAGCTGAGGTCAAGTCCGGCTGTTCAGAAACTGAATTAGCTATATCATGTCCTCCAGAATCAAGTGAAAGCGTTGCTCGTATTCAACCCAAGTTGCAATGGAATAGCGGTGCTGAGGTGAAGCAGGCCAGTCCTGAAAAGAACTTTATAACATCATCACCATTTGAAAATATGGCTGACATTGATCTAGCCCAGGTTCCGAGGACAAGTGTTTCTGGTAAGAAGAGACTACGGTCTGTATCGTTAGAAAAACTAGATGTTATACTGCCAAAGAAACAACTACTACAAGTGTCTACAGGCGGAACTGAAATTGTAGCTATGCCTCAGGCACTTAGTCAGGCAACCACAGTCCATACCTTTAAATCCAGTGACGCCTGTCAAAACCTTCAAGTGGAACAACTTACGAAGGATACTAGAGGCACAACGAACAAGTACAACAGTGACAATAGCAAAAAGATACTCCCTTGTGAAAATTTTCTGTCCAGTTTTTATGCAAGAAAGGTACTCATTGTGAATGCAACAAATATCTCCATTTAATTATTCTGTTTTTGCAGCATGACGCCGCCACAGCTGTTGAGTCTGTAGTGAATAGTGCTGTTGTTGGTCGTACAAAGACTTTTCTACCAACATCTCCCAAATCACTCGACAAGAGTGATGCCCGTGTAAGTTTGTGATCTAGTAACAAAGTATTATTGATAGTTATCATTGTGGATGTAACCATCACTTCTTTATGTGGAGCAATTTTGCTCTACACTCACACAAAAAAAGTTCTGCACATCTATTTAAAATTCTATGGATCCATTAAATTGACATACATCGATGTCGCATTGTTTAATTGATCTACCATAAAGAATATCTAGTAGTTAAATGTGTATTTATATATATGGAACCTTCTATGAGAAAATGACCCTTGTGGATTGTTTCAAGTTTTCGATTTTTTACCTGGTTCTAAAACCCTCTACACAACGACTCTTACGTAATTAACGGACTATCCGTCATGAAGTAATAAAGCACGGAATTTTTAATTAGGCGTACATTTCAATGGCAACGGTCAACTTCCATTGCTTGTTCTGAAAATGTTACAAAGTTCTATACATGTAAAATTTTCAGGACAAGCAACGGAGTTGACCATTGCTTTTGAAATGTATGCCTAATTAAAAATTCAGTGCTTTATTATTTCATGACGGATAGTCCGTTTTTAATTACGTAAGAGTCGTTGTGTAGAGGGTTTTAGAACCAGGTAGAAAATTGAAAACTTGAAAAAATCCACTCTTAAGACCCCCAAAGCTTTACATTGGTACATAAAATCTATAGATCTCATACCGTATCGTTTATGCTGCTTTGTTCTGCAATACATGTATGAGTATCTTCCTAACATGTAGGAATACATTGTAAGGTATCATTGAAAAGGTCAAAACTTGGCAAATCATATTCTATGTGTATTTGATTATTTGTTTAAGTAAATTAACCATTAATATATGACATTAATGTATCTGTGCAAAAAGGATAAGTTACATGTATGTTACAAACAAAACAGAAAGCCCTATTACATTTGTGTTTCAAAATAATTAGAATGGTAAAGTGTTGTCATTTTGTGTACATCATTTAACATACACCATGTATGATTTATAATTGGTGACAAAATCATTTTATACATTTATGTACATTAATTTTCTATATAGCGTTAATTAGAAATCTGATAAAAAGTGGTTAAACAAGAATAGATGTACATGTGCATGTAATTGCACATACACATGTGAAGTCTGGAAAAAAAAATCTAGTTTCTATTTTATGCAGTGTCATTGAGAATGATAAAGTTATGAATCATAACCAGATGTTTTTCTATGTAATGTGCCACTGCGGCTTTTGTACATGTATAACTATTCATCGGGCATAGAAGGTCAATTGGCACAGAATGTCGTCTTCTTTCATCCAACATTTGTCATATCTGTCTGGAATATGTACATGTGTGTCCCTTGTTTGCCAGCTCGTTAAAACTACACAATCATTGATGAGAGATTATACAAAACCGGTTACTGCTGTAAATGATGCTGAATTGGATTGCTACCGTATATAAAACAATAGTCCCATAGGGATAAAGAAAGGTGCCTTCGTGATGACCTTTGTGTCTGGACAGTGAGAAACAAGGACCCTTTTCGTGTGAACAATAATAACTTGGGATGGAATGGCTAACTGATGTTTGTTATTGAATGTATGCCTAAAGTGTAAACATAACCAAACCTCATAGTCTACTTTGATGTAAGCGGGCTTGTATACAACTGTATATTTGTAATTTAATGATTATGTGTGCAACATGTGTGCAGTAAGTGCTGACTTCAATAGCCATACAACTTTTTAAATCTAATATTTCTTAATTAGTTGTGGGTGTGGTCGTGCAATTTAATATAGTGACCTTCTTAATCATGTTGGACATATATGTGTAATCTGCCGTGGAATGATCCAATACATGTAGTTGTTAAGTGCTCGTGTTCAAATTTACAATAGTAAATTTTGACTGGTGGAATGTTTTTTTACCTCCTGTACTTAAATGCAGTCGTAAAAGCCTGCTACTGATTTCTAAAATGGTACATGTACCTGTTTACAGCTGCTACACTATGTTTAAAATGCTTTGAACATTTATGGTCCCTAATATGATTGTCTACACTTAACTTAGCTAGGCTTGGTACATGATATTTGCATTCTCTTCATCCATGTATCGGAAAATACTATTTTAGGCGGGCAAGCAGAAACTGGCGGAGAAGATAATGTTGAAACAAGAAGAGGAAGAAAAGCGAAAGAAGGAACTAGAAGCAAAGAAAGAGCAGGAGCGTTTGGAGAGGATCAGGTAATAGAAGGGAATAGATAGATACATGTACTTATCTAATAAACCTGCAGAAAACACGTAACGCTTCAGATTTGAACTAAAATTTTACATTATGGGTATAATTGCTTCAGTGGTATAGTTTATGGTTTTTATTGACTGATGTATTTCTTAGGCATTGTTTGACTTACATACAGAAGGATCAGACAATAGATTGATTAAAATTAGTAATAGCTTGACTAGTGGAGTCAAAGGTGAATACAATTACCGTACATTTGGGGGGGGGTTTTATAGCAAATAAATAAGATTTCTTTGCGAAGGGTGGTCCAATGAATGGCACCCATTGTTGATTTTTGTAGAGCTTTATTTGGACGTTTCAAACATTTTATAGAGGGTAGTGGGTAAAAAGGTACATCAGGTCAAAAAGAAGGGGATCTCCAAAGTCAAAGAAAAGAATTTTCTGACAACTTTTGTATGTGTTCGTGGAGCGTTCTGTTTTCCTGTTTGGATCTGGTATGAATTGATTATGGAGTATGGATTATCCAAAGATATTTAAATACTATTCTGACCAAATGTTTACCATAGATGTAGTTAGCCCAACACATATCAGTTCTTGGAGAATTATTCTCAGTACTGGGTCTGAGCTATTCAAATGGCTGGCAACCATTGTTTACAACTGTCTGTTTAAGACACAGCTAGAGTCATAACTACATAAGGATAGAGATCACTGTTTTTTCATTGTACCCAGAGGTGGCAACTGCCTGAAGAAACAAACAGTTGTAAGGTTGGAAAACAATGGCTGCTAATCATTCAGCCCAGAGAATGGGTTTCCCACCAAGATATTCTGTTACGTATTCAGCACAGATAATTAGTTTTCTCAGCAAGATGAATATTTGTGTGGTTTTAAAGAATATGTCCTTTCAAGGAACATGAGTTAACGAGAGCGTGTATAAAATGTGTTCCAGAGGTACTCCCTGTTATTATATATATATTCTTGTCTTCTGCACGAAGAGGTCTGGCAGGATCGTTCTGTAATTTCTGCTATCGTAATGTTCCTGTGGGGTGAGCATATAGGAAAAAGATATGTCCAAAGTAGATAATGATACTAAAAGGGTGGCAAAAATATATATGAATTAACCCTGGAATAAAAAAATTAAATTAATAAGCACGGGTCCTATTCAGTTTTGAGGATGATAAATATATACACTGTCCATTTTTTACTGATCTCAGCTGGATTGACGCAAGATATATATGTCATCCATAATTGTAAATAAATAAAGTTAACATGAAGTGTTAGTTGCAATTTTAAGTTGATCTAGATGGACCGAATTGCAACATTGTATTTTACAATTACATGAATTTTATAGGAAACGTGAAGAAAGGGCAAAGAAAGTGATGGAGAAAAATGCAGCTCTTCGCAGAGAAGAGGACGAAAAGAAGAAGGGCCAAGAACAAAAGTTACAAGATGTCCACATGAAAAAACAGTATTTGATACAACAAAAGACTCAAGACTTGCATCGTAAGGTATTGGAACGTCAGCTAGCTGCAGAGACACGTAAAAAACAAGAAGAGGAACTAAAAGCCAAAAAGCTTCAGGAACTTAAGAAAGCAGAGGAGGTGCATCCAGAATTGCCTGGGGAGGAAAAGAAGCAGAAAAAAGTAGAGAAAATAAAGGAGAAACAAACTAAAGGTATAATGGAAAAGAATACCTTTGGAAATGCAAAGCAGGAGCATGACGTCAGAGTAAGAATTGAAGCAACAAAGCTGCTAGAGGCACAAGCACAACTTGAATTGGAAGAAGCAAAGAAAGAGCAGGAAAGAATAAGAATTGAAAAGTTATTTGCTAGTGACATAGTTAAAAAACCTTTGAGCAATAACAAAAAGTTACCTTTTGAAATTGTGCTGGCACCAAATGATCGAGGTGAAAAAGAGCTGGGTGTGTCCCAACATGCATCCTTGACAGCTCCAACTCCCATTCAAAGTGCGAAAAATGCAGCAGCAGCTTCCTATACCATGACTCCCGCAGATGCCATTACTGAGTATGAAAATTACAGTATTGGTGACTTAAGCAGTGGAGACTCAACAGATGAAGAGTGTAGTCCTAAGAAACCCATTCCTGAATGGGCACACCAAACCAAACTGAATAAGTGGATGGAGAATCAGGAAAACTCAATAGCTACCAATGAAGTCAGTGTTGAAAGTATTTTCCCTCCCAAACAGCTTTTGCACACTCCAGAATTAGAGAAGATTTTTAAAACAAAGAGAAAGTGTTTTTTTGTACGATCCAGTTCTGCAAAATGGAATTCACCTTTATTAAAGTAGTTTGACTTGTACCTAACGTTACTTTTCTGTGGTTATTTGTAATAACTGTCTGTGTTTCATGTGTGCTAATAATATTCATTCCAATAAATATTTTATTCACTAATCACCAAGCAAATTTACTATGCCATTGAAAACTTGCATTTGCATATTTGGCTCAATGATTCATATGATTGCATTCATGGTTTACATAGAAATGCAGAGCTTATCTTTGACAAGCTGAGACGATTGTTTATAATAAGCAGCAATGCACAAAACTGTTTATTGCAAGATGTGTACTGCGAAATTACTAGCCAACAATGGCAAGCATATGATTACTCATAAGTAACAATGTGCTATCATTAGATGGGGGAATGCACAATTAAATGCAAGTATATTATTCTGACTGGCAGCACTAAGATATTGTTTTGCACAATGATTACTTATACTGCTCAATCAAATTAACACCCATGATTACAGTTAATCATGTGAGAGATGCTTACAACAATACATTGATAACCCACTCATAATCATTGCATTGTTATTCTGCACTACCTATCTCATGATAAACACAATTGTGCAATATTGCTTATCATAAGCAATCATTGTGCTAATTTTTGCACAACACTTATAACCATGTATCATAAGCATACGTTGTGCAAATAGGTAACTGATTATTGTATTACTTGCAATCACTGCAATGCTATTCTATAATACCCATCTCTTGATAAACACAATTCTGAAATATTGCTTATCATAAGCAATCGTTGTGCAAATAGGTACTGATTTTTACACAACACTTATAACTATGTAGGAATGAACTTTGCAATCATTTTAATGTAATTCTGAATTATCGATCTCTTGATAGACACAATTGTGCAATATTGCTTATCATAAGCAATTGTAGTGCAAATAGTAAACTGATTGTTGCGCAACATTTAGAACTATGTAAGAATGTACTTGCAATTGTTGCAATGTAATTCTGAAACACCCATCTCATACAATTGTGCAATATTGCTTATCATAAGCAATCATTGTGGAAAAAGGAAACTGATTTTTGCGCAACACTTATAACCATGTAAGAATATACTTGCAATTATTGCAATACTTATCTCATGATAAACAAAGTTGTGCAATATTGTTTATTCTAAGCAATCATTGTGCAATAGGTAACTAATTCTTGCACAACACACTTGTAACTATATATAACAATGTAATCGCAATGCTATTCTGAATTACACCCAACTCATGATAAACACAATTGGATAATATTGCTCATCCTTAGCAATTGTTGTGCTTAAAGGTACTAATTGTTTCAATACACTGATAACCATCTAACAATATACTTGAAATCATTGCATTGCTAATCTGCACTACCCATCTCATGAAAATCACAGTTGTGCAATATTACTTATCATAAACAATTGTTAACTGATCATGCACTACACTTGGGATCATACTTGTAATCATTGCAATGCTATTCAAAACTACCCATCTTTGATAAACACAGTTGTGCAATATTGCTTATCATAAGAATCGTGGTACAAATAGGTAACTGATTGTTGCACTATGCAGCAAACCACATGGGAATATACTTGCAATCATTGCATTGCTATTCTGCTATTCTGAACACGTCATGATCAATATTTTGCTTATCGGAAGCAATCGTTGATCAAATACGTAACCGATTGTTGCACAACACTATAACCATGTAAGAGTGTAGTTGCAATAATTGCAATGCTATTGTGAACTTCTCATCTCATGATAAACAAAGCTGTGCAATATTGCTTATCATAAGCAATCGTAGTGTAAATAGGTAACTGATGTTTGTGCAATATTGCTTATCATAAGCAATCATTGTGCTGCAAATGGTAACTAATTTTTGCACAACACTTACAACCATGTAAAAATGTACTTGCAATCATTGCACTCTGAACTTCCCCTCTCATGATGAACAAAGTTCAAATAGGTAACTGATTTTTGCACAAAGCTGAAAACCAATAAAAAATGTACTTGCAAACATTGCAATGCTATTTGTCACTATCCATCTCTTGATGAATACAGTTATGCAAAATTGTTTATCATAAACAATTCTTTTCCTAATAGGTCACTGAATATCTCACTACAGTAATAACCGTATGATAATATATTTGCATTCTATTCGGTAAACAAATTTCATGATAAACACAGTTTGCAATATTGCTGATTGTGATTTTTGTACTACATTAAAAACCATACGGAATATACTTGCAATGCTATTCAGAACTTCCCATCTCATGAAAATCACAGTTGTGCAACATTACTTATCAAGCAATCGTTGTGCAAATGTTTGCAAAACACTTATAACTATGTTAGAACGTACTTGCAATCATTGCAATGCCATTCTGCCTACTCATCTCATCATAAGAACAATTGTGCAATTTAGCTTATCATGAGCAATCGTTGTGCAATAGGTAAAGGATTTTTGCGTAACACTGACAACCATGTAAGAATGTACTTGCAATCATTGCAACACTTTTCTGTACTATCATCCATCTATTGATAAACACAGTTATGCCAAATTGTTTAACATAAGCAATTGTTGTGCAATAGGTCACTGATTGGTTCACAAAGTAATAACCATATGAGAATATGCTTGCAATAATTGAAATGCTATTCGGTACACAAATCTCATGATAAACACAAGCAATCGTTGCTCAAATAAGTCACTGATTGTTGTATTATAACTATGTTAGAATATGCTTTCAATCATTGCAATGCTAGTCTGCACTACCCATCTCATGATAAACACAGTTATGCAATATGACTTTTCACAAGCAATCGTGGTACAAATAGGTAACTGATTGTTGCACTACACAGATAACCATATGGGAATATACTTGCAATCATTGCATTGCTATTCTGAACAACACATGTCATGATAAACACAGTTGTGCAACATTGCTTTTCTTAAGCAATCGTGCAGATAGGTAACAGATTTTTGCACAGCACTTATAACCATGTAAGAATGTACTTGCAATGATTGCAATGCTATTCTAAACTTCCCATCTCATGATAAACAAAGTTGTGCAATATTGTGTATCGTTGTGCAAATAGGTAACTGATTTTTGCGCAACACTGAAAACCATGTAAGATTGTACTTGCAATCATTGCAATGCTTTTCTGCACTATCCATCTCTTGATAAACACAGTTATGCAAAATTGTTTAACATAAGCAATTGTTGTGCAAATAGGTCACTACAGTAAGATGGGTAGTGCGCGACTTATTTGAACAAATATTGCTTGCGATAAGCAATATAGCACAACTGTCTTGATTATGAAATTTGCATACTGAATAGCATTTCAATTGTATATTCTCACATGGTTATTACTGAGTGAAACAATCAGTGACCTATGTGCACAATAATTGCTCATGTTAAACAATTTTGCATAACTGTATTAATAATATAGTACTGTATCATAAGTATACATGGCAATTCAAAAGATATGCAATATAAAATACACTGACGCACAATTACATAAACATAACAATTCATGAGGGCACAATCCTGGTGAGGATAACCGAAGAAATGGATCTCATGAGGCAGGTGTTAAGCCTTCCGTAAATCTCATGTATTATCAATAAATGGGTAGTTCAGAATAGCATTGCAATGATTACAAGTATATTCCCATGTGGTTGTAAGTGTAGTGCGTCAATCAATTAACGATTGCTAATATTGCACAACTGTGATTTCAAGAGATGCATAGTTCAGAATAGCATTGCAATGATTGCATGTATATTTCCATATGGTTATCTGTGTAGTGCAACAATCAGTTAATGATTGCTCATGATAAGCAATATTGCACAACTGTGATTTTAATGAGATGGGGAGTTCAGAATAGCATTGTAATGATTGCAAGTACATTCTTACATGGTTATAAGTGTTGTGCAAAACTCATTTACCTATTTGCACAATGATGCTTATGATAAGCAATATTGCACAATTGTGTTGATCATGAGATGGGTAGTTCAGAATAGCATTGCAATAATTGCAAGTACATTCTTACATGGTTATAAGTGTTGTGCAAAAATTAGCACAATGATTGCTTATGATAAGCAATATTGCACAATTGTGTTGATCATGAGATGGGTAGTTCAGAATAGCATTGCAATAATTGCAAGTACATTCTTAAGCAATATTGCACAATTGTGTTTATCAAAAGATGAAATTACATTAAAATGATTGCATATTCATTCCCGCATAGTAATAAGTCTTGTACAAAAATCAGTTACCTATTTGCACAATGATTGTTTATGACAATATATTGCACAATTGTGTTTATTATGAGATGGGTGTTTCAGAATTACATTGCAATGATTGCATGTACATTCGTACATATGTATAAGTGTTGTGCAAAATCCATTTCCTATTTGCACAACGATTGCTTATGATAAGCAATGTTGCGCAATTGTGTTTATCATGAGATAGGTGTTTCAAGATTACATTGCACTGATTGCAAGTACATTCTTACATAGTTATAGGGGTTCTGCAAAAATTAGTTACCTATTGCATAACGATTGATTATGATAAGCAATATTGCATAATTGTGTGTATCAAAAGATCGATTTTCTGAATTACTTTAAAATTATTGCAAGTTCATTCCTACATAGTTGTGTAAGCAATGCAACCCCAATGCATTGCATTACTATGCTCATCATAAACTATTTAATTCCAATGCTTTGTATAATTAAGCTTATCGTAAGCAATGCAATCCCAATGCATTGCACACGATGCTATTTAATTATAATGCATTGCGCAACTATGTTTATCATAAGTAATGCAATCCCAATGCATTGCACAACTATGCTTATCATAAGCAATGCAATCCCAATGAACAATTTAATTTCAATGCATTGCACAACTAAGCGTATCATAAGCAATGCAATCACAATGCATTGCATTACTACGCTAATCATAAACAATTTAATTCCAATGCTTTGTATTATTAAGCTTATCATAAGCAATACAATCCCAATGCATAGCACATGATGCTTATTTAATTATAATGCATGGCGCAACTATGTTAATCATAAGCAATGCAATCCCAATGCATTGCATTACTATGCTTATCATAAACAATTTAATTCTAATGCTTTGTATAATTAAAAGAAACAAATATTTTTGCAGATGACACAAAATTTTAATGTACTAATTCAGTCCATCAATCTCCTGTAATTACAGATAGCTTGTCATCTTTTTGTGATTGAAAAAAAAATTGGCAACTTACTGTCGCTTATCACAAATGTAAATACATTTGCTTTGGAAATCCAAATATCCCATTTCCCCAATACATACTAGGTGATAGTATTCTGCCACGTGTAAATCGTGTCACTGATCTTGGTGTTGTTTTTGCTTCTGACCTCAAACCAAGTGTCCAGTGTTCTCATATAGCTGCGATGGCTTTCAGCCGTCTTTCGTTGTTGATGAAAGGTTTTCTAACTTCTGATGTATCCATCTTGATCCTAGCCTACAAAATGTATGATCGTCCCATACTGGAGTACAAGTCTCCTGTCTGGAATCGCTGGCTTATTTCTGATATTAAGTGTGTAGAAAGAGTGCAGTGTTACTTCACTCGTGCCCTTTGTAAGAGAGTTGGGCTTTCTCATCTGTGTTATTCTATACGACTGCAAAATTTGAATCTTCGGTCACTGGAATACAGAAGGGAGTATTGTGACCTTGTGCAGTGCTACAAGAATGTGTATAAGCTGGTAGATTTACCCATGGAAGATTTTTTTCTCATTGACTTCAACTACCACAATCTACGAGGGGGGGGGTCACTCCCTTCAATTGAAACCCGTTGGTAGTTTGTCAGTCTACAGTAGTAGGTATAATTTTTTCTCGCAACGAGTTATAAAACGTGAAACTCATTGCCATCTAATGTTATTGAAGCTACAAGTCTCGATGCATTCAAGTCACGACTGTCTAAAATTGACTTATCAAGTTTTTGTAAAGTGTATCATTTCTAGCAGGGAATATAGAAGTGCATGTACACGCCATTATTTACCTCAGTATACTTTTTGTACCTGTAAATCAATCAATCAATCAATCAAATCAATAAGCAATGCAATCACAATGCATTGCACATGACGTTTATTTAATTACAATGCATTGCGCAACTATATTTATCAATAGAAATGCAATCCCAATGCATTGCAAAACTATGCTTATTATAAACAATTTCATTCCAATGCATTGCTTATTTAATTCTATTGCATTGCCCAACTATGCTAATCATAAGTAATGCAATCCAAATGCATTGCACGCGATGCTTATTTAATTATAATGCATTGCGTAACTATGTTTATCATAAGTAATGCAATCCCAATGCATTGCACAATTAATAACAATGCTATCCCAATGCATTGCACAACTATGCTTATCATAAGCAATGCAATCCAAATGCATTGCACAACTCTGCTCATCAATTATCATAAGCAATGCAATCCCAATGCATTGCACAACTATGCTTATCATAAGCAATTTAATTCCACTGCATTGCACAACTATGCTTATCATAAGCAATGAAATCCAATGCATTAATTATTTAACTCTATTGCATTGGACAATTATGCTCATCATACGCAATTTAATTCCAATGCACTGCACAATTAAGTTTATCATTACAATGCAATACCAATGCATTGCACAAATGATTATCATAAGCAATTTAATTCCAATGCTTTTATGATTTAATATTGTTGCATTGCACTACTATGCTTATCATAACCAATAGTATCCCAATACATTGGACAATTATGCTCATCATAAGCAATTTAATTCCAATGCATTTTATTATATATTTCTATTGCATTGCACAACTATGCTTATCATATGCAATTCAATCTCAATACATTGCTCAACTAAGCTTATCATCAGCAATGTAATTTCAATGCACTGCTTATGTATTTTTATTGCATTGATCAAAAATGCTTATCATAAGCAATGCAATCCCAATGCATTGCACAACTAAGCTTATCATATGCAATACAATCCCAATGCATTGCACATGATGCTGTTTATATTATAATATTATTGCGTAACTAAGTTTATCCAATCCCAATGCATTGCACATAATACTGCTTATATTACATATGCGCAACTATGTTTATCCAATCCGAATGCATTGCACAACGATGCTTATCATAAGCAATGCAGTCCCAAGCAAGGCATTGCACAACTATGCTTATCATAAGCAATGCAATCCCAAGCAAGGCATTGCACAACTATGCCTATCATAAGCAATGCAATCCCAATGCATTGCTGATTCAATTCTATTGCATTGCTCAACTATGAAATTCAATCCCAATACATTGCACAACTATGCTTATCATCAGGAATAATTCCAATCAATTGCTTATATAGTATTGCACAATTATGCTTATCATAAGCAATGCATCCCAATGCATTGCACAATTATGTTTATCATTAGCAATGCAATCCCAATACATTGCACAACTCAGCTTATCATAAGCAATGCAATCCCTATACATTGCACAACTATGCTTATCCATCCCAATGCATTGCACAACAATGCTTATCATAAGCAAATTAATTACAATGCAATGCATATTAAATTCTATTGCATTGCACAACTATGCTTATCATAAGCAATTCAATTCTAATGCATTGCTGACTTAATTTTATTGAATTGCTCTACTTTGCTTATCATAAGCAATTCAATCTCAATACATTGCTCAACTATGCTTATCATCAGCAATTTAATTCCCATGCATTGCTTATTTATCTTTATTGCATTGCATAATTATGCTAATCATAAGCAATGCATCCCAATACATTGCACAACTATGCATAAAATCAGCAATTTCTTTCCAATGCATTGCTTAAATAGTTCTATTGCATTGCATTACTATGCTTATCATAAGCAATTCAATTCTAATGCATTGCTGATTTAAGTCAATAGCATTGCACAACTATGCTTATCATTAGCAATGCAATCCCAATACATTGCACAACTATGCTTAACGTAAGCCTATACATTAAACAACTATGCTTATCATAGGCAATGCAATCCCAATTCATTGCACAACTATGCTTATCATACGCAATGCAATCCCAGTACATTGCACAACTATGCTTAACGTAAGCCTATACATTAAACAACTATGCTTATCAT
Source organism: Ephydatia muelleri (assembly GCA_013339895.1). Taxonomy (NCBI): domain Eukaryota; kingdom Metazoa; phylum Porifera; class Demospongiae; order Spongillida; family Spongillidae; genus Ephydatia; species Ephydatia muelleri. Next base: position 8,001,315 of record JABACO010000004.1, on the reverse strand, counting down.
AGGCAATGCAATCCCAATTCATTGCACAACTATGCTTATCATAAGCAATGCAATCCTAATACATTGCACAACTATGCTTATCATAAGCAATTTAATTCCAATGCAATGCTTGTTTAGTTCTATTGCATTGCACAACTATACATATCATAAGCAATTCAATTCTAATGCATTGCTGATGAAATTTTATTGCATTGCTCTACTATGCTTATCATAAGCAATTCAATCTCAATACATTGCTCAACTAAGCATATCATCAGCAATTTAATTCCAATGCACTGCTTATGTATTTTTATTGCATTGAACAAAAATGCTAATCATAAGCAATGCAATCCCAATACATTGCACAACTATGCTTATCATAAGTAATGCAATCGATATACATTGCACAACTATGCTTATCATCAGCAATTTAATTCCAATGCATTGCTTATTAAATTCTATTGCATTGCACAACTATGCTTATAATAAGCAATTCAATTGTAATGCATTGCTGATTAAATTCTACTGTATTGCTCAACTATGCAATTCAATCCCAATACATTGCACAACTATGCTTATCATCGGCAATTTAATCCAATGCATTCCTTATGTATTTTTATTGCATTGCACAATAATGCTAATCATAAGCAATGCATCCCAATACATTGCACAACTATGCTTATCATCAGTAAATTAATTCCAATGCATTGCTTATATATTTCTATTGCATGGCACTACTTTGCTTATCATAAGTGATTTCTTTCCAATGCATTGATTATATAGTTCTATTGCATTGCATAACTATGCTTATCATAAGCAATTCAATTCTAATGCATTGCTGATTTAATTCTATTGCATTGCACAACTATGCTTAACATTAGCAATGCAAACTCAATACATTATGCTAATCATAAACAATGCATCCCAATACATTGCACAACTATGCTTATCATCAGCAATTTAATTCCAATGCATTGCTTATTTAATTCAATTGCATTGCACAACTACGCTTATAATAAGGAATTCAATTGTAATGCATTGCTGATTAAATTCTATTGTATTGCTCAACTATGGAATTCAATCCCAATACAATGCACATCTATGCTTATCATCAGCAAATTAATTCCAATGCATTGCTTATGTATTTTTATTGCATTACACATTATGCAAATCATAAGCAATGCATCCCAATACATTGCACAACTATGCTTATCATCAGCAATTTAATTCCAATGCATTGATTTAAAAATTTCTATTGCATTGCAGTACTATGATTATCATAAGCAATTTCTTTCCAATGTATTGCTTTTATAGTTCTATCGCAATGCATAACTATGCTAATCATAAGCAATTCAATTCTGATGCATTGCTGATTTAACTCTTTAGTATTGCACAATGATGCTTATCATAAGCAATGCAATCCCAATACATTGCACAACTATGCTTATCATAAGCAATGAAATCCCAATACATTGCACAACAAAGCTTATCATGAGCAATTTAATTCCAATGCATTGCTGATTTAATTCTATAGCATTGCATAACTATGCTTATCATAAGCAATTCAATTGTAATGCATTGCTTACATATTTCTATTGCATTGCACTACTATGCTTATCATAAGCAATTTAATTCCAATGCATTGCTTATAAAGTTCTATTGCATTGCATAACTATTCTTATTGCACAACTATGCTTATAACTATGCTTATCATCAGCAATTTAGTTCCAATGCATTGCTTATGTATTTTTATTGCATTGCACAATTATGCTAATCATAAGCAATGCATCCCAATACATTGCACAACAATGCTTATCATCAGCAATTTAAATCCAAAATGCATTGCTTATATATTTCTATTGCATTGCACTACTATGCTTATCATGAGCAATTTCTTTCCAATGCAATGCTTATACAGTTCTATTGCATTGCATAACTATGCTTATCATAGGTAATTCAATCTCAATACATGGCTCAACTATGCTTATAAACAGCAATTAAAGTCCAATGCATTGCTTATGTATTTGTATTGCATTGCACAATTATGCTAATCATAAGCATCGCAATCCCTATACAATGCACAACTATGCTTATCATAAGCATTGCAATCCCACTACATTGCACAACTATGCTTATCATAATCAATGCAATCCCAATACATTACACAATTATGCTTATCATGAGCAATACATCGAAATGCATTGCACAACTATGCTTATCATAAGCAATTTAATTCCAATACAATGCTTATTAAGTTCTATTGCATTGCACAACTATACATATCATAAGAAATTCAATTCTAATTCATTGCAGATTAAATTTTATTGCATTGCTCTACTATGCTAATCATAAGCAATTCAATCTCAATACATTGCTCAACTAAGCTTATCATCAGCAATGTAATTCCAATGCACTGCTTATGTATTTTTATTGCATTGATCAAAAATGCTAATCATAAGCAATGCATCCCAATACATTGCAAAACTATGCTTATCATAAGCAATGCAATCCATATACATTGCACAACTATGCTTATCATCAATTTAATTCCAATGCATTGCTAATATTATTCCATTGTGTTGCACTACTATGCTGATCATAAGCAAATTCTTTCTAATGCATTCCTTATATAGTTCTATAGCATTGCACAACTATGCTTATCATTAGCAATACAATCCCAATACATTGCACATCTATGCTTATCATAAGCAATGCAATCCCTATTCATTGCACAACAATGCCTATCATAAGCATTGCAATCCCAATACATTGCACAACTATGCTTATCATGAGCAATGCAATCCCAATACATTTCACAACTATGCTTATCATAAGCATTTTAGTTCCATGGCAATTTAATTTCAATGCATAGCTTATATACTTCTATTGCATTGCACAACTATGCTTATCATAAGCAATGCAATCCCAATACATTGCACAACTATGTTTATCATGAGCAAATTCATTCCAATGCATTGCTTATATATTTATATTGCAATGCATTGCACAACTATGCTTATCATAAGCAATTCAATTCTAATGCATTGCTGATTTTATTCTCTAGCATAGCACAACGATGCTTATCATAAGCAATGCAATCCCTATACATTGCACAACAATGCTTATCATAAGCAATGCAATCCCAGTACATTGCACAACTATGCTTATCCCCGATACATTGCACAACTATGCTTATCATAAGCAATGCAATCCCAATACGTTGCACAAGTATGCTTATCATGAGGAATACATCGAAATGCATTGCACAACTATGCTTATCATAAGCAATTTAATTCCAATGCAATGCTTATTTAATTCTATTGCATTGCACCACTATACTTATCATAAGCAATTAATTTCTAATTCATTCCTGATTTAATTTAATTGCATTGCTCTACTATGCTTATAATAAGCAATTCAATCTCAATACATTGCACAACGATGCTCATCATTAGCAATATAATTCCAATGCATTGCTTATATATTTCTATAGCATTGCACTACTATGCTTATTATGAGCGATTTCTTTCCAATTCATAGCTTATACAGTTCTATTGCATTGCATAACCATGCTTATCATTAGCAATTCAATCTCAATACATTGCACAACTATGCGTATCATAAGCAATGCAATCCCAATACATAGCACAACTATGCTTATCATAAGCAATGCAATCCCAATACATTGCACAACTATGCTTATCATCAGCAATTTAATTGCAATGCATTGCTGATTGAATTCTATTGCATTGCACAACTATGCTTATCATAAGTAATGTCATTCCAATGCATTGCGTATATATTTCTAATGCATTGCACAATTATGCTTATCGTAACAGTGCAATCCCAATAAATTGCACAACAATGCTTAATATCAGCAATGTAATTCCAATGCATAGCTTATGTTGTGCATTGCATTGCACCATTATGCTTATCATAAGCAATTCAATCCTAATACATTCGAACAACTATGCAAAGCAATCCCAATACAATGCACAACTATGCTTATCATGAGCAATGCATCCCAATGCATTGCTGATTTAATTTTATTAATAGAATTGCTCTACTTTGCTTATCATAAGCAATGCAACCCAATACATTGCGCAACTATGCTTATCATGAGCATTGCAATCCCAATACATTGCACAACTATATTTATCATAAGCAATGCAATCCCATTACATTGCACAACTATGCATATCATAAACAATGCAATCCCAATACATTGCTATATGGCATTGCATAACTATGCTTATCATAAGCAATTCAATTCTAATGCATTGCTGATTTAATTCTCTAGCATTGCACAACGATACTTATCATAAGCAATGAAATCCCTATACATTGCACAACTATGCTTATCATAAGCAATGCAATCCCAATACATTGCACAAGAATACTTATCATAAGCAATTTAATTCCAATGCAATACTTATTTTATTCTATTGCATTACACCACTATACTTATCATAAGCAATTTACTTCTAATGCATTCCTGATTCATTTTAATTGCATAGCTCTACTATGCTTATCATAAGCAATTCAATCTCAATACATTGCTCAACTAAGCTTATCATCAGCAATTTAATAGCATTGCACAATTATGCTTATAATAAGCAATTCAATACTAATACATTGCACAACTATGCTTATCATAAGCAATGCAATCCCAATACCTATCACAACTTTGTTTATCTGAATAAGCAATTTCATTCTAATGCATCCCAATACATTGCACATCTATGCTTATCATAAGCAATGCAATCCCTATACATCGCACAACTATGCTTATCATAAGCAATGCAATCCCAATGCATTGCACAACTATGTTTATCATATGCAATTTCATTCCAATGCATTGCATATATATTTCTATTTCATTGCACAACAATGCTTATCATAAGCAATGCAATGCCAATACAATGCACAACTATGCTTATCATCAGCATTTTAATTCCAATCCATTGCTTATATAATCTATTGCATTGCACTACTGTGCTTATCTTATACAGTTTCTTTCCAATGCATTGCTTATATAGTTCTATTGAATTGCATAACTATGCTTATCATAAGCAATTCAATTCTAATGCATTGCTGATTTAATTTTATTGCATTGCTCTACTATGCTTATCATATGCAATTCAATCTCAATGCATTGCTCATCTAAGCTTATCATCAGCAATTTAATTCCCATGCAATGCTTATGTATTTTAATTGCATTCAACAAATATGCTAATCATATGCAATGCATGCCAATACATTGCTTATCATCAGCAATTCAATTCTAATGCTTTGCTGATCTAATTATATTGCATTGCGCAACTATGCTTATCAATAGCAATGCAATCCCAATACATTGCACACAACTATGCTTATCATAAGAAAAGCAATCCCTATACTTTGCACAACTATGCTTATCATGAGCATAGTAATCCCATTACATTGCACAACTATGCTTATCAATAGAAATCCAATCCATATACATTGCATAACTATGCTTATCATCAACAACTCAATTCCATTGCATTGCTTATTTAATTCAATTGCATTACACAACTATGATTATAAGTAGCGATTCAATTCTAATGCAATGCTGATTGAATTCTAATGTATTGTTCAACTATGCAATTCAATCCCAATACATTGCACAACTATGCATATCATCAGCAATTAAAATCCAATGCATTGCTTATGTATTTTTATTGCATTGCACAATTATGCTAATCATAAGCAATGCATCCCAACACTGCACCACTATGCTATATATCAGCAATTTAATTCCAATGCATTGCTTATATATTTCTAATGCATAGCACTACTTTGCTTATCATAAGTAATTTCTTTCCAATGCATTTATTATATAGTTCTATTGCATTGCATAACTGTGCATCATAAGTAAATTCTAATGCATTGCTGATTAAATTCTATAGCATTGCACAACTATGCTTAACATTAGAAAAAAATCCCAATACATTGCACAATTATGCTAATCATAAGCCATGCATCCCAATACATTGTACAACTATACTTAACTTCAGCAATTTAATTCCAATGCATTGCTGATTTAATTCTATTGCATTGCACAACTATGCTTAACTTCAGCAATTTAATTCCAATGCATTGCTGATTTAATTCTATTGCATTGCACAACTATGCTTATGATAAGAAATTCAATTGTGATGCATTGCTGATTAAATTCCATTGTATTGCTCAACTATGCAATTCGAACCCAATGCATTGCACAACTATGCATATAATCAGCAAAGTAATTCCAACTATAGCATCAAATCAGCAATGCATTAGAATTGAATTTCTTATGCAATGCAATAGAACGATATAACCAAAGCATTGGAAAGAAATTGTTTATGATAAGCATAGTAGTGCAATGCAATAGAAATATAAGCAATGCATTGGAATGAAATTGCTGATGAAAAGCATAGTTGTGCTATGCGTATTGGGATTGCGTTGTTTATGACAAGCATAATGGTGCAATGCAATAGAAATATATAGGCAATGCATTCGAATGAAATTGCGCTTAAGATAAGCATAATTGTGCAATGCATTAGAAGTATATAAGTAATGCTTTGGTATTCAATTGCTGATGATAAGCATAGTTGGATGTACTTTCATTGATTTGCTTATGATAAGCACAGTTTAGCAGTGCAATAACATTTAATCAGCAATACATTAGAAATGAATTGCTTATGATAAGTATAGTTGTGAAATGAAATAGAATTAAACACGCATTGCATTGGAACTAAATGCTTTGATATTAAACTGCTGATGATAAGCATAGTTGAATGTAATTTCATTGAATTGCTTATGATAAGCATAGTAGACCAGTGCAATAACATTAAATCAGCAATGCATTAGAAATGAATTGCTTATGATAAGTATAGTTGTGCAATGCAATAGAATTAAACATGCATTGCATTGGAACTAAAATGCTTATGATAAGCATTGTTGTGCAATGTAATGGTATTGCATTGCTAATGATAACCATAGTTGTGCAATGTATTAGAATTAAATCAGCAATGCATTAGATTTGAATTGCTTATGATAAGGATAGTTGTGCAATGTATAGGGATTGCATTGCTCATGATAAGCATAGTTGTGCAATGTAATGCGATTGCATTGCTTATGATAAGCTTCGTTGTGCAATGTATTGGGATTACAATGCTCATGATAAGCATAGTTGTGCAATGTATAGGGATTGCTTTCCTTATGATAAGCATCATTGTGCAATGTATTGAGATTTCATTGCTCATGATAAGCATAGTTGTGCAATGTATAGGGATTGCTTTCCTTATGATAAGCATCGTTGTGCAATGTATTGAGATTTCATTGCTCATGATAAGCATATAAAGGGATTGCAGTGCTCATGATAAGCAAAGTTGTGCAATGTAATGCGATTGCATTGCTTATGATAAGCATAGTTGTGCATTGTATTGGGATCACAATGCTCATGATAAGCATCGTTGTGCAATGTATTGAGATGTCATTGCTATTGATAAGCATAGTTGTCAATGCAATATAATTAGATTAGCAATGCATTTGAATTAAATTGCTGATTATAAGCATAGTTGTGCAATGCAATATAATTAGATCAGCAATACATTAGAAATAAATTGCTAATGATAAGCATAGTTGAGCAAAGTATTGGGATTGAATTGCTTATGATAAGCATAGTTGAGCAATGCAATAGAATTAAATCAGAAATGCATTAGAATTGAATTACTTATAATAAGCATAGTTATGCTATGCAATAGAACTATATAAGCAATGCATTGGAATTAAATTGCTGATGATAAGCATAGTTGTGCAATGTATTGGGATGCATTGCTTATTATTAGCATAATTGTGCAATGGATAACATAAGCAATGCATTGGAATAGTATTGCTGATGATAAGCATAGTTATGCAATATATTTGGATTGCATTGTTCATGATATGCATAGTTGTGCAATGTAATGGGATTGCATTGCTTATGATAGATATAGTTGTGCAATATATTGGGATTGCAATGCTCATGATAAGCATAGTTGCGCAATGTATTGGGTTGCATTGCTTATGATAAGCAAAGTAGAGCAATTCAATAAAATTGAATCAGCTATGCATTAGAATTGAAATGCTTATGATAAGCATAGACTTTGTGCAATGCAATAGAATTAAATAAGCATTGCATTGTAATTAATTTGCTTATGATAAGCATAGTTGTACAATGCATTGGGATACATTGCTTATGATAAGCATAGTTGTGCAATGTATTGGGATTAATATGATAAGCATAGTTGTTCTAATGTATTAGGATGGAATTACTTATGATAAGCATAATGGTGCAATGCAATGCACAACATAAGCTATGCATTGGAAGTAAATTGCTGATATTAAGCATAGTTGTGCAATTCATTGGGATTGCACTGTTACGATTAGCATAATTGTGCAATGCATCAGAAACATACGTAATGCATTGGAATGACATTACTTATGATAAGCATAGTTGTGCAAAGCAATAGAATTAAATCAGCATCGCATTGCAATTAAATTGCTGATGATAAGCATAGTTGTGCAATGTACTGGGTTTGCATTGCTTATGATAAGCATTATTGAGCTATGTATTGGGATTGCATTGCTTATGATACGCATAGTTGTGCAATGTAATGGATTGAATTGCTTATTATAAGCATAATTGTGCAATGCAATAAAAAACATAAGCAATGCTTTGGAATTAAATTTCTGATGATAAGCATAGTTGAGCAATGTATTGAGATTGAATTGCTTATGATAAGCATGGTTTTGCAATGCAATAGAACTGTATTAGCTATGAATTGGAAAGAAATTGCTCATGATAAGCTTAGTAGTGCAATGCAATAGAAATAAATAAGCAATGCATTGGAATTATTGCTGATGAGCATAGTTGAGCAATGTATTGAGATTGAATTGCTTATGATAAGCATAGTAGAGCAAAGCAATAAAATTGAATCAGGAATGCATTAAAAATATATTGTTATCATAAGTATAGTGGTGCAATGCAATAGAATTAAATAAGCATTGCATTATAATTAAAATGCTAATGATAAGCATAGTTTTGCAATGCATTTCGATGTATTCCTCATGATAAGCATACTTGTGCAACGTATTGGGATTGCATTGCTTATGATAAGCATAGTTGTGCAATGTATTGGGGATAAGCATAGATGTGCAATGTACTGGGATTGCATTGCTTACGGTAAGCATAGTTGTGCAATGCAATAGAATCAAAAAGGCATCGCATTGTAATTAATTTGCATACGATAAAAAAGTTGTACATTGCATTGGGATGCATTGCTGATCATAAGCTTAATTGTGCAATGTAGTGGGATTGCATTGCTAATGTTTAGCATAGTTGTGCAATGCAATAGAATTAAATAAGCATCGCATTGTAATTAATTTGCTTATGATAAGAATAGTTGTACAATGCATTGGGATGCATTGCTCATGATAAGCTTAGTTGTGCAATGTATTGGGATTGCATTGCTTATGATAAGCATAGTTGTGCCAATGTATTGGGATTGAATTGCTTATGATAAGCATAATGGCGCAATGCAATGCACAACATAAGCTATGCATTGGAATTAAATTGCTGATAATAAGCATAGTTGTGCAATTTACTGGGATTGCACTGTTATGATAAGCATAATTGTGCAATGCATTAGAAATATACACGCAATGCATTGGAGTGACATTGTTGTTCAATGCAATAGAATTTAATCAGCAATGCATTGCAATTAAACTGCTGATGATAAGCATAGTTGTGCAATGTATTGGGAGTGCATTGCTTATAATAAGCATAGTTGTGCGATATAGTGGGATTGCATTGCTTATGATACGCATAGTTGTGCAATGTATTGGGATTGAAGTGCTTATGATACGCATAGTTGTGCAATGTACTGGGATTGAAGTGCTTTTAATAAGCATAATTGTGCAATGCAATTAAAATGCTGATGATAAGCATAGTTGAGTAATGTATTGAGATTGATGCATTTAAATTAAATCAGGAATGCATTAGAATTACATTGCTTATGATAAGTATAGAGGTGTAATGCAACAGTATTGAACAAGTATTGCATTGGATTTAAATTGCTTATGATAAGCATAGTTGTGCAATGCATTTCGATGTATTGCTCATAAGCATACTTGTGCAATGTATTGGGATTGCATTGCTTATGATAAGCATAGTTGTGCAATGTATTGGGGATAAGCATAGTTGTGCAATGCATTGGGATTGCATTGCTTATGATAAGCATAGTTGTGCAATGTATGTGGATTGCATTGCTAATGATAAGCAGTTGTGCAATGTATTGGGATTACTATGCTCATGATAAGCATAGTTGTGCAATGCATTGGGATTGCATTGCTTATGTTAAGCATCGTTGTGCAATGCTACAGAAATGAATTGCTTATGATAAGCATAGTTATGCAATGCAATAGAACTATATAAGCAATGCATTGGAAAGATAATACTTTATGATAAGCATAGTAGTGCAATGCAATGTTAATATGTAAGTAATGCATTGGATTTAAATTGCTGATGATAAGCATAGCTGTGCAATGTATTAGGTTGCATTGCACATGATAAGCATAATTGTGCAATGTATTGGGATTGCATTGCTTATGATAAGCAAAGTTGTGCAATTAAATAAGCATTGCATTGTAATTAATTTGCTTATAAGCATAGTTGTGCAATTAAATAAGCATTGCATTGTAATTAATTTGCTTATGATAAGCATAGTTGTACAATGCATTGGGTTGCATTGCTCATGATAAGCATAGTTGTGAAATGTATTGGCATTGCTTTTCTTATGATAAGCATAGTTGTTCGAATGTATAAGGTTTGAATTGCTTATGATAAGCATATGGTGCAATTCAATGCACAACATAAGCTATGCATTGGAATTAAATGGCTGATTATAAGCATAGTTGTGCAATTTGTTGGGATTGCACTGTTACGATAAGTATAAATGTGCAATGCATTAGAAATATATACGCAATGCATTGGATTGACATTACCTATGATAAGCAATGCAATAGAATTAAATCAGCAATGCATTGCAATAAAATTGCTGATGATAAGCATAGTTGAGTAATGTATTGCTTATGATAAGCATAGTTGTGCTATGTATTGGGATTGCATTGCTTATGATACGCATAGTTGTGGAATGTATAGGGATTGAATTGCTTATGATAAGCATCGATGTGCAATGCTAGAGAATTAAATCAGCAATGGATTAGAATTGAATTGCTTATGATAAGCATAGTTGTGCAATGCAATGCAATAGAAAAATACAAGCAATGCATTGGAGTGAGATTGCTTATGATAAACATAGTTGTGCAATGTATTGGGATTGCATTGCTTATGATAAGCACATTTGTGCAATGTATTGGGATGCATTGCTTATGATTAGCATAATTGTGCAATGTAGTAATAATACATAAGTAATGCATTGGAATTGAATTGCTGATGATAAGCATAGTTGTGCAATGTATTGAGATTGCAATGATTATGATAGGCATAGTTGTGCAATATTGGTACAGGGATTAAATTGCTTATGATAAGCATAGTTGTGCAATGGTTGGGGATTGGGGATAAGCATAGTTGTGCAATGCATTGGGATTGCAATGCTTATGATAAGCATAGTTGTGCAATGTATTGGGGATAAGCATAGTTGTGCAATGTATTGGGGATAAGCATAGTTGTGCAATGTACTACTGGGATTGCATTGCTTATGATAGCATAATTGTGCAATGCAATAGATGTAAATAAGCAACGCATTGTAATTAATTTGCATACGATAAAAATAGTTGTACAATGCATTGGGATGCATTGCTGATGACAAGCTTTATTGTGCAATGTATTGGGATTGCATTGCTAATGATAAGCATAGTTGTGCCAATGTATTGGGATTGAATTGCTTATGATAAGCATAAAGGTGCAATGCAATGCACAACATAAGCTATGCATTGGAATTATATTGCTGATAATAAGCATTGTTGTGCAATTTACTGGGATTGCACTGTTATGATAAGCATTATTGTGCAATGCATTAATAGAATTATATATGCAATGCATTGGAATGACATTGTTTATGATAAGCATAGTTGTGCAATGCAATAGAATTCAATCAGCAATGCATTGCAATTATAATGCTGATGATAAGCATAGTTGTGCAATGTATTGGGATTGCATTGCTTATGATGAGCATAGTTGTGCGATGTATTGGGATTGCATTGCTTATGATACGCATAGTTGTGCAATGCAATTAAAATGCTGATGATAAGCATAGTTGAGCAATGAATTGAGATAGATAACATAGTAGAGCTATGCAATTAAATAAAATCAGGAATGCATTAGAAGTAAATTGCTTTTGATAAGTATAGTGGTGTAATGCAACAGAATTGAATAAGTAATGCATTGGAATTAAAATGCTTATGATAAGCATAGTTGTGCAATGCATTTCGATGTACTGCTCATTATAAGCATACTTGTGCAATGTATTGGGATTGCATTGCTTATGATAAGCATAGTTGTGCAATGTATTGGGGATAAGCATAGTTGTGCAATGCATTAGGATTGCATTGCTTATGATAAGCATAGTTGTGCAATGTATATGGATTGCATTGCTAATTATAAGCAGTTGTGCAATGTAGTGGGATTACTATGCTCATGATAAGCTTAGTTGTGCAATGTATATGGATTGCATTGCTAATTATAAGCAGTTGTGCAATGTAGTGGGATGACTATGCTCATGTTAAGCATCGTTGTGCAATGCTACTGAATTTAATAAGGAATACAGTATTGGAATTGAATTGCTGATGATAAGCATAGTTGTGCAATGTATTGAGATTGCAATGATTATGATAGGCATAGTTGTGCAATGTACAGGGATTGCATTGCTTATGATAAGCATAGTTGTGCAATGGTTGGGGATTGGGGATAAGCATAGTTGTGCAATGCATTGGGATTGCATTGCTTATGATAAGAATAGTTGTGCAATGTATTGGGGATAAGCATAGTTGTGCATTGTATTGGGAATGCATTGCGTATGATAAGCATAGTTGTGCTATGTATAGGGAATGCATTGCTTATGATAAGCATCGTCGTGCATAGCTAGAGAATTAAATCAGCAATGCATTAGAATTGAATTGCTTATGATAAGCATAGTTATGCAATGCAATAGAACTATATAAGCAATGCAATAGAAATATGTAAGCAATGCATTTGAATTAAAATGCTGATGATAAGCATAGTTGTGCAATGGATTGGGATGCATTGCACATGATAAGCATAGTTGGGCAATGTATTGTGATCACAATGGTCATGATAAGCCTATTGATGCAATATAAAGGGATTGCTTTGCTTAGTTGTGCAATGCAATGCAAAAGAATTACAGAAGTAATGCATTGGAGTGAAATTGCTTATGATAAACATAATAACAATACATAAGCAATGCATTGGAATAAATTTGCTGATGATAAGCATAGTTGTGCAATGTATTGAGATTGCAAAGCTTATGAGAGGCATAGTTTTGCAATGTATAGGGATTGCATTGCTAATGATTGCATTGTTGTGCAATATACAAGGAATGCATTTGAAAGAAGTTTGTGATAAGCATTAGATGTGCAACGAAACATATTAGCAACGCATTGCAATTAAATTGCTGATGATAAGCAAAGTTGTGCAATGTATTGTGATTACAATGGTCATGATAAGCCTATTAATGCAATGTAATGGGATTGCTTTGCTAATGATAAGTATAGTTGTGCCATGTATTGGGATTGAATTGCTTACTATAAGCATAATTGTGCAATGCCATTAATTTGCTGATGATAGGCATAGTTGAGCAATGTATTGAGATTGATAAGCATAGTAGAGCTATGCAATTAAGAATGCATTAGAAGTATATTACATATACATTGCACAACTATGCTTATCATGAGCAATGCATCCCAATGCATTGTACAACAATGCATATCATTAGCAAATTAATTACAATGCAATGCTTTTTTAATTCTATTGCATTGCACAAAGTTTATGCTTATCATAAGCAATTCAATTCTAATGCATTGCTGATTTAACTTGATTAATAGAATTGCTCTACTTTGCTTTTCTTAAGCAATGCAACCCAATACATTGCGCAACTATGCTTATCATGAGCATTGCAATCCCAATACATGCACAACTATATTTATCATAAGCAATGCAATCCAATTACATTGCACAACTATGCATATTATGAACAATGCAATCCAAATACATTGCTAAACTATGCTTATCGTCAGCAATTTAATTGCATTGCACAATTATGCAATAAGTAATTCAATACCAATACATAGCACCACAATGCTTATCATAAGCAATGCAATCCCAATACAATGCACAACTATGCTTATTATCAGCAATTTAATTCCAATGCATTACTGATTTAATTCTATTACATTGCATAACTATGCTAATCGTTAACAGTGTCACTTCAATGCATTGCTTATTTGTTTCTGATGCATTGCACAATTATGCTTATCATAAGCAATGCAATCCATTACATTGTACAACTATGCTTCTCAATAGCAAGGCAATCCCAATGCAAAACTATGCTTATCATAAGCAATGCAATCCATTACATTGCACAACTATAATTCTCAATAGCAAGGCAATCCCAATACCTTGAAAAACTATGTTTATCATAAGCAATGCAATCCCTATACATTGCACAATTTTGCTTATCATAACAATGCAATCCCAATACATAGCACAACTATGCTTATCATAAGCAATGCAATCCCTATACATTATGCTTATCATAACAATGCAATCCCAATACATTGCACAACTATGCGTATCATAAGCAATGCAATCCATTACATTGTACAACTATTAGCAAAGCAATCCCAATACATTGCAAAACTATGCTTATCATAAGCAATGCAATCCATTACATTGCACAACTATGCTTCTCAATAGCAAGGCAATCCCATTACATTGAAAAACTATGCTTATCATAAGCAATGCAATCCCTATACATTGCACAAGTAGGCTTATCATAAGCATTGTAATCCCTATACATTGCACAACTTTGCATAACATAAGCAATGCAATCCCATTACATTACACAACTATGCTTATCATAATCAATGCAATCCAAATACATTGCTAATGTATTATTATTGCATTGCACAATTGCATAAGCAATGCAATCCCAATACATAGCACAACTATGGTTATCATATGCATTTTAGTTTCATGGCAATCTAATTCCAATGCATAGCTTATATTCTTCTATTGCATTGCACAACTATGCTTATCAAATGCAATGCAATCCCAATACATTGCACAACTATTCTTATCATAAGCAATGCAATCCCAATGCTTTGCACAACTATGTTTATCATATGCAATTTCATTCCAATGCATTGCATATATTTTTCTATTGCATTGCACAACTATGCTTATCAAAAGCAATGCAATCCAATACATTGCACAACTATGCTTATCATAAGCAATGCAATCCCAATGCATTGCACAACTATGTTTATCATATGCAATTTCATTCCAATGCATTGCATACATATTTCTATTTCATTGCACAACAATGCTTATCATAAGCAATGCAATTTCAATCCATTGCTTATATAATCTATTACATTGCACAACTGTGCTTATTTTCTTTCCAATGCAATGCTTAATTACTTCTATTGCATTGCACAACAATGCTTATCATCAGCAAAAAATGTCTAATGCATTGCTGATTTACTTTTATTGCATTGCTCAACTATGCTTATCATAAGCAAAAAATTTCTAATGCATTGCTGATTTACTTTTGCTGCATTGCTCTACTATGCTTATCATAAGCAAAAAATTTCTAATGCATTGCTGATTTACTTTTATTGCATTGCTCTACTATGCTTATCATAAGCAATTCAATCCCAGTACTTTGCACATCTATGCTCATCATCAGCAATGTCATTCCAATGCATTGCTTGTATATTTCTATTGCATTGCACTACTAGCTTATCATAAGCAATGCAATCCCAATACATTGCACATCTATGCTTATCATAAGCAATTTAATTTCAATGCATTGCACTATGCATATTATCATCAGCAATTTAATTCCAAGGCATTGCTTATATATTTCTGCTTATCGCAAGCAATGCTTCCCAATGCATTGCACAACTATGCTTATTATAAGCAATGCAATCCCATTGCATTCCTAAGCATTGCACAACTATGCTTATCAACAGCAATTTCATTCCAATGCATTGCTTATATACTTCTATTGCATTGCACAACTATGCTTATAATAAGAATTCAATTCTAATGCATTGCTGATTTAATTCTATTGCATTGCTCAACTATGCAATTAAATCCCAATACATTGCACAACTATTCTTATCATCAGCAATTAAATTCCAATGCATTGCTTATATAATTCTATTGCATTGCACAACTATGTTTTCATAAGCAATTCAATTCTAATGCATTGCTGATTTAATTCTGTTGCATTGCTCAACTATGCTTATCATAAGCAATTCAATCCCAATACTTTGCAGATCTATGCTCATCATCAGCAATTTCATTCCAATGCATTGCTTGTATATTTCTATTGCATTGCACAACTAGCTTATCATAAGCAATGCAATCCCAATACATTGCACATCTATGCTTATCATAAGCAATTTAATTCCAATGCATTGCACAACTATGCTTATCATCAGCAATTTTATTCCAAGGCATTGCTTATATATTCCTGCTTATCATAAGCAATGCTTCCCAATGCATTGCACAACTACGCTTATTATAAGCAATTTCATTCCATTGCATTGCTTATATATTTCTATTGCATTGCACAACTATGCTCATCATAAGCAATGCGATCCCAATGAAATGCACAATTATGCTTATTATTGGCAATGCAATCCCAATGCATTGCACAACTATGCTTATCATAAGCAATATCATTCCAATGCATTGCTTATATATTTCTTATAGCATTGCACAACTTTGCTCATCATAAGCAATGCAATCCCAGTGAATTGCACAATTATGCTTATTATTGGCAATGCAATCCCAATGCATTGCACAACTTTGCTTATCATAAGCAATGCATCCCAATGCAATGCACAACTATGCTTATCATGAACAATATTATTCCAATGCATTGCTTATGTATGTCTATTGCATCGAACAATTATGCTTATCATAAGCAATGCATCCTAAGCATTGCACAACTATGCTTATCATCAGCAATTTCATTCCAATGCATTGCTTATATACTTCTATTGCATTGCACAACTATGCTTATAATAAGAATTCAATTCTAATGCATTGCTGATTTAATTCTATTCCATTGCTCAACTATGCAATTAAATCCCAATACATTGCACAACTATTTTTATCATCAGCAATTAAATTCCAAAGCATTGCTTATATAATTCTATTGCATTGCACAACTATGCTTTTCATAAGCAATTCAATTCTAATGCATTGCTGATTTAATTCTGTTGCATTGCTCAACTATGCTTGTCATAAGCAATTCAATCCCAATACTTTGCACATCTATGCTCATCATCATTAGCAGTTTCATTCCAATGCATTGCTTGTATATTTCTGTTGCATTGCACAACTAGCTTATCATAAGCAATTCAATCCCAATGCATTGCACAACTATGCTTATCATCAGCAATTTAATTCCAAGGCATTGCTTATATATTTCTGCTTATCATAAGCAATGCTTCCCAATGGATTGCACAACTATGCTTATTATAAGCAATGCAATCCCATTGCATTGCACAACTATGCTTATTATAAGCAATTTCATTCCATTGCATTGCTTATATATTTCTATTGCATTGCACAACTATGCTCATCATAAGCAATGCAATCCCAGTGAATTGCACAATTATGCTTATTATTGGCAATGCAATCCCAATGCATTGCACAACTATGCTTATCATAAGCTATTTCATTCCAATGCATTGCTTATATATTTCTATAGCATTGCACAACTTTGCTTATCATAAGCAATGCATCCCAATGCAATGCACATCTATGCTTATCATGAACAATATTATTGCAATGCATTGCTTATGTATGTCTATTGCATCGCACAATTATGCTTATCATAAGCAATGCATCCTAAGCATTGCACAACTATGCTTATCATCAGCAATTTCATTCCAATGCATTGTTTATATACTTCTATTGCATTGCACAACTATGCTTTTCATAAGCAATTCAATTCTAATGCATTGCTGATTTAATTCTGTTGTATTGCTCAACTATGCTTATCATAAGCAATTCAATCCCAATACTTTGCACATCTATGCTCATCATCAGCAATTTCATTCCAAAGCATTGCTTGTATATTTCTATTGCATTGCACAACTAGCTTATCATAAGCAATGCAATCCCAATACATTGCACATCTATGCATATCATAAGCAATGCAATCCCAATACTTTGCACATCTATGCTCATCATCAGCAATTTCATTCCAATGCATTGTATATTTCAATTGCATTGCACAACTAGCTTGTCATAAGCAAAGCAATCCCAATACATTGCACATCTATGCTTATCATAAGAAATGCATCGTAAGCAGTGCACAACTATGCTTATCATCAGCAATTCAATTCTAATGCATTGCTGATTTAATTCTGTTGCATTGCTCAACTATGCTTATCATCAGCAATTTAATTCCAAGGCATTGCTTATATATTTCTGCTTATCATAAGCAATGCTTGCCAATGCATTGCACAACTATGCTAATTATAAGCAATGCAATCCCATTGCATTGCACAACTATGCTTATTATAAGCAATTTCATTCGCTTATACATTTCTATTGCATTGCATAACTATGCTATCACAAGCAATGCAATCCCAGTGAATTGCACAATTATGCTTATTATTGGCAATGCAATCCCAATGCATTGCACAACTATGCTTATCATTAGCAATATCATTCCAATGCATTGCTTATATATTTCTATAGCATTGCACAACTTTGCTTATCATAAGCAATGCATCCCAATGCAATGCACAACTATGCTTATCATGAACAATATTATTCCAATGCATTGCATGTGTCTATTGTACAATTAAGCTTATCTTAAGCAATGCATCCTAAGCATTGCACTACTAAGCTTATCATCAGCAATTTCATTCCAATGCATTGTTTATATACTTCTATTGCATTGCACAGCTATGCTTATAATAAGAATTCAATTCTTATGCATTGCTGATTTAATTCTATTGCATTGCTCAACTATGGAATTAAATCCCAATACATTGCACAACTATTCTTATCATCAGCAATTAAATTCCAATGCATTGCTTATATAATTCTATTGCATTGCACAACTATGCTTTTCATAAGCAATTCAATTCTAATGCATTGCTGATTTAATTCTGTTGCATTGCTCAACTATGCTTATCATAAGCAATTCAATCCCAATACTTTGCACATCTATGCTCATCATCAGCAATTTCATTCCAATGCATTGCTGTATATTTCTATTGCATTGCACAACTAGCTTATCATAAGCAATGCAATCCCAATACATTGCACATCTATGCTTATCATAAGCAATTTCATTCCAATGCATTGCACAACTATGCTTATCATCAGCAATTTAATTCCACGGCATTGCTTATATATTCCTGCTTATCATAAGCAATGCTTCCCAATGCATTGCACAATTACACTTATTATAAGCAATTTCATTCCATTGCATTGCTTATATATTTCTATTGCATTGCACAACTATGCTCGTCATAAGCAATGCAATCCCAATGAATTGCACAATTAAGCTTATTATTGGCAATGCAATCCCAATGCATTGCACAACTATGCTTATCATAAGCAATATCATTCCAATGCATTGCTTATATATTTCTATAGCATTGCACAACTTTGCTTATCATAAGCAATGCAATCCCAATACATTGCACATCTATGCTTATCATAAGCAATTTAATTCCAATGCATTGCACAACTATGCTTATCATCAGCAATTTAATTCCAAGGCATTGCTTATATATTTCTGCTTATCATAAGCAATGCTTCCCAATGCATTGCACAACTATGCTTATTATAAGCAATGCAATCCCATTGCATTGCACAACTATGCTTATCATGAACAGTATTATTCCAATGCATTGCTTATGTATGTCTATTACATTGCACAACTATGCTTTTCATAAGCAATTCAATTCTAATGCATTGCTGATTTAATTCTGTTGCATTGCTCAACTATGCTTATCATAAGCAATTCAATCCCAATACTTTGCACATCTATGCTCATCATCAGCAATTTCATTCCATTGCATTGCTTGTATATTTCTATTGCATTGCACAACTAGCTTATCATAAGCAATGCAATCCCAATACATTGCACATCTATGCTTATCATAAGCAATTTCATTCCAATGCATTGCACAACTATGCTTATCATCAGCAATTTAATTCCAAGGAATTGCTTATATATTTCTGCTTATCATAAGCAATGCTTCCCAATGCATTGCACAACTATGCTTATAATAAGCAATGCAATCCCATTGCATTGCACAACTATGCTTATTATAAGCAATTTCATTCCAATGCATTGCATTTCTATTGCATTGCACAACTATGCTTATTATAAGCCATGCAATCTCATTGCAATGCACAACTATGCTTATTATAAGCAATTTCATTCCATTGCATTGCTTATATATTTCTATTGCATTGCACAACTATGCTCATCATAAGCAATGCAATCCCAATGAATTGCACAATTATGCTTATTATTGGCAATGCAATCCCAATGCATTGCACAACTATGCTTATCATAAGCAATATCATTCCAATGCATTGCATATATATTTCTATAGCATTGCACAACTTTGCTTATCATAAGCAATGCAATCCCAATACATTGCACATCTATGCTTATCATTAGCAATTTCATTCCAATGCATTGCACAACTATGCTTATCATCAGCAATTTAATTCCAAGGCATTGCTTATATATTTCTGCTTATCATAAGCAATGCTTCCCAATGCATTGCACAACTATGCTTATTATAAGCAATGCAATCCCATTGCATTGCACAACTATGCTTATCATGAACAATATTATTCCAATGCATTGCTTATGTATGTCTATTACATTGCACAACTATGCTTTTCATAAGCAATTCAATTCTAATGCATTGCTGATTTAATTCTGTTGCATTGCTCAACTATGCTTATCATAAGCAATTCAATCCCAATACTTTCCACATCTATGCTCATCATCAGCAATTTCATTCCAATGCATTGCTTGTATATTTCTATTGCATTGCACAAATAGCTTATCATAAGCAATGCAATCCCAATACATTGCACATCTATGCTTATCATAAGCAATTTCATTCCAATGCATTGCACAACTATGCTTATCATCAGCAATTTAATTCCAAGGAATTGCTTATATATTTCTGCTTATCATAAGCAATGCTTCCCAATGCATTGCACAACTATGCTTATTATAAGCAATGCAATCCCATTGCATTGCACAACTATGCTTATTATA
This sequence comes from Ephydatia muelleri, assembly GCA_013339895.1. NCBI lineage: Eukaryota > Metazoa > Porifera > Demospongiae > Spongillida > Spongillidae > Ephydatia > Ephydatia muelleri. The sequence goes on along the minus strand of JABACO010000004.1, from coordinate 7,979,743 downwards.
AGCAATTTCATTCCAATGCATTGCATTTCTATTGCATTGCACAACTATGCTTATTATAAGCCATGCAATCTCATTGCATTGCACAACTATGCTTATTATAAGCAATTTCATTCCATTGCATTGCTTCTATATTTCTATTGCATTGCACAACTATGCTCATCATAAGCAATGCATTCCCAGTGAATTGCACAATTATGCTTATTATTGGCAATGCAATCCCAATGCATTGCACAACTATGCTTATCATTAGCAATATCATTCCAATGCATTGCTTATATATTTCTATAGCATTGCACAACTTTGCTTATCATAAGCAATGCATCCCAATGCAATGCACAACTATGCTTATCATGAACAATATTATTCCAATGTATTGCTTATGTATGTCTATTGCATCGCACAATTATGCTTATCATAAGCAATGCATCCTAAGCATTGCATAACTATGCTTATCATCAGCAATTTCATTCCAATGCATTGCTTATATACTTCTATTGCATTGCACAACAATGCTTATAACAAGAATTCAATTCTAATGCATTGCTGATTTAATTCTATTGCATTGCTCAACTATGCAATTATATCCCAATACATTGCACAACTATTCTTATCATCAGCAATTAAATTCCAATGCATTCCTAATATAATTCTATTGCATTGCACAACTATGTTTTCATAAGCAATTCAATTCTAATGCATTGCTGATTTAATTCTGTTGCATTAATTGCTCAACTATGCTTATTATAAGCAATTCAATCCCAATACTTTGCACATCTATGCTCATCATCAGCAATTTCATTCCAATGCATTGCTTGTATATTTCTATTGCATTGCACAACTAGCTTATCATAAGCAATGCAATCCCAATACATGACACAATTATGCTTATTATTGGCAATGCAATCCCAATGCATTGCACAACTATGCTTATCATAAGCAATATCATTCCAATGCATTGCTTATATATTTCTATTGCATTGCACAACTATGCTCATCATAAGCAATGCAATCCCAATGAATTGCACAATTATGCTTATTATTGGCAATGCAATCCCAATGCATTGCACAACTATGCTTATCATAAGCAATATCATTCCAATGCATTGCTTATATATTTCTATAGCATTGCACAACTTTGCTTATCATAAGCAATGCATCCCAATGCAATGCACAACTATGCTTATCATGAACAATATTATTCCAATGCATTGCTTATGTATGTCTATTGCATCGCACAATTATGCTTATCATAAGCAATGCATCCTAAGCATTGCACAACTATGCTTATCATCAGCAATTTCATTCCAATGCATTGCTTATATACTTCTATTGCATTGCACAACTATGCTTATAATAAGAATTCAATTCTAATGCATTGCTGATTTAATTCTATTGCATTGCTCAACTATGCAATTAAATCCCAATACATTGCACAACTATTTTTATCATCAGCAATTAAATTCCAATGCATTGCTTATATAATTCTATTGCATTGCACAACTATGCTTTTCATAAGCAATTCAATTCTAATGCATTGCTGATTTAATTCTGTTGCATTGCTCAACTATGCTTGTCATAAGCAATTCAATCCCAATACTTTGTACATCTATGCTCATCATCATTAGCAGTTTCATTCCAATGCATTGCTTGTATATTTCTATTGCATTGCACAACTAGCTTATCATAAGCAATGCAATCCCAATGCATTGCACATCTATGCTTATCATAAGCAATTCAATCCCAATACTTTGCACATCTATGCTCATCATCAGCAATTTCATTCCAATGCATTGCTTGGATATTTCTATTGCATTGCACAACTAGCTTATCATAAGCAATGCAATCCCAATACATTGTACATCTATGCTTATCATAAGCAATTTAATTCCAACGCATTGCACAACTATGCTTATCATCAGCAATTTAATTCCAAGGCATTACTTATATATTTCTGCTTATCATAAGCAATGCTTCCCAATGCATTGCACAACTATGCTTATTATTGGCAATGCAATCCAATGATTGCACAACTATGCTTATCATAAGCAATATCATTCCAATGCATTGCTTATATATTTCTATAGCAATGCACAACTTTGCTTATCATAAGCAATGCATCCCAATGCAATGCACAACTATGCTTATCATGAACAATATTATTCCAATGCATTGCTTATGTATGTCTATTGCATCGCACAATTATGCTTATCATCAGCAATGCATCCTAAGCATTGCATAACTATGCTTATCATCAGGAATTTCATTCCAATGCATTGCTTATATACTTCTATTGCATTGCACAACTATGCTTATAATAAGAATTCAATTCTAATGCATTGCTGATTTAATTCTATTGCATTGCTCAACTATGCAATTAAATCTCAATACATTGCACAACTATTCTTATCATCAGCAATTAAATTCCAATGCATTGCTTATATAATTCTATTGCATTGCACAACTATGCTTTTCATAAGCAATTCAATTCTAATGCATTGCTGATTTAATTCATTTGCATTGCTCAACTATGCTTATCATAAGCAATTCAATCCCAATACTTTGCACATCTATGCTCATCATCAGCATTATCATTCCAATGCACTGCTTGTATATTTCTATTGCATTGCACAACTAGCTTATCATAAGCAATGCAATCCCAATACATTGCACATCTATGCTTATCATAAGCAATTTAATTCCAATGCATTGCACAACTATGCTTATCATCAGCAATTTAATTCCAAGGCATTGCTTATATATTCCTGCTTATCATAAGCAATGCTTCCCAATGCATTGCACAACTACGCTTATTATAAGCAATGCAATCCCATTGCATTGCACGACTATGCTTATTATAAGCAATTTCATTCCATTGCATTGCTTATATATTTCTATTGCATTGCACAACTATGCTCATCATAAGCAATGCAATCCCAATGAATTGCACAATTATGCTTATTATTGGCAATGCAATCCCAATGCATTGCACAACTATGCTTATCATAAGCAATATCATTCCAATGCATTGCTTATATATTTCTATAGCATTGCATAACTTTGCTTATCATAAGCAATGCAATCCCTCTACATTGCACATCTATGCTTATCATAAGCAATTTCATTCCAATGCATTGCACAACTATGCTTATCATCAGCAGTTTAATTCCAAGGCATTGCTTATATATTTCTGCTTATCATAAGCAATGCTTCCCAATGCATTGCACAACTATGCTTATTATTGACAATGCAATCCAATGCATTGCACAACTATGCTTATCATAAGCAATATCATTCCAATGCATTGCTTATATATTTCTATAGCATTGCACAACTTTGCTTATCATAAGCAATGCATCCCAATGCAATGCACAACTATGCTTATCATGAACAATATTATTCCAATGCATTGCTTATGTATGTCTATTGCATCGCACAATTATGCTTATCATCAGCAATGCATCCTAAGCATTGCACAACTATGCTTATCATCAGCAATTTCATTCCAATGCATTGCTTATATACTTCTATTGCATTGCACAACTATGCTTATAATAAGAATTCAATTCTAATGCATTGCTGATTTAATTCTATTGCATTGCTCAACTATGCAATTAAATCTCAATACATTGCACAACTATTCTTATCATCAGCAATTAAATTCCAATGCATTGCTTATATAATTCTATTGCATTGCACAACTATGCTTTTCATAAGCAATTCAATTCTAATGCATTGCTGATTTAATTCATTTGCATTGCTCAACTATGCTTATCATAAGCAATTCAATCCCAATACTTTGCACATCTATGCTCATCATCAGCATTATCATTCCAATGCACTGCTTGTATATTTCTATTGCATTGCACAACTAGCTTATCATAAGCAATGCAATCCCAATACATTGCACATCTATGCTTATCATAAGCAATTTAATTCCAATGCATTGCACAACTATGCTTATCATCAGCAATTTAATTCCAAGGCATTGCTTATATATTCCTGCTTATCATAAGCAATGCTTCCCAATGCATTGCACAACTACGCTTATTATAAGCAATGCAATCCCATTGCATTGCACGACTATGCTTATTATAAGCAATTTCATTCCATTGCATTGCTTATATATTTCTATTGCATTGCACAACTATGCTCATCATAAGCAATGCAATCCCAATGCATTGCACATCTATGCTTATCATAAGCAATTCAATCCCAATACTTTGCACATCTATGCTCATCATCAGCAATTTCATTCCAATGCATTGCTTGGATATTTCTATTGCATTGCACAACTAGCTTATCATAAGCAATGCAATCCCAATACATTGTACATCTATGCTTATCATAAGCAATTTAATTCCAACGCATTGCACAACTATGCTTATCATCAGCAATTTAATTCCAAGGCATTACTTATATATTTCTGCTTATCATAAGCAATGCTTCCCAATGCATTGCACAACTATGCTTATTATTGGCAATGCAATCCAATGATTGCACAACTATGCTTATCATAAGCAATATCATTCCAATGCATTGCTTATATATTTCTATAGCAATGCACAACTTTGCTTATCATAAGCAATGCATCCCAATGCAATGCACAACTATGCTTATCATGAACAATATTATTCCAATGCATTGCTTATGTATGTCTATTGCATCGCACAATTATGCTTATCATCAGCAATGCATCCTAAGCATTGCACAACTATGCTTATCATCAGCAATTTCATTCCAATGCATTGCTTATATACTTCTATTGCATTGCACAACTATGCTTATAATAAGAATTCAATTCTAATGCATTGCTGATTTAATTCTATTGCATTGCTCAACTATGCAATTAAATCTCAATACATTGCACAACTATTCTTATCATCAGCAATTAAATTCCAATGCATTGCTTATATAATTCTATTGCATTGCACAACTATGCTTTTCATAAGCAATTCAATTCTAATGCATTGCTGATTTAATTCATTTGCATTGCTCAACTATGCTTATCATAAGCAATTCAATCCCAATACTTTGCACATCTATGCTCATCATCAGCATTATCATTCCAATGCACTGCTTGTATATTTCTATTGCATTGCACAACTAGCTTATCATAAGCAATGCAATCCCAATACATTGCACATCTATGCTTATCATAAGCAATTTAATTCCAATGCATTGCACAACTATGCTTATCATCAGCAATTTAATTCCAAGGCATTGCTTATATATTCCTGCTTATCATAAGCAATGCTTCCCAATGCATTGCACAACTACGCTTATTATAAGCAATGCAATCCCATTGCATTGCACGACTATGCTTATTATAAGCAATTTCATTCCATTGCATTGCTTATATATTTCTATTGCATTGCACAACTATGCTCATCATAAGCAATGCAATCCCAATGAATTGCACAATTATGCTTATTATTGGCAATGCAATCCCAATGCATTGCACAACTATGCTTATCATAAGCAATATCATTCCAATGCATTGCTTATATATTTCTATAGCATTGCATAACTTTGCTTATCATAAGCAATGCAATCCCTCTACATTGCACATCTATGCTTATCATAAGCAATTTCATTCCAATGCATTGCACAACTATGCTTATCATCAGCAGTTTAATTCCAAGGCATTGCTTATATATTTCTGCTTATCATAAGCAATGCTTCCCAATGCATTGCACAACTATGCTTATTATTGACAATGCAATCCAATGCATTGCACAACTATGCTTATCATAAGCAATATCATTCCAATGCATTGCTTATATATTTCTATAGCATTGCACAACTTTGCTTATCATAAGCAATGCATCCCAATGCAATGCACAACTATGCTTATCATGAACAATATTATTCCAATGCATTGCTTATGTATGTCTATTGCATCGCACAATTATGCTTATCATCAGCAATGCATCCTAAGCATTGCACAACTATGCTTATCATCAGCAATTTCATTCCAATGCATTGCTTATATACTTCTATTGCATTGCACAACTATGCTTATAATAAGAATTCAATTCTAATGCATTGCTGATTTAATTCTATTGCATTGCTCAACTATGCAATTAAATCTCAATACATTGCACAACTATTCTTATCATCAGCAATTAAATTCCAATGCATTGCTTATATAATTCTATTGCATTGCACAACTATGCTTTTCATAAGCAATTCAATTCTAATGCATTGCTGATTTAATTCATTTGCATTGCTCAACTATGCTTATCATAAGCAATTCAATCCCAATACTTTGCACATCTATGCTCATCATCAGCATTATCATTCCAATGCACTGCTTGTATATTTCTATTGCATTGCACAACTAGCTTATCATAAGCAATGCAATCGCAATACATTGCACATCTATGCTTATCATAAGCAATTTAATTCCAATGCATTGCACAACTATGCTTATCATCAGCAATTTAATTCCAAGGCATTGCTTATATATTCCTGCTTATCATAAGCAATGCTTCCCAATGCATTGCACAACTACGCTTATTATAAGCAATGCACTCCCATTGCATTGCACGACTATGCTTATTATAAGCAATTTCATTCCATTGCATTGCTTATATATTTCTATTGCATTGCACAACTATGCTCATCATAAGCAATGCAATCCCAATGAATTGCACAATTATGCTTATTATTGGCAATGCAATCCCAATGCATTGCACAACTATGCTTATCATAAGCAATATCATTCCAATGCATTGCTTATATATTTCTATAGCATTGCATAACTTTGCTTATCATAAGCAATGCAATCCCTCTACATTGCACATCTATGCTTATCATAAGCAATTTCATTCCAATGCATTGCACAACTATGCTTATCATCAGCAGTTTAATTCCAAGGCATTGCTTATATATTTCTGCTTATCATAAGCAATGCTTCCCAATGCATTGCACAACTACGCTTATTATAAGCAATGCAATCCCATTGCATTGCACGACTATGCTTATTATAAGCAATTTCATTCCATTGCATTGCTTATATATTTCTATTGCATTGCACAACTATGCTCATCATAAGCAATGCAATCCCAATGAATTGCACAATTATGCATATTATTGGCAATGCAATCCCAATGCATTGCACAACTATGCTTATCATAAGCAATATCATTCCAATGCATTGCTTATATATTTCTATAGCATTGCATAACTTTGCTTATCATAAGCAATGCAATCCCTCTACATTGCACATCTATGCTTATCATAAGCAATTTCATTCCAATGCATTGCAAAACTATGCTTATCATAAGCAATATCATTCCAATGCATTGCTTATATATTTCTATAGCATTTCACAACTTTGCTTATCATAAGCAATGCATCCCAATGCTATGCACAACTATGCTTGTCATGAACAATATTATTCCAATGCATTGCTTATGTATGTCTATTGCATCGCACAATTATGCTTATCATCAGCAATGCATCCTAAGCATTGCACAACTATGCTTATCATCAGCAATTTCATTCCAATGCATTGCTTATATACTTCTATTGCATTGCACAACTATGCTTATAATAAGAATTCAATTCTAATGCATTGCTGATTTAATTCTATTGCATTGCTCAACTATGCAATTAAATCCCAATACATTGCACAACTATTCTTATCATCAGCAATTAAATTCCAATGCATTGCTTATATAATTCTATTGCATTGCACAACTATGCTTTTCATAAGCAATTCAATACTAATGCTTTGCTGATTTAATTCTGTTGCATTGCTCAACTATGCTTATCATAAGCAATTCAATCCCAATACTTTGCACATCTAGCTCATCATCAGCAATTTCATTCCAATGCATTGCTTGTATATTTCTATTGCATTGCACAACTAGCTTATCATAAGCAATGCAATCCCAATACATTGCACATCTATGCTTATCATAAGCAATTTAATTCCAATGCATTACACAACTATGCTTATCATCAGCAATTTAATTCCAAGGCATTGCTTATATATTTCTGCTTATCATAAGCAATGCTTCCCAATGCATTGCACAACTATGCTTATTATAAGCAATGCAATCCCATTGCATTGCACAACTATGCTTATTATAAGCAATTTCATTCCATTGCATTGCTTATATATTTCTATTGCATTGCACAACTATGCTCATCATAAGCAATGCAATCCCAGTGAATTGCACAATTATGCTTATTATTGGCAATGCAATCCAATGCATTGCACAACTATGCTTATCATAAGCAATATCATTCCAATGCATTGCTTATATATTTCTATAGCATTGCACAACTTTGCTTATCATAAGCAATGCATCCCAATGCAATGCACAACTATGCTTATCATGAACAATATTATTCCAATGCATTGCTTATGTATGTCTATTGCATCGCACAATTATGCTTATCATAAGCAATGCATCCTAAGCATTGCACAACTATGCTTATCATCAGCAATTTCATTCCAATGGATTGTTTATATACTTCTATTGCATTGCACAACTATGCTTATAATAAGAATTCAATTCTAATGCATTGCTGATTTAATTCTATTGCATTGCTCAACTATGCAATTAAATCCCAATACATTGCACAACTATTCTTATCATCAGCAATTAAATTCCAATGCATTGCTTATATAATTCTATTGCATTGCACAACTATGCTTATCATAAGCAATTCAATTCTAATGCATTGCTGATTTAATTCTATTGCACTGCTCAACTATGCTCATCAAAATCAATGCAATCCCAGTACATTGCTCAACTAGTCTTATCGTACATTTTTTTTATTCCAATGCATTGAGCATTGATTCTATTGCATTGCACAACTATGCCCATCATAAGCAATGCAACCCAGTACATTGCTCAACTATGCTTATCATAAAAAATTTCATTCCAATGCATTGAGCATTGATTCTATTGCATTGCACAACTATGCTCATCATAAGCAAAGCAATCCCAGCTCTGCTTATATAAGCAATAATTCCAATGCATTGCACAATTAAGTTTATCATAAGCAATGCAATCCCAATGCATTGCATTATAATGCTCATAATAAACAATTTAATTCCAATGCTTTGTATAATTAATCTTATCATAAGCAATGCAATCCCACTACATTGCATGGCTATCCTTATCATAAGCAATTTAATTCCAATGCATTGCTTATTTAATCCTATTGCATTGCACAACTATGCTTATCATAAGCAATGCATCCCAATGCATTGCACGACTATGCTTTTTATAAGCAATGCAATCCCAATGCTGCACAACTATGCTTATCATAAGCAATGCAATCCCAATGCATTGCACAACTCTGCTTATTATAAGCAATGCAATCCATTGCATTAATTATTTAATTCTTTTGCATAGCACAACGATGCTTGTCATAAGCAATTTAATTCCAATGCATTGCACAAATAAGTTTATCATAACAATGCAATCCCAATGCATTGCACGACTATGCTTATCGTAAACAATGCAATCCCAATGCATTGCACGACTATGCTTATCATAAGCAATGCAATCCCAATGCAATGCACGACTATGCTTATCATAAGCAATGCAATCCCAATGCAATGCACGACTATGCTTATCATAAGCAATGCAATCCCAATGCATTGCACGACTTTGCGTATCATAAGCAATGCAATCCCAATGCATTGCAAGACTATGCTTATCATAAGCAATTCAATCCCAATGCATTGCACAACTTTGCTTATCATAAGCAATGCAATCCCAATGCCTGAGATGAGTGTTTCTGAATTACATTGCAAGTACATTCTTACATAGTTGTAAGTGTCGTACAATAATCAGATACCTATTTGCACAACGTATGCTTATGATAAGCAACATTGCACAATTGTGTTGATCACGAGATGGGTATTTCGGAATTACATTGCAGTTACATTCTTACATATTTGTAAGTTTTGTGCATTAATGTTTCTAATTTGCACGATTGCTCATGATAAATAACATTGCAAAATTGTGTTCATCATGAAATGGGTGTTTCAGAATTACATTGCAATGTTTGCAAGTACATTCTTACATAGTTCTAAGTGTTGTGCAATAATCGGTTTGCTATTTGCACAACGATTGCTTACGATAGGGAATATTTTTATCAATAAGATGGGCATTACATAATGGCATTGCAATGATTGCAAATACATTTCTATAGGTACTGTGCAAGAATCAATTTTCTATATGCACAACGATGTGTTAGGATACGCAATATTGCACAATTGTGTTATCATGAGATGGGTATTTCGGAATTACATTTAAAAGATTGCAAGTACATTCTTACATAGTTGTAAGTGTTGTGCAAGAATAACTTTCGTATTTGCACAACGATTGCTTATGATAGCAATGTTGTGAAATTGTTGATAGGTTTTTCAGAATTACATTGCAATGATTACATGTATATTCAAATGTTGTGCAAGTATAGTTACCTATTTGCACAACGATTGCTTATAATAAGCAATACTGCACAATTGAGTTTTTCAAGAGAAAAGTGTTTCAGAATTACATTGCAATGATTGCAAGTACATTCTTACATAGTTGTAAGTGTTGTGCAAGAATCAGTTTCCTATTTGCACAACAATTGCTTATGATAAGCACTCTTGCGCAATCGTGTTTATCATGAGAAAAGTGTTTCAGAATTACGTTGCAATGATTGCAAGTACATTCGTACATAGTTATAAGTGTTGTGCAATTATTAGTTGCCTATTTGCACAATGATTGCTTATGATAAGCAATTTGTGTTTATCACGAGATGGGTATTTCAGAATTACATTGCAATGATTGCATGTTCATTCTTACATAGTTATTAGTGTTGTGCAAGAATCAGTTTCTTATTTGCACAACGATTGCTTATGATAAGCACTCTTGCGCAATTGTGTTTATCATGAGACGGGTAGTTCAGAATAGCATTGCAAGATTGCAAGTACATTCTTTCATAGTCATAAGTGTTGTGCAAATTTAGTTACCCACTTGCACAATGATTGCACATGATGAGCAATATTGCACAATTGTGATTGTCATGAGATATAGCGCAGAATCGCATTGCAATGATTGCAATAACATTCTTGCATGGTTATAATGATTACAAGTATATTCCCATTTGGTTGTAAGTGTAGTGCAACAATCAGGTAACGATTGCTTATGACAAGCAATATTGCACAACTGTGATTTTAATGATATGGGTAGTGATCAGAGATAATATGTATATACTGGCGCAATGGTAACTTTTTTTTCCCTTAAATTGTTAAGTGCTTTTTATTTTGTTGTGTTCTTTCGTAGACACACTGTATAATGCATACTAGGCCACAAGAATGCAGGTAATACAGAGCACCGACAGCCTGTATTGTGTGTATGTATTAATGTATTCATCGACATATAATACTATGTTATGTGATGACAAGGTACGCATTACATCTACTTATTATTATTTTTATATTTATTCAGGTTATTTTTCAGGTAATCATTTTTTATCAAGACATTATAATACATATACAGCACAGCCACTTGAACATACATGCTCGCCCATATGTAAATGGATTTTTGTCATGAGTTCATTGCAATGATTGGAAGCACATTCCCTCATGGTTTCACTACGATAAAGCACATACAAAGACATTACTTTTCATAACGGTTGCTTTTGATAGGCAATGGTGCACAGTTCAAAACACCTGGTTTAGTGCACATGTCTGTTGCTGTAGCAACATGATGACAGTATCAGCCAGCTCCAACAATGATTGAAGCATTTGATTGCCTGAGAATCAACAGAGACATAGCACGTTTGCTGATGCTTTCAAAAGCATATTACGAAGCTAATGTATCACTAGGCAATTGTATTTGATATTGTAACAGCTCCAGGATAAGCATTCATTTCGCAACAAACCTTATTATTGTGCCACAACATGCCAACCAAGCTAACAAGCTGCTACGTAGGAAGGCATTTAATAATGGGAGGTCAAATACATATGCATATGCACAGGCAATACAATGACATCAATAAAATAAATATGTTGATCTTCGTGCCAAAGTATTTATTCTGTTCAGAATTGACAACAATAGAATTCAACGAATCAGTTCGTCCCAGCCCCAAAATTACGTAACCATATAACGACGAGATTATAAATCCCGAGTTTGCATTTATACATTTTAATTTATAAATTTAAAAGGTCGCAGGCAATACTGAAAACATTGCACCTTGTCTCGTACCGTTTATCGCTTACACTACGACAGGTGTCACCTGTCGTAGTGTAAGCGATAAACGCTTACGTCATGGTGGGTCTGGATAGTGCGATTGGACGAAACTTTCTACTATTACCTGTTCAAATGCCTTATTGTTGTATCATCAGCTGCCACCGCCGGCACGCTTTTCGTGATACCATAGTTGTATGCAACTGTACACAATCCATTGCAACGACTAGAAATTTCTATCTCATTCCGTTCACCCATAGATTAATAACCTCCGTAAGGTTATTAATCTATGGTTCACCAGATCAGTAGAACTAGCCGCTTCCTCTTAATCAATGTACGCATTCCTCTCCCTCTTCTCTGCTGGAGCCGTTCTACTGCAAGATGGTTCCTCGCTTTTGCGCCCTGATTCCGCATGCACGTAACGTTGGTTGCTTCGCTCTTTTAGACAAGAAAAGACACTCAATGTCATCAAGGCACAAAGTCGACGTCGCTACTCACTGTCATGTCGAACGAAAACGACTTGATAATAGATAACGTACAATACGTTAGGTTGTACATGTACATGCACAGCGTGTGCTCGTGTTGAGGTTACGCGTTATAGTTACAATACTTGGTTATTGTGTATACAGTGTACTACGCGTAAATATACATATTTGTAATTCCAATAGTAAGTAAAGTGTACTATATAAAAAATGTGAGATCCCCTTCCGACAAAAGGGTGGGCCATTGCCCCGTGTTGCAATTCAGTTTACGTGTTTGGTAATATGCTGGGTGAGATAAAGACTTTTCGAATGGAGGGTCGGGGAACGAGTCACCGTATTTTTTTATTACACAGCATCATTGACGAAAAAAATTAATAAGGGGAGTGGTTCGTACGTAAGATGTCCGTGGATAACGCAGGAGAAGAAGTTAGCGATGAAACTGGCAGCGAAGAAGCAAGTGGTGATGAAGAGGAAACATCAAGTGATAGCAACACACCCGAAGACGATGACGAACCGATACTGAAGTATAAGCGGTTTGCAAAGGACACGATTCACTCCATACACCAGAACACCAAAAATGTTATAACTTGTATCGCAGTTCATGAAAAGGTTGGTATCATGTTATGCATTAGTAGTGTATTATAATGTTTAGTGGAGCATTGTAAAGCGAACTCCGTGCATGGTTGCACGGAGTTCAAGCAGCACCGCTCCATTGTAGTCATTTTGTAATGAATACTAGTAGGTTCGATTTCTACGCATGTGAAACCACTGGGTGCTAATAGTAACCTCAGTTAAATCGGTGTTTATGTACATGTATATGAAGGTTTGTCTACAATTACATGCATTGAATATCAAATTCATGTGTGTATGTCACCATGATGCAGTATCTTCTTTATATACAAATTTAGAATACTAGAATAGTTTGCGTTGTCACAAGGACAAAGGCTTGAGACTTGCATAGAGTGGCAGCAATTCTTATGCTGTTTTGCAAACCTGTCTTCATTGTTTCATATCCGGTCAAATGCTCTAAGGTGATCAAACATCATAATGGTGAAGCTCGATGGTAATATGTACACTGTACTGTCACATGATCTGTTGTAGGCTGATGGAAGACTGTATTGTGGGGTCCCTGCATATATTCACATACGGCCTAAGTACCCATAAGTTGTCATTTTAATGCAGGACTTACAACCACCTTCCTGCTCTGCAAACTTTCACAGAGCATTGTCATCTGCCTGGATGCCATCATGGTTGGAAGCTACAGGTTTGATCATTCATTCAGATGATAATGAGCAGTGCCAAATTTTTCGGCAGGATGTAGTGTGTAGTGTGTTGTAGTGCCTTTGATTCTCCGTAGTCTTCTCTAGATACAGGTTTTCAGAGTTCATCAACAGTCAAGTGCCCATAACTTAGTTCTCTTCTTTGATCAGTAGCAGTTCCAAAACATAAATGTGGGTCACTCCATGGCAGATCACCCAATCAATGGAACCGCACCATCTCAGAATTGCATAAAATTTGGTTTACTTGTTTATCATGATTGGGAGAGTAATTGCACAAATTATCACCTTATTATCTTCATCTGATTGCAAAATTTGGCATAGTAATAGTTTTATGTATTTCTGTGACCCTGCATATTTAACTGCTAATATCTCTGTAATGATTCGTCACATAATGTAATGCATGGTATTTTTGAGAAGTTAAAGCAACAAAGAAGTTCAGCTAATTTAATAATCTGTGATGTTCATTAATTAACCGGTACTTGATTTTATTGTTTTGAAGCACATCTCAGACAAAAAATATCAGTGTAATACAACATACATTAGAAAGCTCTGTCATCAAAGATTTAAATAAAATCAAAAATGTAGTGGCTAATTATTTCATTTTTCTGTTTTTCTGTTGACAAACTAAAGGCCATGCTTATGCTTTCACATAGAACACCATGTGGCAGCAATGAATATGCTGGGGTCATGATCTAACCTGTCTCTAACAATGATATGTAACATATGTTAAGTTGTATTTGGTTAAGTATTCTGGCTTGCAGTGGAAGTGTACAATGCATTTGAACAGCACAAAACATACAAGCCAAAAATGAAGTCACTGCATACATAGAATGGATGCACAAAAGGTTGGTATCTCCCTATAGTTCCTGGAGAAAAGTTGTACTTACCATGTAGGACATACATACACAATTTAGTATCTACTTGTACAGCTTCTCAAGATTTAGACAATGATAGAGATAGAAATCTTTCTCAATCTGAATCTTTGAAATCAACTACTTGTAAAGAGATTCCAGAGTCCATCTCTCCTTCTAAAGAGAACTGTGCAGTCTTTTTTATGGTACATTCGTTTTCATTTGCAGTGATTTCTTACAAGTGAGAGCTTACACTGTATTACGAGTGCATGTTCACATCGAATCGTGCTTATCTATTGCCCACTCGTTCCGCATCTCTGACAATATGTGCAGTCCAAGAGGAGGATACATCACCTCACTTGGATCACACGAAAAAGGTGAAACAGCTTGTAGTCTTGTAGGATAAACTTTTTATGTACATGTAGAATCTGGCAATTGTTTTCAATTATGTTTATAATTGGAATGTACGATCTTAGTTATAACCAACTCTCATCAATCCTAACCATGTCAGATCTCTTAAGCAAAAGGCACCCACACAATCATATTCATTATTTTGACAATGCACCACATGACATCTCATTAGTGGATACAAAATCAAATGCCGTCAAAAATTTAAAGCTTTTAAACTATTAGATGAGATATCTCCGTTTTTTATGATGATAAAGCATTGCTGGAAATATTATGTCTGTTACTAAAGTCTTGTCCCTTTTTAGTCACGAGCTGCAAAACATTGTGTTGCTTGTTTATGGCTAATCAATTAAATGAAATAATTGAAGTGACACAACAGTCTGATTTGCCATTGTTTAGCTTCTCAACGATACCTTGCATTGTATTCTGTGACCAGGGGTGCAAGAGATACGGATTTTTTAAAGATAGGATAAAAAACTGACAAATACTTAATTACCATAAATCTCCAAATCTGATTGAGATAGAGAGGTGATAATTGGTGTGGGTATTTTCCCAAGCATACTACACAATATAATTCAAATTTGAGGAGGTGTGGTGGAAAATGGCATATCCTTTGGGTGATCTGGCATTGAATGACCCATGTAGATGTTTGGGGACTTTTCCCAATGGCTTTTTAAGCTACAAATGTGTGCTGCGTTGAGGTTTACTCATTGTCCTGCAAAGACTATTTACATCTTGCTGCCACTGTAGGGCCAATTCCTTTGTCTGAACATTTTCTTTTCCAAATGAATTCCGGTCTAGAGGGGGGAGGGGGTAGGAAAATGAAGGGAGAAAGGAGAGGGGTGGGGACAAGAAAGGCATAGATAAAATGATGTTGCCTGCAATGATAGGTGTAGAGGTGGAGGCATACAGTGGATGATCAGGGTAAAATTAGAAGCTATGACTTGCTTTGCCTGTAAAAGCAAACAGCTGAGCCTCCATTGCAAACAAATTCCATCAATTGCCTTGATGCACATATATTATCGATTGGTCATCGTTCTTTTAGGCAGAATGTTCAAGATTTGTGTGTTCATTCCGTAGTCCTCACATTTGTATAATTATATTTTTTTAAAGAAAATTATTGATAATCCCTGTTGCTGTTAATTACCCATGTCACAACGATTTGTTATATACATGTATGTACCTTTATAGGTGTAAAGATATACTTTCTAATGTGATATAATAATGTACAATTATTTTTAATTAATTGGAGCATTATAATTAAAAACTAATATTGCATGTCCTACTAATTGGTTACATGTTTCATCTATTTAGTGCAGACTAAATGTATTTTATTTGTACATGTAGCTATTCATGTTTTGTTTCTTCATCAGTTTATTGCAGTTGGAACATTTGCTGGCACTATATGTTTGCTTGATCATAACGGAGAACAAGTGTCTGGCAGGGAGTATGCACCTGTGAGTACATAAGGCAATGCTTTGGGTGTAATTTTATTTTATTTTGTTTGAAAGCATACAGCACCGGTTAATCAGATCTCAGTGGACCTGGAGGGGGAGATTTTGGCCAGCTGTTCGGATGATAGCAAGGTGTGCCAACTGTTGCCTACAATAATTATCTTTTACTTGATGGTGGGGTTGTGTCTTAAGATGGTAGTTGCCAAACAAGCCATTAATTATCTCACGTGGTCTTTCAAAACTTAGCTACCTTATATACAATGGTAGGAGCAGCGAATCAGTAGATTTATCCCGATGTCTAATGTATGCATGCACATTATGACAAGGCATTGCACTGTGCAGTTAACCACACAACACAGTTTCTTTCCTAGTATGTACACATCTCAACTCTTTATAGTTGTCACGTCTTCAGCTATAATTTGGTTATGCCATAGTCATGTAGCACAAATGAGGTTCTAGGGAGGATCAAGCCAGCAAAAGCAGCGGTTTGGCAGGCTATTTTCACAAACGAAATGCATGCAGACTCGTTGGATTCAGACAAAAGTTATATATATATAACTGAGAAAGTTAAATTTGAGGCCTTATCGGCACGCAACCTGAAACGTTGAGACATCGATGCAGCAGTGGTACATCGATGTACAACTAAGCGCCCCCATTTCAGCAGAAGCAGCTTCTCCCACTTTCAGTGGCTCTCGCAGAACAGCCATGACCAAGAAGTTTGGTGGTGCTGACATCTTTGGAGTACAAGGGAAGGTTATTGATGGGGTTCTCGAAGACTGGAGATGTATGCCTAGATTTGGAGCACACGTTTTGTGTGGTAATGATGACTCGATTCTTGAATACTGTAATTCGCATCACAAAATGTTGAGAGTTGGACTTAATTGTCTGAATGATGGGAGAATGCGAAAGAAGAGTAGGTGTTCGATGCCCAGTAATTCTTTGACAAGGATCTCAAAAGGCATAGGCACGATTTATGTCAAAGAAAGCAGTTGTCTAATAAACATATAAATTCTGCATCATGTATTTGCCTGTCTGACCAGTACTGCTGTGATTGTTGTCAATACTCCACATGGCACTGCTGTCATTTGTATTGTTGTTACCATTTACATGTACTGCACAGCACTATATTCACTGATTTTGTAGTTATTCTATCAGTGTACACAATCCATTTGTGCATGACGTTAACTAAGTATTGAAAGCCTTTGTGAAATAATTACTAGTAACTATGATTTGTGGCTTACGTCACAAATGCACCTCTATGATTATAAGGCTTTTGCAGTGTGCATACTTGTAACATGTTTTTTTAATGCACAAAACAACAGTGATATTTGATATACTGTATAATAGTCACAGGTGTTTTACTTGTGAGGGGCCAATGCTCTGTTCAAACATTATGAGTACTTTGTTTTGTATAGAGCTGTTTATTGATCAGTTGTCATCATACACACATATAGAGTGCACTGTATGATATATTCAGATTATTGTAGTACAAATTTTGAAGTTATGTTTACATTGTAACAGCTCCTACATGTACTGTATTTTGTGTGTACAGTATGTATGTGCTTGTGTATTGTGATGATTTTATCATTATCATTATATAACAGGTTTGTATCATTGGTCTATTCAACAACAAGTACAACCAAACCCTTACTTATGACAGAGCTGTTAAGGTTAGTACATGTACATGTATGGGCAGTATTTCAAGGGAACATGTGTACTAGGAATGTGTACCTACAACCACATGTGGTTCATGAACAAAATACTTATAAAAATGCATGTACTGCACGGCACTAATAGTGTTGACAATTGATCAACATGTACATTTATTGTGGAACAGAATTACTGTATGTGTAACATCCGTATTTTTATTTGTTCCTATATCCTACATTTGCACACATGCTTTTATTCTGTTTTACAAAGTTATTCTATGAATCTTTCTTTTATTTCCAGTCAGTGGCAGTGCATCCTCATTTCAGCAAAGGCACCAATCAATTAGTGACTGGGACAGATAATAAAGTCAGTTTATATAATATGTGCATGATTCAATGTAATTCCATACACATGTATTATAAGCAATCATTACAGAGGCACCAGTCTGACCAGTACTGCTGTGATTGTTGTCAATACTCCACATGGCACTGCTGTCATTTGTATTGTTGTTACCATTTAATCGTGGGGTCCTATATTAAGGACACAAATGTCATTCCCCCAGGCCAGGAAACATTTCTAGTAGAATGAGAGTTTGTATTATGCTGATATGGAAAGCAGGTGATTTTGTCCAGCTTATCTCGTATTTATTATATTAATTGGTGGCTATCACTAGTAACTAGTGTACAAAGTATATGCAATAATTATTAAATGGCTTTTTTTTTACAGCTTTCATTAGTGGATGGGCGTCGGTGGCTGCTTTCAAACATCAAGTCCAGTACGGATCTTCATGCAGGATATGGAGCCATTTCTATCATTAAATGGAGGGATAGTCTCATTGCTTGGGCAAACGATAAAGTCAGTTGCATTAATTGATATGCAACACTTGCATTATAAATGTGTCTTCTACGCTTGTACGATCAATTAAATTGGAAGGCTATATTCTATGCAGCATGTGTAGTTTACGTGTGCACGCACTTGCATGTGAGCAGACTATGCCTAGCAATTGTCTAATTCCACAAATACAAAAGTTAATTTCTTTAGATGAGAAGGTCTGCACATGCTATTACACAGTTCGTGATCAAACTCACTTGGAAACATTTAAATTACTTTGTATTACTGTACAGTACTTCAAGCTTCCAAAGGTTGTTATGGTTTATGCAATTCTAATGCCATTTGCAACTACCTATATATAAGTAGTTGGCCTCTCAATTTCAAGTGCTTGATACTTGATACTTGATCATCAATATCATGGAAGTGTTGCAATACTCTTATAGCAGGGTAAAATGTCAGCTGCACATCAGTGTGTACATGTAATATCTAAATTGAATTTATAGTGTACCATGCATGATTTGGGAAATTTTTGTTGTTGTATTGTCTTGGTGTTAACCACATACATGTACATGTATTAAGTAATATACTGTTCATTTTTGCACACTTCACAACAGTAGATAATTGTTGCAGTGGAGTTGGCTTATTACGAGTTAGTATAACCAGTATTAATATTTGTGTTTACAGGTGGTGTTTACATTAGCAATCATCTATGATATGCTATAAATTGTAGTGCTGTTCTGAAGTGTTGCTTTCCTTTGTTCTACCCTAAGTGTATCCATGCATCTTATATCATATGCTCAGTACAGAGTATAATCATGTCAAATTATTAGTATTTTTATGAAATACATGTATTTTTGTTTACTGCATCCGTCAGATGGTGTTAGTGTATGACACAACACAGAAGGAGATGTTAGCAACAATTTTATTTGATGACGAAAGGTTGGCTGATTATCATAGAAAGTACTTGCATTCGCCAGTATGTCTACTCTGCATGCATGTATGTATTCTGTGTGCAAATGCATATCTGTATGTACTGACATGCACAATTAATTTTTTTATGCGTGCAATTCATTTGAAGTTATGCAATGCATACATTCTGCGCGTGTGTGTTATGTTTATGGCATGTGTGTGGTATATTAATTTACCTGTATTTGCTACTTTTATGAATCTATTGCATCTAAACAGAATCTTATTATTGAAATAGTGCTGCACTGCATAAGAGTTGGAAATTTGTACCGCTTATTGTACACTTTATTTGTTATCACTTGTAACACAAGAGGAAACTAAAACACTTCAATCATGTGCATATATATTTGTACCTGTATTAGCATTGAAACCATCAAACAGAGACTTTTTTGCAGGAAACTAGGTAACATTTTTAAAGGGGAAGCAACTGTTGAAAAGATTCGTCTGTCAGTTGAATCACAGGCTGTGGTTGATGCGTACACTACATTAGTTGTAAAACAAGGAAGATGCGTCGTTTATTAGAAGCCTGTGTGGAGAAAATCATTACATTGCATTATTTACCATTTTTATTTCATTTTTTTTAATTTCAGGGGTTTATGTCGTGTGTGTATTTCGTGTGTGAGTATTTATGTGTATACATGTACATACAATGTACATTGAACACATACATGTACACAAGTTCTCTCTGCACAGATTGGTCAAACTACACTTGTAAGGGGATTGCCCGTTTTGGCTTATTTAAATGATTCAGCATGTGATGTGCAAAGAATTTCTTATAATGTTTAGGATAACAATTTTTGTACTAACACATTCATTTTAAATCAGCTTGCAGATCCCTCATCCCCCTACAAGTCTTTGCTGGCAGAAGAATGATACGCTTATTGTTGGAAGAGGCCATGTTGTAAAGGTTTGTGGCATTTTACTCCAGCAATCACACTGGCTATTATCTGACTATTTGTACTCACAGAAACTTTTGATACAATTAAAATTAATTATCTATTGCATGGGTGCAGCATCTATTAACCAATTAACGCTGAGAGACGCACTTATGGGTCAAAGATGTGTTTACCTTCCAGACCCTTTGAAACATTATTCCAATTAGAAGTTATTCATGTTCATGGCTTCAGTTATAAACTCTCCTTCCTGCTACCCATTTAATTGATTTTGGACAACTCTACTTTTGTTAAACAAAAATATTAATATTCCGGTGTTAATCGGTTAAGTGTGGACATACAGGTATGAGCTTATGAACAGTAGCCATTATACGGTTACACCATAAATTCATGGTGTCATAACGTTTTGGTACGGATTTTATAAAACGTTAGCCACATTTAGGTAAAACGTTCACAATTCAACATTTGTAGAGATGACAACAAGCCGCTCAAACGCTTGCTTCACTGGCGTATTGTCAGATGACAGAAGTAGGAAGCAGTATGAATGGGCATTAAATATGTTACCGAGCCCTTGGAATACAGTCTAGCGCTCACAATAAGAGATCATCAAATTAATGAATGTACACTTACATATAAGATTGCACCATTACTAGAATGTTGATTATATACATGAGAAATACTGTTTTTACTTTTTGTCACAATTTAGTGTGGTAATGGTATACTGGCATTGAAATGAAACTTACATTGTCTATGAAAGGAAAACTATGAAATGTTTATTCTCAATACATCCTTCCCATTAAAAACCTGAGGAGTTACTGTATATGCAGAGTACAGTAGTGTTTGTTATGTACTATGTACATGTAAATTTGGGGCAAATTTGGTCCAAGTAAAAAAAAAAAAAGAGCACCACCATACATTCCGTGGACCTATGTAATGATTCCACTAGAGTAGATGTGGGGCTTGTGATAGCACAGACCACTTTTTGTTATACTACCCAATTACTTCAACATAAATAAATACAATGTACAGTGCTCTTCAGTTCACATTTGTTTGTGTTTGATCCTGTATTTAATAACATCATGCTTTTCAGATGGCAAAGATTGAAATTGAAAAGTCACCTGATGATGGAACTGGAACAGACTCTGGTTCACTACAGAGACGGAAGAAATTTATGACCATCAGTAAGCCTATGCTGTTATACAAGGCCTGCCTCATGTACCCGTGAGGTATAATGATGGATTGGGTTCTACATTTGTACACATTGTGTGTCATATCATATTAATTAAATGCAATACAGTAGGTTGAACACATCTGTACATGTACATCACATGGCCATGCCCATGATGTACTGCGTACAGTGGTACACGTGTGTTAGCTCAATAATTTCAAGTTAACTCACTTAGATGCCTATTCTTTAGTGATACCGATACCAATGATTTGAGCAATACATGCAGTAGGGTGCACTCCCTTCCATCCATTGTCCACAGCACACCCGCCACCCTCACCTCCCCCTCCCATGACACTGAATTGGTTTAGCGTCGTTGTGCACGCCTGCAAACACATACAGCCACATAGACATACAACATCCACCTCAACTAGTGTTCTGGTTCGGACCGAACCAGTATCGAACGGTTCGAGGTTCGACTCGGTTCGATGTTCGGTTCGAATATCTTTCGAACCTTTCGAACATCTCCATTGCCTTGTATACCAGCGCCGCGAATTCATAATGATGATTGGTTTGTGGTTTTAGTTTTTTTTTATGTACAAGTACATGTAGTCAGGTATACATAAGAACCGTACGATAGAGTACTATACTTACAGTAGCTAGCGCTCGCCCGGGAGTCGGGACATTACACTTATTTGCATGAATGCATGTATGACGTATGCTTCGTCAATGTATGATGCATGATAAATAAATTGCTACGTAATTCCCAAAAGTTCAAAGTGGTCTTTCTTTTTTTTGTTTCTTAACTTTCTTTTAAGAAACAGTTAATTCGGCACTGATTCGCGCGATCACGAGCGAATCAGTGCCGAATTACATGTAACTGTTTCGTATGGTCATACAAAATTAACTTAACCAGGAATTATCATTGATAATTTTTAAGTACGAACTGTTCAAAGTTCGGTTCGAATTAAGTCGGTTCAGTTCGATGTTCGGTTCGAATGGATCAAACCGGAACACTACATCCCAACCACATCCATGACCTCTATCCGCCACAACTGCAACATACACACACACACAGAGCGGGGGCCAAAATACATAGTTAATTTAGCAGGGTGGGCCCACACACCTGCATGGAAAAAACCTCTGTGGGAAAACCCAGTGGGAAAAATCCACATAGTAAGAAAAAGACCAACAAGCACCGCTCACAAGCAAAACAAACAACACAATGTTCCGCCGCCACCCTCCTCCAGCGCCAAGACTTCATAATCTGCTCTCTGGTTAAGGACATCTTTTCCCACTTCCATGCCTGCATTATGTGAAACATACAACACTCTGGGGAAAAGTTCTCAGTCGTGCACATACGCTTAGACTGAACTGTTACGCCCCTTCCACCCTATAAATACCACACCCAACGTGGCCACCACGTGCTGTCTGACCAATCGCATTGGGAGGGAGCTTACTGTCTAATTTAACTCCGTACAAACGACAGAAACGTATATCTCCCTCCCATCCATTGTCCACAGCACGCCCGCCACCCCCACCTCCCCCTCCCATGACACTGAATTGGTTTAGCGTCGTTGTGCACGCCTGCAAACACTTACAGCCACATAGAGAACCAAAGAACGGGTCAAGGTTAAATACCCAGACCTTTAGACACTTTCAAATGGCAATCGAGAGAGTCTTTCACGTAACCATCTTTGGCTGATTCAGACTTCCAACGGCCATGCCTCTTCAAAAGTCTATCTTCCACACCGTGCTGCTGTAGCACCCCCTGCCCTCAAACTATG
This sequence comes from Ephydatia muelleri, assembly GCA_013339895.1. Classification (NCBI taxonomy): domain Eukaryota; kingdom Metazoa; phylum Porifera; class Demospongiae; order Spongillida; family Spongillidae; genus Ephydatia; species Ephydatia muelleri. Next base: position 7,955,767 of record JABACO010000004.1, on the reverse strand, counting down.
CATACCAAATAACGCTGGGTCAAAACCCAATTGCGACAATTTTTCTAACAAAAGCTCCCTTAATGTGGTGTAACTGAGGCCACCATTCTTGCGCAGATGCTCCCCACTCTTAGCGTGCACTATCCCACGAAACAACTTTGCCTGGGATGAGTGGTCTACCTCGCCCATGCGACAGTAACGTTCCATCATGGCAACTGGGCATGTTACCAGCCCTGTGCGTGCAATAACTAGGGACGCTCCCTCCCTATACTGGTCTGTCTTACTAGACTCAATCTTAACCACCATGCCCTTGGCATTAAAGGTAACGTCAGTGCCTTTGAGCTTCACCGGCTCCTCACACTGCATGAACCTTCCATCTCTGAAATGCTCCGAGGTACTTCTTGGTGGTGCTATCTGCCCTGCTTCTTAGCACTGTTGCTGGCAGGGATTGTGCCAATCTCCTCAGCTTGGGGTCTTCTAGGTTGCCCAGTAATGCCTGTTTCGAACACACCTATGTTGAAGAACAAATGGATCAGAAGTGCACCATTCCTACAAAGCCCAAGTTGGCCTGCCAGCATCCAATGCTGGTGATCCAACCATCAGGCTCACACAGTCAACCTCAGCAATCGACATAGCCATCCAGGCTCACACAGTCAATCTCAGCGATCGACATAGCCCTCCAGGCTCATAAGGTCAAATCTAGGCGAAAGACATAGCCATCCAGGCATGCACACAACCCTACCCACAACACCTCAGGCACTAACCATTGAGGTCTGCATACCTCACACTACTGCCCACAAAGTCAATACGCACTGCAAGCATAGCAGTATTGGGAAACTTCCCTTTAAACAACTGCTCACCTGATCTACCAGGTCTGACCAACCACTCTGACAGTGGCAATGACCGTATGTACACAATAAAAGGTGCCCAACCTTCGCCTTCTGACCACAGTAACGGCCAGTAGGAGGCTGATTCTCAACATGGAACTACTAGTGTCCCATGGGCTTTACATATCTCCATATGCCTTATAACCCTTGGTACAAGGCTAGGGGGTGGACACCACCAGTTGTTCTCCCCTTGCCACTGCCTTGGTCCCAGGAGATGCAAAACGTGAGTTGAACCGCACAAGTTATGTGTTATACGATGATGCAAATCTGTCCACTGAATGTTTTCCCCATAACACCGCAAACACCGAAGGATCTAGTTGCCAATCATTGGTCTACAATACGACAGACATAGTCAGCAAGTTTATTCTTTTCCCTGGGTATCCTCTACTTGAATGTGTGACTTAGCACTACCCACTTGCAAAATGTGCACCACATTTTGATTATCAGTGAACCAACGCACCCTTAAATTGCTCAGCTTGTGTGCCATGGCTTCTAGTACCCTCCCCACTGCCACTAGCTCCCTCCATGTAGAGCTCTGCACAGCTTCATCAGGTAACCAATGACCCTGTGCAACCTGCATACCATGTTCTACCGTGTACCCACCATACCCAGTGTAGCATCAGAGTAAACACATCTTACTGCTGCTGGGCTATGCCATATTGGTTGTGAATTAAACTGATCAAAACACTCAACCCAAAACCTCAACTCTTCGCCTGCTTCCTGTGTGACGAGTAAAACATCACACCATGCCCGTCTAGATTCCAACAGGGCATACAATGCCCGTGTCCTGAACCTGGCTACTGGTAAGCCAAATGGTAGCACCACAAACGTGAAAGTGACCCCCCCACCCCCCACCCCATTCAAAACCAAGGTACTTACGATGATGCTGGGCCACATCAACATGGTGATATCCCGACTTAAGATCAAATGAAAACATCCACTCACCTTTCTCAAACATCATCATCGCCACACGCAGATCTTCATATTTGAACTTTTGTTTCCAGAGGAATCCATTAACATGTCTCAGGTTCACCACTAGCCGCTTCTTGCCTACCCCATTAGTGACTACGGATAAAGGGCTGCACACTACAGGGGTGTCCTTTGCCTCCTCGACATAGCCCCCTTTTTGTAACTCACCCACCGCCCGATTGACAAATTCCCTCTCTATCATTGCTGTACGCTGATTAGGCCAGGAATAGGGTGTAGGTAGCGAATAAAAGGGAAGTATATACCCGTTTCTAACCGTATCTAACACCCATGGAGGTGCATGCAGCACCTGTTCCCAATACTACACAATCTTCCCCTAACAGAAATTGTACTTGCCTCCCCCTCCTGCGCCTCCCAACATCTGCCACTCCCTCCCTCACCCTCACTGGTAACAATATCAGGTGTTAATTCCTTTCCACATTCCACACCACGTGTGTCACATTCTCTATCACCTCACCCCTAAAACACAAGCTCTCACCAGCCATGTGTTCCCTAACATTGGGCAAAGGATACGGCACACTGGCCAATGCCTTAAGACACTCCCTTCGAAAATGCCCCGGCTCCCCACAGTGGAAGCACGATCCCGAGGGCAGGGGGGGTTTCGTCAGTGCAAAAGCCATCCCTGGCTCTATACTAGGCCGCAACGCGCCCTTCTTCACAGCCTCCTCCCTCGTCTTACTCTCCCTCAACTAGCGTTTCTTGGCCACTTTCTTCTCGGCCACCCTTTCTGCCTTTTCCATTCTTCGTTTGTCTTCTGAATTAGATGCCAATGCATCGTCTTCATACTCTTCTACCACAGCCCATCCGGCATCTTCTTCCAGGTCTTCCCTCGCCTTTGTCAGGTGGACTGCTCCACTCTCATCTGCTGCCGTTGCTCTTTCCACGCGCGCTGCCGCCGACACTACCCGCTCCATCACTCTGTCAATAAACGCGGACTGTATCTCGTTCCCTTTCTTCTTGAAAGTATATGCCGGCTTCTTCCCTTTAGCCAAAATCCGTGCGGACTCAATTTGGCTCTCCCACACCTGTCTCATCCTGACCCTGACGTACACTCTGTAGCTCTTCCTGATTCTGACACGCTAACAGGGCAGCGTCATCTTGGCTCCGCCTAACAGATACTAGCTCACTCTGCATGGCCTACGCTTAGACTGAACTGTTATGCCCCTTCCACCCTATAAATACCACACCCAACGTGGCCACCACATGCTGTCTGACCAATCGCATTGGGAGGGAGCTTAGTTTCTGTCTAATTTAACTCCATACAAACGACAGAAACGTATATTTGATGTGTTTGTAGGAGCTTCTATTCACATATTACACTGTACAGTGTATGTCAGTCATCTCTAATATATTTGTATTAATTTTTTAGCTGCACAAAATACATTTGCCAATTTTTTGGTGTGCGGAGTGGTGGTACTTACTGGTGATGAAGGAATGGAGTTGGTGGTCCTCGGTTATGAGTCGCAGATTGATATAAAAGCAGCAGTTGTGAGTTATTAATATCATTAGGAATCACTGGGCACATATGTTTATACTACAATTGGCCGATGATTAGATATCTGGAGAAGTCTCCCCTCCGCACCTATTCATTGTATCACCTGGTATGTATGATGCAGACAAGAAGGTGTACAACGTACCGGAAGAAAAAAGCAATGATAAGTTATTACCAAAAGGATACAAGTATTTTCAATGCTGGGAGTATCATTTAGGTAGGTTTTGACGGTCACACTTCAGCTTGTGCATAATTATATATGTTTATGTATTTCAAATTCAGAGTGTGTTGAAAAGGAGAATCGATTTTACATTGTGACTCCTACAGACATTATTCTTGCTGAGGTCAGATATACTACATGTTCTTTGTATTCAAATTCTACATGTATTGTAAGCAATGATTAGTGCAGATTGTTGCATATCTTATGTGTATTGCCTTACATATTATTGTTTAAACCCAAAGGAGCTGTGTATATGTTAAAAGTACATGTAATAAACACTGTACATCATTTTTGGAGGCATATGCTAATCTATTTTATTAACAAACTGTACAATAGAATGCTGTACCATAATAGGAAATTAAATGAATTCATACCCAAAAATTCACTTGAGGAAGGGTCTCTACATCGAACAAAAGGTTATTCTCCAACTGGATTCCCAGTAGTCATCAGACGCATTTCGATAGTTTTATTTATACTGGCCTGTCATCATCAGTGATGCACCATTTTACCTCCCTGTAGGTAGTGGGGGATTCAGAGCGTGGAATTCATGCATGAAGGTAGCATCAAGACTTAACAGACTTGAACATTAAAGACAACTTGGACTATCGTTTGCTCTTGAGTGATGGCCGTCAGGCCTTTTCCCCTCAAGTGTGACTTAGGAAATTAGCATTTCTGGGTCCTCCAACTTTATTCTTGTATCATATGTACAACAGTGTATTATTGACATTAGGGCTCATCTAAGACAAAGTAGTTTGACTGTTAACATGTACAGCCTTAAGTAGCGATGTGGAAATGCGTTTTACATCTTTTGCCACTAATTATTGCATGATGGGCCCAAGTAACTGTCACACTTGAACTGTATTTAATAAAGAACTTGTAGGTTCAAATCCTATTGGCTACCTCGGACCCATATAGGCCATATTGTCTATTTGTCTTGCTCTATAGGTATGCTTGCCATGTTTAATAATTCATTTACTGTACTGAATTTCAGAAAAGGACATCAAATGATCATGTTGATTGGCTCGTGGAACATAAACATTTTGAGGTATGAGGAGCAATGAATGTACTCATCTATTCATACAATACTCTTTGTAATGAGGCATTCTATGTACAATGCTATTATTTAGTGGCATTAAATCTGTTACACCAAAATTATATATTGTACTGCATTTTGAACACATGTGGTGCTGTATAGAACCAAAATGTAGTCTGTGTGATGAAACCAATGTATGCCAAGTAGCAAAACCAAGTTCATCTAGGCAACTTTTATGTGAAGCCTCAAAAGATGCACTTATTTACACTATACATGCACCGGTGATAGTGCATGCCACATACATGTACATGTATACCCTTTGATAGTATGTCAAGATGAATTCTTGTTTTCCTCACACAGTTGTCGGTTAACCTATATTCATTTATTTTGTATTCAATTTCAGTGCAATATTAAAATGTAGAAATGTAAAATGCTGTGCAATAAAACATCCTATGGTACTTTTACATATACAGCTTACAATTACAAGTGTCTTTTTAGGCAGCATTGCAGTATGCAGAGAATCCAAGATTTTCGAGAGATATTGCTCGTGGAAAAGCTCACGTAAGCTGTATGGAACCTCCTACTTAGGATATACAGTACATGTACATGTAACTATTGACTACAAAGTTTAATGAATTAAATTAGGTCTTGATGGCAAGATGTTGCAGTGTATCCCGGTAGGTTGATACATGTACCATAACACTTTCTTCTTAACTAGGAAATTGGTGTACAATATATATACCACCTCATCAAGAGCAATAAGTTCTCTGAAGCAGCAATGTAAGTTCAGTTTGCCCAGTTGTGTACACAGAATTTAACATTTTTTTGCCTGCTAGAAAATGCCCACAGTTTTTGGGTGCAGATGACAAGAATGTGTGGGAACAAGTGGTGATGAGCTTCATGAAAAATGACCAATTGATGGTACAATGGAAGCTTTTAAAACATTTACCTATTTTCATATTTGTATGCACACTTTAGTCTATACACCCGTTCATTCCAACAAAGAACCCAGTGCTCCATCCGGCTCTGTATGAATTAGTCTTGAATAGCTTTTTGAGCAAAGCTGTGAATGGACCTCCAGAGGACACAACACAGCCAGATGAGAGCCAGGTATAAAAGTTATCTCTGAGCTTCTGATTTTATGAGAAGTTATATACATCAGGTACTCATCAAGCTAATCCGAGCTTGGCCTTCTAGCATCTATGGTGCTAATGCAATCATTACTGCAGTGAAGGTATCAAAACTTTCTATATTTTACATAGTAATGAGAATATTATTTCTCTAGGCTGCATCCATCAATTCCCCGTGTAACGCCAATCTGCTGAATGTTTTAGCACTTCTGTATGTTACTTGTTGTTCTGCTATGTGTTTTACTTACTTCACATCTGCCTTACAGGTACTCAAATGAAGGAAAGATCGAGGATGCTTTGAAGATATATCTCCAGTGGGTACTACTATGTTCATGCATGAATTGATCGTGTTGGTTAATACATTGTACAGAATATAGATATCAACCAGTCTTGAAGGTATTTCAAGCAGTTAACAATAGCCTTACCTAACATAAGTATCTGTTTAATATATAATAGTTTTATTGTTGTGTTGGCATCTAATACACACTTCTGCATGTGTAAGGCCCACATTATCGTAAAATAATGTTAGAGTGGGTAACATATATTTTAGTGATTATGAGACCGCAATTTGGGCTTTTCCTCCTAAATTACAAGTTTAATATATGTTATGGATACTCCTCCAAAAATATACCATGTATTTTATGCCTTGATTTTTTAAACTATATACTCTTAGTTACGTTATAGCTCCCTGTGAATATTTTCTTCTTGAGCAGTTCAGCTGAATCAAATGGGTGTCATAGATGTATCTAGTGATTTCCATCTTAACATATATGCACATGTAAATTTCTAGGTTGTGAACGTTTATGAAAGTCCATTCAAAAATATATTTGTACTCACTATATATATGGGACAATGTACAGCATAATCAATCTATATGCTGTGGATAGGAAAATTTGCCCAATTAATCGAGATAGAAAATTGGCTATCTTTATGGAGTGAATGGTTTGAATTTATAACAAACTATCTGGCTGCAATTTAATAGAACTTATAAGCAGGATACCATAATTAGTAGATTTAATTTTTGATTTATTATTTGTTTATGTCATAATTTCTTCCCAAACTACTATCAATAATATAATAATTGAAAGTTAATTAAGCAAGCTGGATTTATTTTTAAGGGAGTTTTCCTTAATTGTGGGACACCATGTACTGTACAATTGTATCCATATTCCTGGAGTGGTGGTTCAACGTGTCTCTTGAGTCTCAAGATGTCCACTGTTGATTCTGTTCTGGTGAATGCAGCTTTAGTGTTCGCACAAATTGCCCGTCACCTCCACCAAGTAAATAATCCCAAAATGTCAAGTAAGGGCAGTTATGCTGGGGACTGTACCAGAGTAATTTTAGAAACCTAAAAAAAATTCCTACATGTATTTGTTGATGAAGTATTAATACCACTAATATAACTACTTGTGGATTTGTATCATTACTTTCATTGTTCGACAGCCTGTATATGCAACAAATGCAATATGTTAATTGATGTATTTTTGTCTCTCAAGGATTTGATTTACGTTATATAGGATCTATGTATTATCATCATGGCTGCACTTCTACATGTAATGTTGTAGTACTGTGTACATTAGGTAATTCTGTAACCCCACCGACAGGCAGAAGGAGCCTCTTGTGTTTGACCTCATCAGACAAAAGGAGTTGCATAATGTTCTCCTGGACAATCTTGTTCCACTGATGGAGCTCAGTGCAGAGGTAAGTATTACACATTGCACACTGAATATATCTACATGTACGTTCCCATGGTTGCATCCATGCAGTCAACTGTCAAGCTTTTGATTGAATGGCATGAAAAACTTCCAGTGAGTTAATTAACTTACCTATGAGGTAGAATTCAACCTTAATATTTCAGGTATAGTTGCAATTAATTTTTTATTCATAGCATGTTCAGTATATTTGTTGTCAATTATATCTGCTTTACTTCCTTTGAATTAGAGACATGTACACTGTAAATAAGCAGTACTGCTTGTATAAACCAATTGGCGACAAAGGGTTGAAGTAGCTCACATACTTTGTGTGGTCACTTAATGTACTTTTTAATAGCGTATGCTTTTATTTGAAATAATAAAATGCCCTGCAGAAACATAGAAAGTTTGACAGGGATTGCAACAGTTTGTTTTATTGAAGTCATTCCCTGTTGCATTTTATCCAACCATGCCCCCATGATCCTGAACTAATTAATTTAAAGGGGAAAGATCAAACAACAAACATATGCTGCTAATGTTCTGCACACCTGTGGTCCCTTTACTGTTCTTGTACAGTAGATAGCCAAAAGAAATGAATTTTTTTTTCAAGTATTGCACTCAAATAAATATTCACTTGATGAATCTGCAGTTGGTATTGAGGTAGTGGTGGTGCCAAAAAAGATGTAAAGAATTGTGTGTAACTGCTAGGCTCATTGTATGAAGCAGTATCCTATAGAGCATTAGACATTTGTGCCTTGTAATCTGTTTGAGTTAGTGTTCAACTGCTATTTGCAGTATTAAATTTGTCAGTTGTGTCAGAAAAATATACATAAAAATTGTTTGATTTTCATAGGTTAGTAAAGTGGTTCAACAGATGGATCTATCACATGCAAAAGAAGAGTTTCTTCACAAGGTGATTTTACTTAAATTAGTAGTCACTTAATTAATCGAATGGATGCTGTAATGCTAGGCTTGTCACATCACATCTGAATAATAACAATGCATGTATACTTTGTTATGCATGAGTAATTGGCATTACATGTACATGTACATGAGTGACATTTTCACTGTTTGCATCGCAGTACTTTTATGAATGTTGCAGCAATGCTATGTAGGATCATTGTTGCTTTTCCTTGCAGTATCTGGATAGCTTATATGAGAAAGATTCCAAGGCTGGTGTTGAATATCACGAAAGACAAGTTGAGCTTTATGCCAAATATGACAGGGGGAAGTTACTTCGCTTTCTACGCACAGGCACGGCTGTTCCACTTGTAAAGGTAGGTCATGTCATTGTTAAATCCTCATTTTATTTCATTGCTTATTTGTCAGGCATTGCATTATTGTGAGCACTACAGGTGCTATGAAGAGATGGTCTACATTTTACGTAAGTTGTTGATTTTGAGATCAAGAGAAGGCATTCACATCCAATGTTTACAGGTGAAATGGGGAATCCTATTGGTGCACTACGGCTTATTATTAACACTCTTGGAGATGTTGAAAAGGTACACACACAGTTTCTGAAATGCGGATAGCAATTTTGTTTTTTACAGATATTTGTGATTTGATTATATATACATAGAAAGTAAAACCTTTTGCCTACAAAATGCAAATAGAGCATGGAGCATTTTACTGCGAACGTTATAAGTTTTGTCTGTGGTGCATATCATTGAATAGAAGGATGTACATGTAGTTGTGACAATTCTATTAAGTGTTTCACAGCCCCAGCCTCAACTTCTTGTGGGATACAGTCTGAATCTTGTTTTTTTTGTGTGTGTATTTATATTATTTTACTTTATGCTACTATTGAATCATTTTATGTCTGTTTAGGCTATTCAGTTTGCAACTGAACAGAAGGACGAAGAGCTCTGGGAATTGCTCATAAATGAGTCTGTCAAACATCCTGAAAAGACATCAGGTACAGTGTACATGTAAATCATGTACTCACTGTGAGTTGTTGTGTATAAGAAGTTGAATCAATTTAGAGAATTAATGAGCATTGCTAAACATTTCTTATTTTAAATTCCTATATGTGCAAGATCATGACATAAGCAGTTTTTTTTTTTTGAAGAAAAATTGCAACAGGGTTTTGCCAAAACAAAATTTTGAACCTGATACAGCCATCTTTGACCCGCCATTATTGATGTACATGCAACAAGCCCAGTAATGTAATGTGAGGTTCACAGTTCATGTATATTGATGCAGAGCAATGGGGGTGGTCCAGCTGGAACATCACATTCTTAATGAGCCCCAAAAGGTCAAAGTTCAAAGACTAATAAAATGAGGACCATCACTAACAGACTGGATTTTCCATATCTTATTAGTGTATATAGGTTATGCTGCAGAAAAGGCTGCATGCAAGACCTCACAACTAAGCGTAGAATGACCTAGTGTGCTTAAGTTCCATCAGTCCGTTACACATTAATAATTTATGACAACTGCTAGTTATGAACTATATAACTGCCAAATTTAATTATCATATAATTTTCATCACTGCTAAAACCATGTAATTGGGGTTGTTGCATCCAAAAAGGGACCCAACGCATGTGTTTCAAGATTTTTATTTTTCATATTCTGGAAGTAGGGAATGTCCTACAACAATTCCTTACACACAGAAAGCCATGAAGTTGTAAGGTGCTACATTATTAATTAGCCATACAACTCGGCTCAAGTGTCACGTTGCTTTTGCTTATACTGGACAGTTGCAAAAACATATGTTAGGTCCTATTTGCGCCAACAATTCAAATTGCTAAATGCTCCTTTTTTTGATCACCTATAGTGTCTGTGTGGTTGAATACATATGTGTATTACTTTTATTTAAAATTAATCATCATATCAAGAGCTGGACCTTCATTGGTCATCACTGGTTGACAGTATTTTTGGTTTCCTTTGTTGTTTCTTGTGTGTTTTACCATTCATAACTGACGCTACTACAATGTCATAGGACTGATAGATTCAATATTTACATGAATACATTTATGTTATCTTGCAGAATTCATAACTGGCCTGCTTAAAAGTGTTGGAACTCACATTGATCCAACTGTATTGATCCAGGTGCGTGTGTACCACACCAGTTTGGTATGCATATGCATTAATGTATCACAACATAGCATATCATTTTAAGTACATATGAATTTACTGTTTTCTATTTTCAAAACCTATAGAAAATCCCTAATGGTGCAAATATTCCTGAACTGGGGAGTTGCCTAGTGAAACTTTTACAGGACTTCAGTGTCCAGGTGAGCTAGGGTACTCTAATTGTCTCTACATCTCGACTTTCTACACATGGTACATGCACAAACACAAGAAATTTACTGGTTGTAGTTTTAAAGACATAGAATTAATAGCTGCAATTGAAACTACACAAACTGATTTAATTAGCATGACGTATCGAACTAAACTGAAAATGACATAATCCTAATCATAATCCAATCAATCTTTTTTGGAGTTTAGGGATTTTTCTTTATTTCTTTAGAGTTCTACATAAATATATTGTCCGTGTACTAGAGCAATTTTATTACTTGGTTGTGGGTGGCTTATGGAATTTTGAGCATTTATTTATTTATTTTTTTGTCATAGCCACCTCAATTCCAAAATTCTTGTTGACAGGTCATTGGTTAGAGGTTGTCCCCTCCCAGATCAGCACCCTCCATTTGTAGAGTTAGTCATAGCTGCTGATAAGTTCAATACTAAACAAGGGTTGCATCCTGTCAATTGCAATATTTATATAATTTGCACATCCAATTTGACATGATAACCCTCTTTCGCAGGTTAACTTGACTGAAGGCTGCAAGAAAATTCTGGTAAAGGACAGGTATGCCAGCACATTCAGACAATATATTAGCAGCATTTAGGCGATAGTGTGGTAGTATTCTAACCTGATTCAGTTTGTACCAGCGCATTAAAAGGCTACTCATGAAGGCATGTACCAGTGTACACATTACATTTATGTATAAGAATATTCCAAATGCTACTGTTCTCATGCATTCATTTTCATGTATGAACTCTGCGCACAATATAAACAGAAGCACACACACTCACAGTGATCGCATAACATGTGGGTGTGATTGTTGTTTCGGGGAAAAGGACAATATGCATTAAATCATTGCATATTGTACACAAAGTCGAAACAAGAGTACGTGCATAATATATGTATACTCTCATTCAATTCTGGGGAAACCCTGAACTTGTACCCAACACATCCCATTCCATATTGTGTATCTGCCCTCAGTCAATTTCATCAACATTTAACAAGTTCAAACACCAAACTGCACTTAATGTTAACATTATTAGTTATTGCTATCATTGTTATAATATACACTTCAAATTCAACAAACAGGAATCAATGTGATTGCTGTTGCCATTTCAAATCATTTCGTATTTTCTTGTCTATCCCTACAGCCAGAGCTTGATGACAAAATTGCATAAAATGCAGACCAAAGCAGTATGTGTTGATGGTATGTTCAGTGGATTCAGACAAAGTTTGAATATTCATATTATTATTTTTAGAATAGAATTGAGTAACAAATATCAGAACTGGAATGTTCAAATTCCAACCTAACCTGAAATTGAGTAGGGAGTCTATATTTTTTGTTCCAGTTATTGTTAGGCATTCAAGTTCAAAACTGTGCTAATTTACACAATTCCATCCCATCTGTTAAAGATACTGATAGGAATATTTCATTTTCATTATCAGATTCAGCAAAATGAAACAATTAGAGTGTGTGTTTTTAATGATTTTAAAGAGAAAAAATTATGTAGTTAATTATTCTTTGTATGAGGTGTATACATCTCATATATTGACTACATGTACTCTGCTTTCAGTACAGGCAAGGGTCAAGTTTATTATTTATGGATTAACAAAAGATGGAGTGGAGAGCCACATATGCATGCTATGGCTGAGTGTAGAATGGCTGCAAATCTGCAATGACATCTCTAGTCTCGTTGTGACTCATAATTTGAAATCCACTACTGTTATACGGACAGTTGAGAGTACAAAGCTATTAGGTCCCAGTTATAGGGAATATGTATTTTATCTCAGAATTATCTTTTATGTAGAAAGAATTGGCAGTGCATGTTGGCAAAACACTTTGGAATGTGAAAATCCAATACTGAAGATGAAATGTTTGGCCAAATAGTTGAATAACCAAAAAGTGGTCGTGGATACATATTTCCCATGATGGCAGTCCTACTAATACTCCATTTTCTCCTACTCATAGCTGATGCTTTGTGCAGGGGTTGTGGTGATAAAGTTATGGAAAATGGTAAAGTGATCTGTATAATTTTGTAGCAGCCAGTAAGCTGTCTATTGCATTACAGAGGAAGTGACAGACTATCTCATCTTCTTCTGTGGACATGTTTACCACAATCGCTGTGCCAGTGCAAAAATTACAACAATCGAGAAAGATCTAGTATCCATGAAGGATAGGGAAGTCATCAAGGATGTGGTAATTTTGATGACAAATTTGACATTACGATCATTAGATGTAACTTGTCTTGTTTCCAGTTCATATGTCGTTACTGCTTTGCTGGTATTCGATCAAAGCGAAGTGAAGGCTCTACCCACAAGTCACTGTGAACACACTAATAATGATGCATTGGACAACTGTTTGTGTGCTGTGCCTGTTATTTTAATAATATATTATTTCTCATTTCAATGCACATAAAATCTGTACATATAGTGCACTAATTCAGAATGCCACACTTCCTTCCTGTTGGTTAGTTCATTTCTGAAGTGTGGGTTCAGGATCCGGAGGAAGGTCATTGACAAGATTGTTGGCAGTGAGAAGGGCCGCAATAGGAGTAGCTCTTGATTCTCAGCTCCAGCTTGCCAGCTTGTTCTCCCTCAGCAACTAGTGATCAGTTGTTAACTCGATCATCTTGTTCCTCACTGGCTTGCACTATTGGTTGGGAATACCCATCATACCAGATATCATCAGGTGTTGTTGCTCTGGGAACCACAGCTTCCAGCTGAACAGTGACTGGTGTGCTACCCAAGTCAGCATGGTTGTGGTCGTATTGCCTACACATGGAGCATCCAGCCATCTGACAACTGCTCATGACAACAACTAAATGCATGGCACAACATTGTGGGATGGAACCCTTAAACCCATGCCTTAAGTATATAAGACTCTTGCTGGAATAGATATTCTTATCCATTCTCTTCATGCTATTATTATTATTACCTTAAAATTATAGACAATTTAGGACATAAACATAATACAGCGTGTTCCTAAAATACAATATGTACAACTCCATATAGCACCATGCAAAGAAACAAATACCGTCCCATAAGAATTAAGAATTGATACATGTACTACATGTATGGGTACGAGGAATTGAACACGATCGATATGTAAATAACTAGCACGCATTAATTAACGTCCATGAGATGTCTGATCGCTTTGAACATCTGGACCCAACTTTGCAAAAGCGAATTCGACGCAGTATAGTCATCTCTGGACTTTGGCTTGGCGTCATATTGCTTCAGGCGGGTATATTCATCGCAGCTAAGCCTTACCTCGACAAGCGAAGAGAAGATAAACTGAAGAAAAAGTCCATAACAACTGTTACAGGGGAAACGCACTTCACTGCTGACAAATAGCAGGTAATAGCTTTTTAAAATATAGTACTAATGCTTATATATGTCTGTGTTAGCACTTACGAAGATGGAGATCGCCGATGAGACAACCCACGCTTGTAGTTCTTCCCAGTTCTTCAGACCGGATGTCAACGAATATCTTACGTCGGTGTTTGAGCGTGCATTTGTGAGCGGCTTCTGTAATTGCATATTCATGTATCATTAATAGAACGAACTATGCATAGTTGGATTTGAAATCAACGTACTGCATGTTGAAGCATCGTTTGCAGCATATCCAGCAACGAAGATAATTAGCTACGATAGCAAAGCTAAATCCTGCAAATATATATTCTGGTTACTGTTTAATAATACTAAAATCAAATCCTAAAAACAAGATTTCGGAGATTTACCCATTTGATTTGCAGCTAACTCTTTTTTTTGTTGTTGTTTTGTGGCAAGTTTGTTGACGTTAATAGTAATGCATGTACTTGAAATGCATTAACATAACCTGAAGTTGGACACATTAATAAATGCTTATTGTATATAAACAATTGGTCATTTGAATTGCATGTCATTTTTTTGGTCCAAGAATTTCTTCGCGCAGCATAGTAAAAACTGTTTTTCTTGATTGTGGGACATTATAGATTGCAGCAGATGATTAAATTGCAATTGGTGAATAAACTCCAGTTATAACAGAGTAATCAGACACTAGGCTCCCAGCTCCAGGTTTGACTACATGTATTTTCACCTCATGCAGCCACCAGAATTGGTCACCAATGTCATTCAGACTCTAGCAGAATATCTTGGAAAGCCACCCCCTCTCACTACGCTTAGGATCAACACTCTACTGTACAGTAGAGAAGAGGCAATACGTCTGCTAGAAAAGCTGCTGTCAGAGGTGATAGTAATATTCATTCAATACTAATAATGAACTGAATTATGATCGTCTTAGCTATCCTGAATGACCATTGTAAATTTGCCAATGATTGTAACTTTATTGAGGTGTAGATAACCTTTGGATATTCTCACTCCAACATATAGTGCGTGAAACTTTTGCCCCTCTGCATATTGAAATTCTGATCCATCATGCTGTCCAGACCACAATTTAGAATACATGGGCCATAAACACTGTTCATTAGATATAGGAGGTGTCACATGAAAGAGTGAGAGGTTTTGATTCGAAAGGGAGATCTATGTACGATTTAAAATGATACTATTGAGATTAACTCAAATTATTTACTGTTAATAATGTAAACCCGATGTATTTACTGTAATATTGTTTTTTGATTATGGCAATATCTCTTTTTAGCAATATCAAGAAAAACAAATTTCAACTCCTCCAGTGATCCCTCATCCAATATTGGTAGACACAGTGATTATTCCCAATGATGGGCCGAGAAAGTGTTTGCTTCACACAAAGAGAGTAATTGTTGACCTGCATTGTGGCCTAGCTGTGATGAGAGGAGCTGATGTTTTTGCACCGGGTGTAATGGCAGCACCAAAATGTGTGAAATAGTCTCCACACATGTCTTATTGATTTATAGTCTTTGGTGTACATGTATGCATGTACTTGACAGGTCTTCAGAGTGGTGATCTGGTTTCTGTATTTGCTGATATGGAAGGAAAATGTAGACGTGGGCTTGCAGCTGATTATGAAGCTCAAACTCTGTATGTTGGAAATGGAATTGCAGTCTTGAGTAGGATCCAACTCTTTGGATCAAAAAGTGCAAACAGGTCTGCCTCTTGATTATATTTCACACCCCCTTTGATTTTGCCCTCTATGGTGCATTTTATTAGTAGTACTTAATCTAGACCAGTTTTGTTTACCTTCAGGGGAACCGCAATTAAGATGGTTGACCCTCTGTATGCTGCTCCATCATTGAATGCAGAACTGAGTGATGTTGTCTTCATTCAGAACCTTCCATCCATAGTGGCTTCTCACGTGTTAGACCCACAACCTGGTGAAACAATTCTGGATATGTGTGCTTCTCCAGGTGAGTTACTGACAACCAATAAGTGACTGAACTGGAAACTATACATTTATATGCCAATGTGTGAGTTAAATACTCTGTTGTTGTACAGTTGAATATCTACTTGCAGCTGGTGGCCTTTGTATATCATTAGTTCCTGTTAGCATTTACTTCACATGCCTTTCTACATTTGATTTTATCTGTTGGTACTGTTATTATTCCTTCTCAGGTGGAAAAACAACTCACATAGCAACCCTCATGAGAGACAAGGTGCAGCCATTGCTTGAGTCTTGTCATTACTTTTTTGGTTCTCTTTAGGGGTGTCTGATAGCACTGGATAAAACAGCACCTAAAATCTTCAAGCTGAAGCAGAATGTGGAGAGATTCCGACTGTCACTTGTCCACTGCTTTATCTTTGACTCTACCAAAGCCCTGTACAAGAGTGCCAATGAATTTGTTCCACTGAGTAAGAATATACCTGCACATAAAGTATGCAACTAAACATATTAGTGTTATTAACAGTTATAGTGAACAGCATTGCGGACACATTATTGCATTTCAGAATAAATAAGTTGTGTATTGTCTTGTTCTTTTCTTTTTTTCCTGATGGTTTTTGGGTACTAACAGCACCTGAAGTGTGCATTTTACATGTATATGAAATTTCAACTCTAATTGCATGTACAGTTATCTGTAGCAGTCTAATCAAACACCCGTACACTAATTCAACTGTAAAGGTGTGTCTCTTATACAAGTCATGCAGTCAGCAACATTATGAAACAGCAAGTAAAAGTAGACTTTTCAATATATTTTGCACAAGAGATACGTCACTTTTTTGCTTCATTGTTGTCTAAGATGCCCATGCAAGCGCAGAAATAAGTGCTATTTGCAAACAAGATCATGGGACTTATTATGACCACTGCATCATTAAGGGATTTAATTAGTTGGTTGTGATTGTAGGGAACATGTTTTCAGATCATTTTTACATACAATAAACATTATAGTGAACTTATACATGTATGTACGCGTAATTATGTGCACCGCTTTGACTCGACACATTTTTAGTACCAACACCACCACCTTACCTGCCTGAAAGCTTTGACAGGATCCTGCTGGATGCTCCATGCAGCGCACTTGGGCAACGACCACAACCAATCTGTAGCATCTCTCTGACAGAGCTAATGTCATATCCCGCATATCAGAGATCACTATTTGAACAGGTATCATTTGGCACCATCAATAGCGTACTAAAAGGATTATTTACTGGAAATCATACTTGATACTCAAAATCTCCTCAGGCAGTTGGTTTGCTCAGACCTGGTGGAACACTTGTTTACTCAACCTGTACCTTCAATCCTGAAGAAAATGAAGCTCAAGTGGCATGGGCATTGAAATCTTTCCCTCGGCTACACTTGTCCAATCAAGTAGGTTGGATGTTCTTTTGGCCTGCTGCAGTATAACAGTTGTGATTTTATCAGTAATATTGATGAAGGCTATCAAATTAAGAAATTAGCAGGCCTTGTATAAATTAACATATTAGGTGGTGATGATTTAATAATATCTGATTTTAATTAGAGACACCTTAGATTCAAATATGCTAAACTATGCCAAATGAATAACGATGCTGTGAGTGGAATGTACAACCTTTAGTGGGAAATGTCATACAGGCATTCATCTATATGTACATTAATTCCACAGGTTCCATTTGTTGGTTTTCCCGGCCTGCCAGGTTATGGTATTGATGCAGAGCAGTTGAGGATGGTTCAGAGATTTGGACCAATCCAGTTTTTTGAGCTGCTAGATCTCCAGCTAACTGCACATTGTTCCGCAAATGACAACAGTGCATTAGCAAAAGACACTATAGCATTCTTTGTAGCAAAGTTTGTAAAGGTTTAAAGTATTCATTGTTACACATGCAGTATTAAAATGAAACAATTGTTCATCTTGTTGAAAATACTACAAAGGCAACATAGGGTCATCATTGTCATCCCAGGGCCTCAGTTGGCTGGTACACCTTCGACAGCATTGAGAGACTAACATCACCATGTAGATCACTAAAGTAGCCAGCAGATCAAGGAATCCTAACCAAATACATACCTGGATAAGATATTTGCATGATGTCAAAACAAAGTGTTGTTTCCAGAGCAAATACAAAAGCACACATTGATATGTTCACAATATGAATATGGCTATTATTTATATGTGGCTATACAGTATACATTATATTTAACTACAATTATTGCTTGCAATGTAATGTATCAGAAACAATCAGGTATAAAATGATCACATGTAGTGTAACCATAACATCACATTTATAAACATAGCCAACACTACCACCCTCATAATTACTAGCCACAATAAATTACGACAACTAGAATCTATTACTCAGATAATAACGCAACCTCAGCGTTAGCTTACCACTGACGTTGCGATATGATGGAAAAAAATAACGGGACTATCCTCGTCGGGAACAACATACCTCGAGCAGCCTGTACCAGAGGTCCTGTTTGATGAAATGGCACCAAATGTACATCCGTACAAAAGCGCACAGGTAAGACTTACCCAGCTGATTGGTAACTTAGATCGTTACAGGTATCCGCAAGTCCACTTGCAACAATCAGTCCGAGTAAGAATGCAATTAGCATGAATCCAACAACTAAAACAACTTCGATTATCATAATTCCGATGGCTCTACAGAATATACGATCGTTGGGCTGTTCTGAAGTGCATAATTTGATCAGAACCAACTTACATTATGTTGTTCTTTGCGGCATGTATCCTTCCGATGACTATTATCAAGGCGGCAGCGGCATAAATTGCTAATGTAACTTCTCCCCAGATGGCAAACGAACATGCACCGCTTCTACTTAGCTCCACTTTTGTACCGTTGACAGTTGACAATGAGTCTGCGTATAGGATGCAGTGTCCCAACGTGTCATTGGTGTACACTGTGTGTGACTGAATAGTATTTTGGAGGTAGGCAAAGGCTCCTAACGCAATAGATGAGCACAAAAGTAGGAGAAAGAAGCCTCCGAGTAGCAATGTGTTTAACGATTTCAATCGCTGCACAAAAGTGTTGGCCATCATTAAAAGTACATGTTATAAATAAACTACAAAAATTAATACATGTATGTAGTATCAAATTGCATACCCGAGAGGCGGCCCCCGCAACCGCTATACTCAATTTCGTAACATGCATAATACAGTACGATCGATCAACATTATACTTCCGCTCATGGAAACAGTCAAAACAGTAACCCCTACATGTACACTAGCTCCAGAGTGTTTGTCCGTATGCAAATCTGGATGTATATATAAATGTATGCACGGACCTGTGTGTGGGTGCTTCCACTATAAAGCACAGATTATGCACCGATATGTACACTAGCCCCAGAGTGTTTGTCCGTATGCAAATCTGGATGTATATATAAATGTATGCACGGACCTGTGTGTGGGTGCTTCCACTATAAAGCACAGATTATGCACCGATGTTTCCCAGTTTTAAAAATTACTAACATACACTAGTACAGTAAACTCAGTCAGGAAGGCAGGACCTCCCTTTCCAGGCCAGGATGGCTCTGGCAATGCACCTGACTAGTGTGACGTTCAACCTGCCAGAGATGTCAGCCAAAACTGACGTTTTTGGAAGGGATAAGGTAATGGCAAGGTGAGAGGCCAGCCTTGTGAAGACACCTTGAGCTTCTTTACCCCAGTTCCCACTGTTAGGGGAACACAAGTCCACCCCAACTCCTGACATTTTGAGAGACCATGGCACATTTACTAAGATGAGCATGGCAGCTAAGATTGGCGACCACATTGCGTAAATGCTTGTTGCATATGACGATGTCTCTCCCATGCCTGCACTTAACTGCAGGGTGACTAGGTGTAAGGGCACAGGACAGAAAGGGCACATAGACCCGTTGAAGGTGTCCAGACCTAGCTGCCACCTTATACAGCCTAGCTCTGAGCACTTAACATCATTGGAGGCATGCTTCCTTTGTTCGGAAACCTGGGCAGATGATCCTGCTGTCACACACGCTTCATTGAGGATGCTTTGATTAAGCAGTGATGCAACAGTGAGATCAAAAGCTGCAGGTTTCCCCAGATCCCAATTTGGCACTAGGACATCAGCTGGCCGGGTGCGCCGTTCATCATGCCCCAAACCACTTCCTACCTCCATTTGTCCACCAACACCAGCCTGTCTGCAGGATTCAAAAAAGGTATTCCTAGTTGGTTGTGGCGTGACACTACATCCCCATTATATCTACATGTTAGGGCGTGGTGACCTAAGGGATCTAATGACTGGGTTGAACAAGATGGGCACCTACTACCACCAAACATGTCGATACCTAGCCACCATTTTAAGGCTGTTTGGAATTCAGCTGTGTCAAGGTGGAGGTTAAGACCTGGAGAGGGTATAACTGATAGCCAAGAAGCTGCAAGGTTTGATGAAGCAGACATTAAATGAGCCCTGTTTGGAATAGAGGAGGCATCAAAAAGCAACTGAAACTGCTTGTTCTCTATTTTAGTGGACAGCATCTTTTGGGTCATTGGAGAATTAAGCAACTCATCAATAGAAATAGCCTCTGCCGGGGAAACACATGCATTGAAGTGGTCCAAAGATCGGAGAAGATGGTGACTAGTATTGGTAGCAAAGCCCGACATCGAAAAGGAAGACCTGAATGCAGCTGATGAGTGTAATGATGCACTGCGAAGCCCCAGACCACCCCTGCTCAGACTTAGCTGCCAAACTGAATCAGATGGGTCAATGCACATGCTATCTGAAAAAGTCTGGCGGACCTCCTCATCAAATAAGTGCAATCCTTCCAGTGCTACAGAAGGAGGGGTGCATCTGGCAATATGGACCATCCGACAGAAACCACCGCATTGGCGTAGCAACATCAGAGCAACTTGGGAGTCAACTGAACCTACTTCTTTTAGCAGTGCCAAAAACCTAGAGGCATGTGCTCTTTTCTCCGCAATGGACTTGGCACAAAAGATTGGTTCTCCTATTGGCACCCCTAAGATTTCAAAATTCAGTGCATCTGATATCTTCATCTCATCAGGAAAGCCTCTAAGGCCTTCTTTACTGAACAATTCACTTATTATTATTATGATCACAATACACTAACTTGTAAGGATAATTGTGACATGCTTCGAGATTAATTTTAGGTGTTATTGATTAACATTAAAATAACAACATTACAGGGAATACACCAAACAAAAGTATTATTATTTGAACTTTCAATAAAAATACACAAAAACAGTTATGACTGGATGCATCTGGTGAGGATGGCAGTGGCATTGGCTCTCACCAGATGTAAGTTTAGCCTGCTGTAAAGTTCAAATGTAACAGCTGACTTCAGTCTGCAGGTGAGTGGCAAGTCGTGAAGCCAGCTGGGAAAAGGCTTCCATGGCCTCCTTTCCCCATGCTCCATAGGTCTCTGCTACTAGGGGAACACACAACCATCCCAGCTCATTACACTTGGCATCATTGGCCATGTGCTTTCTTGTTTCAGTGGCTTGAGCAGCTGAACCTGCTGACACTCCCGCTTCCAATAAGGTGAGTGTATTAAGCGGAGAGGTCACAGATATGTCAATGGCAGCTGTCTTGCCAGTAGCCCAGTTGGTTAGCAATAAGTCAGCAGGACGAGTGTGGCTATGGTCAGCAGTGAGGTCATTGCCAGCTTCCACCTGGACACCAAGGTGAGCCCGATGACATATTTCAGCCAGTACATCTCGCAGAGTGTTGTGACGTGTCACCACATCACCCCCACGCTTACAGGTGATGGCATGATGTCCAAGGGGGTCCAGGGCAATGCCAGGGCACAGTGCACACTGGGATCCTTGAGATGTGTCTAGGCCAAGCCACCACTTTATAGCAATTTGGTGCACAGGTGGATCAAGGTGTAGACCCAATCCTTGAGATGGAACTACTGACAGCCAAGAAGAAGCATGGGCAGATGAAACAGAAAGCAATCATGCTCTGTCAGCAGTAGATGAATTTTCTAACATCAAATTGAACATATGGGTGTCCAACATGCTGGAAAGCTTATTTTGCTGTACTGAAGGAGCTGAGAGAATAGCGTCGATCTGCAGTGCCATATCTGGTGGAACATTTGGATTAAAATATGCAACTGCAGAACAGAGATGATCGTTGGTCTTGGATCCAAACCCAGAAGAGCAAACAGAGGCTATATAAGCTGCTGGTGCATGATGGTGTAGGCAGTGGAGACCCAAACCTCCTTTACTAAGGCCTAACATGGACTGCTTCCAAGCAACATCTGAAGTATCAACCGCAGTGCAGGAGGAGAAGCATCTGCGAACATCCTGATCATACAGCTGTAGAGCTGCACGTGATAGCGAAGGGGGTGTGGTACGTGACAAGTCGACAGAAGCCACCACGCATACAGAGCAAGGTAAGGGCAACCTGGGGATCAATTAAGCCCACATCGTCAAGCCTGGAGAGCAGCCTTTGGGCTTCCAACCGCTTGTGAGCAATGTAGTGATGGCAAAACTCAGCATCTCCTATGGGAGAACCCAGAATGTCTAAGTTAGGAGTGTGAGACTTTTTGATGGCAACCGGAAAGAGGTCCAGCGAGCTGTGGCTAAACACCCCACACTTATGGATGTTAACATGAAGGCCAAGTGGTGGACCTAGCTCTTGAAGCATGGCCAATATGTTGTACACAGAGAACCCTGGACCTGCCAGAGCACCGTCATCCAAGTACCAGGCATGATAATTGAGACTGCAATCACCTCTGCTTGAGATTTCTGACACAAGAATATATAATACCAGAGAGAACATTTATGTATTTATTGGCATTTTTTTAATTACTGATTATTTAATAACATTACAGGGAATACACAAACACAAAAATATTATCATTATAATTATTATTATCATTATAACAATGCAGATAAACAAGCACATAACATTAACTAACCTACCACCTAGCATTATCATTATTATTATTCCAAGAACAGGATCAGCAATGCAATTACACATATACACCACTTGAAAGTTAAACTCCACCCTCAGACCTGAATAAGCCCAACGTGGTTGAAGTTTATGGTGGTTGGGGATGTGAAGCCCAAGGATGCTTCTCTAGATTAAGTAAGAGGCTTACCATGCAAGTGGGTGTTTGTGAAACTGAGGCACTGAGCCAAATGTACTGCCTGCTGGGCGTCACACTGATGAGGCAGAATGCAAGAGCCATTCTACTCAGATGTGCCCAAACACCCCTTCAGGATTGTTAATCTTAATTGTGTTATGCATGTGTATGTGTGTTTGCTCGTGTTTTCTTGTATTATTATTATTATTATACTCATTACACAAATGAACCATAAATAAACCACACTACTAACCTAACAGTGATGCTAAGAATCTCCGGCACTCATCCTCAGTCTACAGATTGACTTCCAAGCAATAACAAAATGGTGGCTTGGGGTTGATATGTTCAGCAGGGATAAATGTCAATTTTTTTTGTCTATTTCTTTAGTTAGATCCCTTGGGTCACAATGCACTAACATGTAAGGATAATCGTGACGCGCTTCAAGATGTGTTTTATAAACAAGCAGGTGTTGGTGGCCAAATGAAGCTGCTGGGACATGATGCTGATACACATAGCCAGCTGATGTTCTTTTGTTTTTAATTGGGTTCTTGGAAAACATGCAGCTATTGATCTTACTGTCACACCACTGCTCATCATGGCATAAGATGAATAGTGAATCTGGAGATGTACAGTATTTTATCATAAATACTCTAATATCTATGATTTTACGAACAGGAATCAAAGTGCAATCGACGCAAAGTTTGAGTGAATATGCCACAAATAACAATTAACAATATTGCTGGAGCCCTAGCCTTGGAGTCGAGATCGAGTCTGAAGCTAACGTTGAAATGCTCAATCACGCCTCCTTTACTCCACTTCACTGGAGGTTTAGGAAGAGAGGTATATAAACACCCCTGTCTGCAAAGTGGAGCCAATCATACTGCTCGAACCATAGATTGATGACCTATGTACATGTAGATCATCAATCTATGGCTTGATTTACTACCATCTTTCCTTCCCTCTCTGCGTTAATCCATGTGCAGAGGAGCTTGATTATTCATGGGCCTTCCCTGCAATCGCTCACACTCACCTGCCAATATCATTGCAAAGGTCGCACAAGTTTCTTACACATAGGGCATATAATACATGGGATCGAAAACGGAAAAGGCATACATTACAAAATTTCCAGTACGCACGATAGAAATGTAACGCTTGCATTGAAATGTATGGCTGGCTAATCATGACGCAGAGCTTTACAATGTTTCTGGTGAGTGTTTCCTGGTAAAGGTACAACAAAGGGACGCTGGAACATTTCTACCACTTATATCCGCCCTGGTAGCATCGTGTATAGCGATGAATGGGGCACTTACAATCAGTTGCAAGCTACCCTGGGTTTGAGACATCAGACTGTCAACCATTCTCTACATTTCGTGGACCCAGTGACAGGGGTCAGAGATAATATATAGAGGGATTGGAAACAGGACCAACAACAACACGGCCGATCCTAAGCACGAAGCCATACATGACAGTAGCTTAGCCAGATAGAGAAGATACATGAATAGAGGAGATACTTTAACTACAACAACAAAACATAACATGATTATGACAGTTGCTTTCTGAGGCCCTTAGACTTCTGCAAAGTCTTTTGTTGTGAGCTTTGAATTCTTCAACCCACGCACTCGCCAGCAAAAACCCTCTGATTGTGATCCACAAGTCAACAATCATGGTAAGTATCTTGTCAGCCACACCTTCTTCCCATGATGCTATCAACATTGACCAGTAAAACAGGATATCATCATTGTCCATCAGCTTAGCCTTCAAACCATCAATCTCATACTAATTGAGGTGCTAACAAATACCTGATATACAGCAATGCAAGAAAACAACCTGTGGTTAGTTTTGCAGCCAGGTTGCCTGAGCAACGTTCTAGCATTGGATGTCATGATTGTAAGCTTCACGCGGTACGAAAAACAAAGTGAACAACGAACTGCTCTGGACTCATTGAAAAGAATAAATTGACACCTTGTGCCGAACACTCCATCTGCCAGGCACATGAGTATCCAAGTATTTTTAAGTACAGAATAGTAAAAACAATCACTTAAAGTTATTTTTAACATACCACTGCCATTGTGTAGAGAAGTGCAATTTTTCTTCCATGCTTCCACCAAACAAGTATCAGGATTACCCACACACATTTTAACCGATTCAAACAAATGTAACACAGCTAAAACATCTTCAACGCTATGGATGTACTGTGGCAAATGTGAAACAAATCTGGGATACAATGTACATGTATTTGAACCAATCATAGTAACCCATTGGAAATCGTCCTTGAAGGAAATAGATAGGTCTACAGTGACAGATGGGTGGCCATCATCTATGACACTGACTTTGCTCAATGTCAATGGGGCATCACAGACTACAACCCACTGCGGTGGTAGAGAAATCATGGACAACTGATGAGCAAGTAAGGTAACTGATGCTACTGAACCCTTTAAGAAGGATGACACAGGAAGTGACACTGTTAGGTCAGAGACTGTCACAGTGAAGTTGGGAGCTCTTTGGTTGGGGAGAACATTGTACCAAACTAAGACCAGTAGATACTTGCACAGCCAGGTTGCTACATGGGATGGAAACCATGAGACTTAAGGGTTTTCCCTTTTTTTGGTCTGTGTACTTATGCCGTCGTCCAATTCTGATTTTCCTTCTACCCATCCTAAAAAAAAAACGCATACATGTAGTATGAAGGGATGAAAGTAATAAAACAGGTACGAAAGCATGTGTCATCATAATGGATATTTTTTAATAGAATCGGCTATTACAACTATGGCTATACACAGCTGCACTTTTTCCACCAACTGACACGGGAAGCGCTATTTATTGTTACAACTTACTACCGGTATACTGCCATAATAGCGCGCTTTACAGCCTTGCAGTTGCAATCATTACACTCTACAACCTTCCACGTTTATAGATCTTTAAACAGAGTACAGTTACATCGCCGAGTATTGTCAATATCCCGTGGGCAAATTAGGCGGTCAAGGCGCACGTATCTCTCTATAACCAATCAACCTATGAATTTTGTGTCTAGAACATTACACAATATCTCCCGAAAGAAGCATTTTAAGCACCGTAGCAAGTATATAGTCAGCGTAGTTCAAAACCAGTTGCGTGGGGAAAAAAAAAATCGGCCATTTTTTATGCTTAATCACATTTTTTTGACACCCACCCAACAAAAAAAAAAAAAGACATCTACATACATCAACTAATTTTTTCATAAGGACCTTTGAATTAATGGACTTACCTTCAGATACTTGTATGTAAAATCCTCCCGATACCTCTGCAGAATTTCCGCCCCTTTTCACAAGTTTAGAGGTGTGACTATCACTACCTCGCATGAGCCGCGCAACTGAATGGCGCACGTGATCCGTTTCCAATCCCTCTATACATATACTATATTATCTCTGCAGGGGTGCACTCCCAAGGAATTGAGGGAATGTGGAGCTCGTGCAAACGAATGATGCGGGAAGAAAGGACGATGCACTCCAAGTTGTTTGAAACGTATCTGCCTGAATACATGTGGCGGAGACGCTTTGGGGGACCAAACACATTTTCCAACATCATAAAGCATATAATAGTTGTAGATTATCGGTTGATTAGGTGTTGATGAATTGTGATTGCATTCCATCCCGCAAGTGTAGGGGGGGGGGGGGGGGGGGGGGGGGGGGGGGGGAGGGTATTGAAGTACAAGGGGAGGTGGTAAAGTAAAGAAGAACCTTTACAACTCCATGACAGATACTCCGATTCTCAGTGCGTATGAAGCAATGTGCAGAGGGACATTTCAGACTTCTACACAACCAAAAAGTTACAACATTGTTACAGGATGTATAGCACCGAACGGTATTGTTACGGTCCGTTTCCAGGACCGTATCAATACCGTTCGGTGCTTACATCCTGTAACAATGTTGTAACTTTTTGGTTGTGTACATTATTGAAATCTTCGTGGGTGGGGTGAGGAAGATATACGGTAATACTTGACACGTGATGTAAAAAAAAAAAAAAAAAAAAAAAAAAAGGAAAGGGGGGAAATCCCGAAATTTATGAAGCGAATGGAGTTAGAACAGTGCCTGAAAGATCTCAAAACTGATGATAGTTGTCGGGGGAATGCTAAAGTCTCAGTTCATGCTGGAGGATCTAAAGACGAATGGATGTACAGAATTTGCCGTCAAGACATAAAGATACCTTGCGCGTATCCACTGCGAGAATGCCTACCTGATCATATCGTAGTAGGATTTCACGTCGAGAACACCGGAATCAAGCTGTACGGATTGAAGTCACTCCCGAAAGTTTTGAAGTGGAATGAGGTGCAGCAACTATTCGAGAACAAATTTCAAGACACTGCCGAATACTTTCGCCAGTGCCGCTGCCTGATGGTGCGTAGGTCGCAAGCGGATCAGTTCGAACCAATGGCAGATGGTTAGTACGCCATCATTGTTGTTACTTAGTGCTTGCTGTTCAGTGCATGTAACTCACAGGCATTGTCTTGGGTGGCAAGGATGGGCGTTGCCGTATTTACCTATTGATAGTGCTGGTACGGATTGTCGTTCTGATGGTGCAGTGCGCTACTATGATAATTGTGTGTGTCGTGTGGTGAGCGTGTGTCAGTGTATACGTGTCAGTGTATGTGTTGTGGTGTATTTAATGTCAGTTTGACTGTTCAAGTGGACATGTATGATATTCTTCATAGTTAAAGGAGGGATGCAACGTAACAATTACGCAATGCGCAAACGTGTGCAGAAAACAGGTGGGGATTTTCCCATCACTATACATGTCATAATTACGAATAGTTGGTCTGGGACAAAGTGCTCTAACCATCCATCGCTGTGCCTTTACATCTTTTGTAGCCAAACTCAACAATTGCTTAATTTCAATCAGCATACTGAAGTCGACGATTGCTGACTGTGTTGGGCAGCCAGTGGCGTTTATCTAGCTGTCTATGAAATGTGACATTTGCACGCTTGAGCCATCGATGCAGCAAGCCCATTAATGGAAGAAGTTATATTTCAACACGATCAAATTATGTTTATATTTACCATAATTATTCCTGCACTTTTATGATTAATAGTTAACACCAGGCATATGTTTTCCTAATTACTTCCCAACTTTACAGGCATCAAATAGTTAATTACTTGTCTGTTCAATCTGCTATATTATCATCTGCTAGTATAAATTGCTAGGTCTGGGAACAAGTTGCACGAAGTTATTCCATTGCTTGTAAAATTTGAAGCACCAATCTAAATGCAGCTTTCACGTGACGTCACTCGTCATTATTAGTTCGATCTCACACAGCAATATCAGAAGCGTACTAACGTATGCTATGCTAATTTAGTAATATGCTGATGTAAAAATGTTCTGTTTGCAGCTATATGCTAGAATTATAGTGAATGCCGGTAGTTAGTCAGTCATTTTTTTGTGCATACGTTGAGATTTAGTGCTTTTAGGTACATACAACATGCCTCAAACTAATGCCGATTGATTATTCTTGGTAATACTACATGTTTAGTATTGCATATTAGATTCAACCTCATTGTGTATTTTGCTTTATGAATTATTCCATTCCTTCAGACTGTTGCTATGCGATTGGGGATTTCTTCAGTGGAGTTGTGGAGGGAGGGTTCACTGATTCAGTTGCGGTGTGTCATCAGGCCTCCATTGCCTACAGCGATGTGTATCGGAGGGCGTCTCAACAGCAGCCAATGGACTCTGAACCACAGATGGCAGGTGCCATGAAGCACATACAGAAACAATCCAGTGCTAGTACAGCTCCTAATAATGTGGTGTCTGTTGAGGCGAATGGTTACAATTCAATCGCAAACCATGAGTCACTGGACAACTGCGTCACACAGCATTGCATCAATGTAGAGCAGTCAGACAAGAACCCTATTGTTCCTCGCATGAGTGCTCTCCAAATAGAAAATGAAGCAATGGTTCCAGGAAAGTATGCGTGTGCTGTTGTGGTTATGAGGAGCCTCACAGAGACTGAGTCTAAAGGGAAGAGTGTGTTTGGAACAGCAGAGCAAGTACTGCCAAACAATCACACAGAGAGAGTGGTACAGTTTAAGGACTCGCAGATGGTGATAGGGAGTTCTGTGCATGAGGTTTGTTGACCTTTTAGAGTTCTTGTATGTTTTACATCAGTTTCTCTCATAGCAGCTGAACACATGCCCTTTTGCAGATGGGGCACCAGAAGATATAGCTTGTTACGTCCATGCTTTGGAGATTGCTTACAGTGTCTCAATGACCAACAACTGCACACCAGTATGTCCATTGCATGCACACCAATGTGTTCATTGCATGCGCACTGGTATTTCCATTGTTTTGCATTGTGTTTTGAGTACACAATTAAAAGAGATTGCATTAATTGCACATGTACACATGCTATTGAAAACCTCTAAATGGTCGTAGGACTGTGAAGGCCACCTGCAACCTTATATGGTACATATTGAAGCAAGAGATCGAGGATTTGAAATCACGTCAAACAGCCAGTGAAAGGTTGAAAAGCTTTATTCGAGAGCCATTGCCAGAAGTGTCGTCGTCAGTTTTGCAATGTGCCCTCATTTGGCTGCAGGGTAAGTGGTTCTTATTTCTTGTGGATTAGTATGAGCAAAAGTAAGTTTACAGCTTGGTCTATAGGTTTATACCGTGTTATAATATACATGTACATGTTAGGTCCGTTGTCATTGCCAGGACAACGGACCTACATGTTTCTGCAAGTTTCCAGTAAGCGTACAAGCAAAAGAAACATGCTTGCATTAAAATGTATGGCTAGTTACAAATTCATTGCTGTGTGGAGGATCTTAATCTAGACAGAAAAATATTTAATATTGAAATCATGTTAGGTAGGGCCCTTTTTTGCTGCAACGATGCATACAGTATATATGGGGCAGTGTCTAGCTTAATCACCCTTGTGGGTAGTTTTTAAATTTTCTGTGAACTGGAAAAGGTTTTCTATCAAATGATTCTCACGCATCAAAGAATTAACTATTCTTTATGGAGTTATAGGGCTCTAATTAACCATATACAAGCATTGTTCTTTCTTTCCTTATCTTGGAAAATTTGAAAAAGCATTACAAAGGGTGGACACTGTGTCTCATATGTCACTGTATAAGAATACCTCATGTATTTACATGTACAGGTCTGTATGGTAGAGTGATACAGATGTTGTGTAGTTTGCGATTACCAAGTGTAGTATGGTCATTTCAGTAGGCTAA